>OX376210.1:12151905-12646121 GCA_947363905.1 Lithophane semibrunnea
TTTTGTTTGTTTCACACAAAAACGGCTGAACGGATTTGGATGAAATTTGGTAGGTACAGGGGTAGACCGTGACCTGGAATAGGACATAGGATACTTTTTATCCCGATATTCCCACGGGACCGAGACTTACGCGGGTGAAACCGCGTGGCGCCGCTAGTTCATAATAATTATCATGTTGTGCGATTCTTTTTTACCAACCCCTAGATAAGTTTTAACTTGTTAGCCAATTCTTGAATCTCATTATTCACTTTGTCTGTGACATGAAAACTAATTATCAGACTTCACCGAAATACATTATAGTTAATTGATTTAGGCGTGACTTTGCGGAAATCCATTATACGAGTAACATACAATAGACGCAGATATATTTAGTAACCTATTCCGCTAAGAAATCGACACGTGTTTCACCTCTCAACGAGGCATCTTCAGGATGACGATTGACCAATAGCAAACCAGAACGCGACGTGTTACCACACCGAGCGCTGGACGCAAAGCTCGATTTCTTACAAGGTTTTTATGACTCTTGAAGAATAGTCAAGCGGAATAGGTTACTAAATATATCTTCGTCTATTGTATTTTTGAAATACATTAGTTGCAAATTGCGTCTAGTAATTTATCGTAATCCCCGAAGGTTAAGCAGAGGTTTACCTACCTCTAATACATTTCGATTGTATGTTAAGTCTAGTTTAAGTGCCATGTAAAATAGTTATTTATGGAACTGTTATTAGTATCACATGAGTGTTTTAATACCTAATTATATACAGTTGCATACAAGATTTTATCTAAGTACACCCATGATAATGAATCTTCTATAAAAGTTTCTTTGCAATACCAATATCGAACAAAAATGGCGCGGTACGACGTGAATTCGAATTTTTCGAATTCGAATGTGTTTTGTTTTTAGATTACGGTGCTTTGTTAGTGAAAAGCTCGTGCATGACAATGTTCTTTTTTTAAATGAGTTGCATTATGAAATTCAGTACAACATTATAACACCCGTTTGTATGATATTATGGTTACTATGACACTGGATGTTTTAATGTTGGCTAATAAGCTAACTGTTTCAGAAACTTTTAGAGAGGATTTATAGCATGGGTGTAGATAAAAGTCATAACGCCATCACACGGCAGGCATCTAACATTATAATAAAAATGAAATGAAATTATTTATTTCAGACCAAGCACACATTAGTTGGTACAAGTCCATTTATGTTAGTAGGTAGATACGTATAGCTATGTTAGTTTTAAAATAATTATTATTTTGGACATGCATAAGAGTCATGTTTAGCGAGAAATTTAAGTTAAATTAAGCTAAGTAACATAGTATATTGGTACTATTGGCGGCGATCACTTGTTGTTTTTTTTATTTTTATTATATTTTTATCACTTGTCTTCAGCACTTCTTTTAATTTTTAGTTAAAACGTGGACAATGGTGTGGGTTACATGTTTGTTAAATCTTAGTTTAATTATTTCCCTGTATTTTGTAGCATGTAACTGTTTTTGTCCCTAATAAATAAATAAATGAGTGACCAACGCCTCAGATTTTGCTGTCCACTCTTTCCGACACCACGTTCAGGGGGCCTAGCACCACCGCTTACAGCAGTATTATTTTTTAATCTAACTTCGTAGGGGAAAGAGATGGAGCTATACGTCCTGTAGAGCTTCATCTCTTTCCTACACTAAAGTAATATTAAAATCATACTGCTGTAAGCGGTGGTGGTAGGCCCCCTGAAGCTTGTTGGTGCTACCTTTTATCCGAGACCACGGGGAGGCCATAATACTTTTGTAAATTATTTTTAAGATTTTATGTTAATATTGTACCAATTTTAATACTGAATAAATATTCTACTATTCTATTAGCGGAATGACTATGGCCACAAACTCAGACTCCAGGCTGCTACTGAGAAATTCCTGAAAGAAAAACCTAATAACACTGCCCGACCTGGGACTCGAATAATAATCAGTTTCATTACTTTTTTTTACCATGGGATGATCGCCTTAATAATTTTATTTCAATTCTAGTACAGTTTCAGATAGGTACAGTTTATTCCGTAAAACTAATTTATTAGATAATTAATATAATCTCTCAAAAATATTATTTGAAACTACTTACAATAGATGAGTTGAGTCTAGCTCGCACGCAAATATTAACTTATATAGCACACATACTATTCTATGACAATTAAGTCTGCAAAGTACGATCTATTTACAAACCTATGAGTTCATTGACCTAAGATAAAGATTGATAAACTAGAAACAAAACAAAACAAAAATACACTCAGAAAAGATACTAACAAAATCATGATAGCTTCTAGAAATGCCGGGTCCAACAGCACTACTTTACAGTACTTTACAGTACCACAGCAGAAACATTCCTTTAAAAAAATGAGGTTTATTGTACACACGTAGGTAATCACGTAAGACTGAATGCATTATATAATTTGAGTAATGACCACAATCAAAATCATGCCAAACTCCGAGCTGGGGCAGTGTTATCGTTGGGTCATGCTTGATAACATGACTCTTAAAACGACAGTAAAACAACACTCAATAGATTAGTAGTCCTTTTACATCGCCAGCGAAATGGCGAGACTTGGAACAATATTACTGTTTTTAACGGTGTTAGTGCCCTTAATTTCGGCGCAGTGCAACTATAGGACGGCGACGCCATACTTCAAGAGATCCGTCTACGAATTTACATTGAAATTAGTAGAGAAGATCAATCAAGAAACCGAGAGTCACTTTGTGACGTCCGCGCTGTCACCATGGACACTACTGTCGGCGATGTCACTCGGCGCCTCAGACACAACGCTACAAGAAATACGAGAAGTACTACAACTGCACCCTCACAGATGCTTTAATAATTTATATTTCGAACTCGTGAACCAATTGACCATGAAGCCTAGTAACCCGACCGCATCTATGCTGGAACGGAGCTCCACAATTTTCTTCGATGATTCCCTGTACGTCAAACAAAGTTTCTTCGACGATGTGGCCAAGGTTGGTATCTGTGACGCCAGGATTGTGTCCTTCGTAGATACAGTTGAAACAGCCGCGATTATTAACGAACATGTGCGAAGTGTTACGAACGAAGCTATAGATGAAATCGTCACGCCAAATGATTTGGATGGTATTCTGACAGTTATGATAGATGCTTTGTACTTCAAAGGTGCTTGGAAAGTACCTTTTCCTTACGAAGATACTGAATCCAGTGCGTTTTACAACGATAAAGGTCAACAAATCGGTGACGTCTCCCTGATGTACGTTGGTGGATCGTTCAACATCACGACAGTGTCGCAAATAAATGCTAAAGTCTTAGAATTACCGTACGGAGACGACAGCAGATACTCCATGTTAATATTCCTACCAAACCCTAATGTGTCTCTCACAAGCATGGTGGATTTAATGAAGACCATCAGTATTAGTTCCATATTCATTTTGTACAAGCAGTACGGAGCGACGACCGTTGACGTGCAAATTCCAAGATTCAAAATATCTTCCGACATTGATAATTTGAAGGAGCTCCTTATTGATATGGGTATTAAGACTATTTTTGATCACCAACAAGCTAATTTCCCTGGTATATCTGATTACCAGTTGTACTTGTCGAACTTTATACAGAAGGCAGATATAGAAGTTACTGAAGATGGTACGGTGGCTACTGCGGCAACTGTAGCGTTTTTTGAGTCCAGAATGATGCCGGAACAATTCGTTGCGAACAAACCTTTCTTGTTCATGATTGTCGACAGAATCCTACACGTGCCAATATTCACTGGTGCTTATTCAAAACCCAGCATCTTCTAAACTAGCTTCTAGATTTGTGAACGATTTTGTGTATGTATGTGATTTGAGTAAATTGTTTAATGTTTTATGTCTTGTTTTATTGACTTGTTTTAGTGGACGCGTGGAGGTAATTAATAGATGACTGAT
Organism: Lithophane semibrunnea; assembly: GCA_947363905.1. Taxonomy (NCBI): domain Eukaryota; kingdom Metazoa; phylum Arthropoda; class Insecta; order Lepidoptera; family Noctuidae; genus Lithophane; species Lithophane semibrunnea. Next base: position 12,155,836 of record OX376210.1, read on the forward strand.
ACTAATGATAAACCAGGTATCAAGTATCATGTACACATACAACAGACAACGATTACATTATTTCTAATTTATATTTTCAAGTCATCGCCAAGCGGTTGGTCGAATCTTCACGTGACCAGAGGGCTGGCCTATTTTTTGGTCAAGGAATTGCTATTCAACGTGGCAATGCTGCCAGCCTTTTGGGCAGTTTTCCTGTTGACAGCGATGCAGACGATTTTTTTTTATGCCCTTTGATCATTTCCCCCCTTTCTTTATATACTTGTACATAATTATTATTATTAAGTAATTTAAGTCAGCAAGTATTAGATTTTTTATAGACGAAATTGTATAGAACTGATACTAAATAAAAAATCCGCTATTTCTATTAAACGGTAGATTCTCCGTCTCTATAAAAATCTGTCCGTTTTTTGTTTCCGAATGAACAGACATTTGTGTGGTCCTTTTAATAGCTTTCAGTGTAAAGTTTCAGTTGAATGTCTAATCTATTACATTTTTTATTATGGCAAGCAAAACCTTTGTCGGCCATTCTGCCAATGTCTAAAGTGAGTTGGGAAAGCAAGTGTGTATTGAGATAAACATTAATAATTAGAATGATAAAGTTGAACTTACTAACTTCGATGATAAATAGTTGAACTTAATTAAGGAGAACTCGTGGGGTTAGTAGGTACTGGCCTGACAAAAACAAAAGATAAAATTACTTTACTGATTTTTGAAGCGATGACACTACATGACGACTGTCACAAATAAACCGACTTGATACTGTTGAAGATTCGTAAAAAAAAACAACATCGTTATTTATAAATATAACTCTCACATCATAAATATCATTCCAGTATAACATTTGGTGTTCATTTCTTTTTGATGTGAGTTAAAATAATATTTATTATGTTCACATAAAAATATTGACGGATGATCTTAATAAAAATGTCCATGAACCTTTTTACATGTCTTTCATTTTATACGGTAACTAGCTGCGCCCCACGGGTTCACCCGCGTAAGTCTCGATCCCGTGGGCATATCGGGATAAAAAGTATCCTATGTCCTATTCCAGGTCATGGTCTACTCATGTGCGAAATTTCATCCAAGTCCGTTCAGCCGTTTTAGTGTGAAAGCGTAACAAACAAACAAACTCAGTTTCGCATTTATAATGTTATAAAATTCCCGAAAAAACAGCGTTATAAATCAAACTCTTTGTTTTAATAGTTTGCATGTTGTTTCCTAGATATCTTCAGAGTAGCATTTAACGTTTCAGTTAGCTTATTTATATTAGTGTTTAAAAGAAATTTGGACAGCAGCCATTGTTTATTTATTTTCATTTTTTTGCTATTAACATAAATTTTTATGTAAGGCTGCCATCAGACGGACTGCATTCTTGCAGTTTGAATGCAGTTTAGTACGACTGCAATACTCGTAATGTACTGGTAACTGCATTCAATCTGCAAAGCAGTTGGAGTGCATTTTAAACAGTTGAAATGCAGTCCGTCTGATGGCAGCCTAAGGAACTACACGTCTAAGTTAAATTGTGTTTTAATACTAGATGAGTTCGGTGTATCTTTGATTTTTTTTTCTGTTTCCGAAACAAACTCAGAGGTCAGAGACTTCTCTAAGTCCAGACATACAGGTCATACGAAGACCATGCAGATTAGTATCTGAGATGGTCTTTGTTTTCATTCGACTAACTAATTAGGGGAAAAACCGAAAGATTTGATGTGTTATTGTTTCGGCAACTGCTTTTATGATTGTTTAAAATTCCGCATATAGGTTTTCCCATAATAATTGTGACGCAACAGACGATATTACGTCTGTTAAAGTTCCTAGGTATTTTTAAAGCCGCTGTTCTCAGTAACAGCCAAAATAGCATAATGGAATTTCCCATCACCATCGGTAAAAATGACGAACTACCATACCATAATTTTCTAAATTCTTTCGTGAGCATAACAGTCACTTTCGTTATACAAATTGTAAACTCACTATGCGTCCAGCACTCGGCGTGGCAACACGTCGTGTTCGGGTAACCGACTGGTCAATCGTCATCCTGAGGAGATGAATCATCATCGTTGAGAGGTGAAACACCTGTAGATTTCTTAGAGGGTTTTTTATTACTCTTGAGGAATAGTTAAGCGGAAATGGTTACTTACTAAATAATTATAATTATTATCTACGTCTATTGTATTTTACAAAGTGTATGTGCAAAAAATGCAAACCTCGCTCGGAGTCATTGTACCTACTCATAATTATGAACAACTTTTACTATGGGACCAAACATGAAATCGCGAAAAAAATATCAGCTGTTCCCTACATTTATGTTCGCATAGCTCGTCAAAATGTCGGGAAGCAGCTGATTTTTTATACACCTTGTTGGCACTCTTGTGCAAAATTCTTCTTCTTCTAGACTAAGCACTTTAGGATGTGCGTGTGTCAGTGAATGAATGAATTTAAAAATTTAATTGTGTACATTATTTGGCAAAAACATTATTTTCATTGAAAGACAGACAGATAAACTTAGATGCGTGGTTTGTTTATAAACTAGAACTTTCACTGAACATCTTATTGACCACAATATTTACTTTTCAGTTTTCAGAAGCTAGTTTCTGCAGCCAGGCGAATGGACTTTAAAGAAGTTTAATCAGCATGAACGATAATACGGTTACTTGTTTTAAATGCACCTGATATACACGGTACGAGTTCCTGGAACGTTTTTCATTCTCCTACCCTTTTCCTAATTTATTTGCGGTCGGCGCAACATATCTTTTTCTTCCATACTTCTCTATTAGTCGTCATCTTGGTAGTCCCTTCCTTAATTCTAGACATATCTAGGCATTGCTACAACCACAGACCCTACATTGCCTGCATCCAGAAGATTCTCGCAACCTTTACCGTTTAATAAAGCTGACAATTCGACATAATATGTCAAAAAATGACAAAATTGTAGAATTGTCGCGCTAGTCGGCTGTCTAATAAAAGTGAAAAATATATGTCAGAAATCGACAGGTGAAATCTTGACATAATATTATTTCATTTATAAACGCGTTTAATAAAACTCGACATAAGCCAAAAAACCACATTCAAATTATTTCTGACAATTGTCGGATTGTCGTGACAATTATGTCGACTTTTGACGTATTTGCAAATCATTTTGTTTTATGAAGCTAATTAAGGGTAAAATAGAAAATAAAATAGCAAATTAAAAGAATCAATCAATCACTAGTGCAACTTCGATTGTTTGTTTTGATCGCGTGTAAAATGGAAATGCACAAAAAACTTACCATTTCGGGCCTTATTTATGAAAGTAGAAATATATTCTTTGGGAAGTTTAGTGAGCAATTGACCCGCGATATAATTTTTTTATAAACGCTTTCTTACACCTTCAAAATAAGATTTCACGACAGAGGGTAACGTTTCTGTCAGAATAGGGAATATGCATGTATTTTTTTAATATTTTTATTCGATAGTTAATATCGTCAAACAATAGTAAAAAAAAATTCGACGGCAAAAAAGCAATTTAAAGTACTTACTTAAAAAAATGTTTAAAAATATCCAACCGATCCGGGCTATTTAAACGCGCTCCATTTGGCGCGCTTGGTGTGGTGACGTCACAGTCCGTGAAAACAAACAAGCAACTGTCAAGTCAACGTCAAACACTCCTTTTTGTAGGAGCGTTTGACATTGACATTTTGATTGTTATCCCGGATTGTTACGTCACATCCGCTCTTAGCTTTTCAAGTATTTGAATTACCCACCGTTTTTTGGGACTTTTTAAAAATTAATTTCTCGCTCAAAAATAAATTTTATTTAAAAATATGGATGGAGGCATAATTCTGAAGTAATATAGTTTATAAAAAAAAATATTTGACCCATATTTGAATCACATGCATATTCCCTATTGTCGGACAATTCTTCAAATATGTCATGACATTTTTCTGTTTATTCTAATAAACAGAAAAATGTCGGATTGTTGCGACAACACAGGTGAACCCATGAGGAAAGCCAGGTGCTAGTGCAAATCTATTGAGGCAATCCAAATGTTTTCCGCCAGGCTACTGACCTGAGTTTGAGGTGCTAACTAATTATGAAAGTTTGTTTATTTTCACTTGCCAGTTGCAAATGTTTGAAGTCTTGTTTCTAACTAATAGTGTTTGGTCTTACTAGCAGGTGTTATGTGGGTGCATACGTAGGTACTTATTTTTATGGTGGAATGGAGTGATGGCACAAAATATTGATGAGTATAATATCTGCCTAGCTTTTTCCCAACTATGTTGGGGTCGGCTTCCAGTGTAACCGGATGCAGCTGAATACGAGTATTTTACATGGAGCGAATGCCTATCTGAACTCCACAATCCAGTTATTGGGTAATACGATACCTCTTGGTAAGATTGGTGGTCAGATTTATGAATAACTTAATCATAACTTGATTCATTGAAATACCTCCTACTTTTTGAAGTCGGTTAAAAATCAGAGCTTTTTTTTATTCGTCTTTGTTTTGAAAAATACTAAATACCTAACTAAAGGAACCGTTCTATCACTATAATATAAAACAAAGTCCTCCGCCGCGTCTGTCTGCCTGTTCGCGATTAACTAAAAAAAAAATGCACCGATTTTCATGCTATTTTGCACCAATGGATAGAGTGGTTCTCGAGGAAGGTTTTAGTATAAAATAATCGACGTCCACGCGGGCGAAGCCACGGGCAGTCGGGCATCTGCTAGTTAACAATAAAATAACACCTATAAAGTTGAACAACATTTATAATTAGTCAGACAGTTTTCTAAAATAACCGTAACACAAACCAAATAAACAAAACCTCTTTTTATAACGCAGACGTATCTGGATTCACTCAGATTAAATCGGACCATCATCACAATTAGCTCAGCGATTCTCGAGATAGTCTACACATAAACATACAAATTGGAGGGAGACTAGCGATTCGATATGGCATCGCCTTGGATTATGAGATTAAAACTAGCTGTAGGGTAGCACTACAATATAAGCAATATAAATTAAACAATATAAGGCCTAGACAAGTCCTGCCAGGGTTGCGGGAAAGTCCGAAAGGGATACCGGGACCTTGGCAACAGGCAACTGAAGGAACACGGGTGGGTTTTAGTCAGTAAAAGTCTGACACGCCCTTCCGCTTCGCTCAAAGCGGGAGAAGTCATTTGATTAATTACCATCCTCAAAAAAAAAAGGGCCTTGACAAAGTGACAATCGGTTTGAAAGAACTTCGTTTCTCTACAACGACTTTCAACAGGATTGACATAAGCTTTTCGATAGCTTATGTCAGTCCTATACATTTTTGCCTTTTCCATCATCGTTATCGCTGATAGAATGTCACTTTGTCTAGGGTTTCTGAGTACGATTTCGATCATCGAAATGAAAGAAAGAGAATAATATATAATATATATAGGGTATACAGCCCAATATGCAGACATAATACTCACTGTCAGTAGGTATTCATATTGCGTAATTATCGTAAACGTTCGCTTTCATTATATCAACACAACCAAATTCATCAATCTTCTACTCTAGCCAAGGAATATTTTAAATTCATTCACTGACAAACAACGCACAGTATAATCGCTAATCAACTAAAGTGAGCAAGGGATGGATTTGCTCATAAGTCAGATAATAAAGAAGGAAATAAATAAAGAAAGAAAGAAAGAAATAAATAAAATAAATAAAGAAATAAAAGCGAAGCGAATGTGAATGTATCATAAAAGCTATAGCAGAGCAGTGGTGGCCAAATGGTAATGGCCGCGACTTACGAATTGTGGGTCGTAGGTTCGAACTCAGACAGGCGCTTTACTTTGTGTAAATTATTTCAACACCACTGCCCTCAAAAGGAACCGAAGGAAATCATCGTGAAGAAACCGGGATGATCTAGACCCAAAAATTCTAAGACCTGTGATATCTTCCAACCCGCACTGGGCCCGCGTGGTGGATTGCGGCCCACAACCTCTCACCGAGATGAGGCCGGTGTCCCAGCAGTAGGAACAGTATAGGCTAAGTATGTATGTATGCTGATCTGTTATAGATGATTCTCATTGTATAACGGAAACCTTTAAATAACCAAAAACAAACTGGCTGTCAATACAAAGTCTTTTGCTTCGAAAAACATTCAGACAGGCGCTTCATTTTACATGTAGAGAACCAAGATCATACCTGGACAAGCAGGAAATTAACTGTAAACCAACAAGACATAAAATAATGTTGGGTTAAGAAATAACAGAGTCGGCCATGAGTCTGGGTCGTTGACTGCAGGTACATCAGACGGATAACACTGAAAAATTAGATGTTTTTACATCATCATCTGCCTAGCCTTTTCCCAACTATGTTGGGGTCGGCTTCCAGTCTAACCGGATGCAGCTGAGTACCAGTATTTTACATGGAGCGACTGCCTATCTAACCTCCACAACCCAGTAACTGGGTAATACGATACCCCTTGGTTAGACTGGTTGTCAGATATTCGTGCTTCTGACGACTCGTAACGACTGTCAAAGATCCACAAATGACAGCCGGGACCAACGGCTTAACGTGCTTTCCGAGGCACGGAGGAGTCTCGATATGTGAAAATGGTCACCCATCCACGGACCAACCCCGGCAAGCGTAGCTTAACCTGATGTATCGACCCGAGCGGCTGTTATTACTTAGCCACGAGCTCCTTTTTCCTTTTTTGTTTTTACATAAAAAGATGAAATATTTTACTTAGTAATTTTCTGGTTTGTTTCTTTAGTGATAAATGATTTTATTTCTGTAGGTAGGTTTTACATGTCAATCACATTTTTAAAACTAGATGAGGTCGGCGTTTCCTATCTGACTACTCTGAGAAGAAAGAACGAAACAAACTCAGAGGTCACAGTCTCTTTTAAAGTCCAGACATAATCTTGGTCGGATCATTGTGAAGACCATGTAGATTGGTGTCTGAAATGGTCTTTTGAGGAAATAACCACACAGATTGAGTGGACCTGTCCAGTCATCTATATCTATACATAATATAAATTAAAGTGGCTTTTCGTATTTGTCTGTATGTCCGCGTTGTGCTTCTAAACCATGCAACAGATTTTGATGAGGTTTTCACCATCGTTTAGAGAATTTATTACGGAAGGTTTATGTGTATAATATGTTAATATTAAACTTACATAACTAAGAAATCTCGATGTTTTTTCAAGTCGTAAAAACCGTGAGATGCAAGAGCGGGTCGCTTTGTTTAAAATAAAATGTATTCTATCATGTACACTCTTTTGTTTAAGTTTAGTAGAATTATTAGAAAACATGAATCCCACCAAAATCATTCTCATGCAAAATGTTGCCAAGACGAGATCATGTCAAAAAGTTATCAGATCTCATGTAGAGCCAAGCTTCTAACTCTACACGCCCTAACTCTACAAGCCCTACCTTCACAAACTCAACACCTCTGTCAAAATATATGGCTTGGCCGTATCCGGCCCGATCGCTACATGAGAAATAATTAAATAAATGAATGAATAATCTATTGTATAACAGAAAAGTAATAAACAGTGAATAAAATTTTCACCTTGCGCCCATGTGACGGTAGCGAAACGGCCAAGCCACATCACTGGTAGGGACAACTTGCAATGAAAATCAAAATACATAAGACTACTATTTGTATGGCAAAGTTATTCATTATTCATTGTTAGGTTGAATTAAACTAGAAGTATAAGAATTTTTTTTTTTTTTTTAAAGACTCCTAAATTACTTTATACCAATCACAAATATAATATATTATGTTATGCGAATTTCAACTCGCTGTCGAAAAAATCTATAAGATTTTTCTATGATCGATCAGTCGAAATTGGTATTAACAATTTGAAAGGCGCTTATTGTTCTATGAAAGATAGAACTACTTACGAAAGTGAAAGTATGACGTATTGTTTGTACAAACCTACAACAACAATACAATACTATTAGATAAACTATTATCAAAAACAATGACTTGTCAGCCGTTTATCTAGCACTCGGTAGTGGCTAGAACAAACAGATGCTTTCTGTCCATTCACTCGTAAACTTGTAAGATAAAGACGTAAGTAATTGCTTATTGTGTGTTTTTACTTTCTTATCTAAGCAAGTAATGAGTAGTATTTACTGCCCTTGGTTTAATCAGCTAGACTTCTTTACTATAGTTTGACCGGAACCGCTGTTCCGTGCGGGCGCGGAACACCGGTACCTCGGGCCTGAGGTACGCCATGAGTACGGCCAGTGACAGAAAACTTGAAAGAAAATTGTTTGGCTTGGTATGAGCATGTGATGAGAAGGGAGGAAACGCATATGACTAAAAGAGTAATGAATACTTATAAATGTTGATGAATGGAGAGAGAGAAGAAGTAAGAAATTCGTAATGGAAAAATCCAATAACACTTTGCCTGAACCGGGAATCGAACCCAGGACTTGCAACCACAAAATCAACGGGGCAGTCCAAACGCATACTAGTCGTCTAATCAGCATATTAATACTAGTCTAGCCCTGCCAGGGTTGCGGGTTAGTCCGAAAGGGATACCGGGACCTTGGCAACAGGCAACTGAAGGAACACGGGTGGGTTTTAGCCAGTAAAAGTCTGACACGCCCTTCCGCTCCGCCCAGAGCGGGAGAAGTCATTTGATGATTTCCCACCCTCAAAAAAAAAACAAAAAGTACTAGTCTAGTGTTAAACGCAAGGCCAGTCTTTTTCTCTGTCCGTTTGGAAATATTAGAATAAGATAACCTAAGTATCTGAGGGCGTCTAACAACGTCACAATTTGCGTATCAGTCCTACACCAATTTTGTTAACCTTTTGACCGCCACAGTCCATAGAGTACAAGCGAAATTGTGCCCAAAAGGCCACAGTCTTTGTATTTCAGTCACGACTGGGACTTTTCAAGTCTCGTGTGGATAGGTTACTTCTGGGACAGCGTGCACCATCGTCGACCGCATCATCTCATCCCTTACCATCAGTCAGGCAAGATAGTAGACAAAAGTGAGTAAAAAATAGACCGTTGTGCTGGGCAGCAGCATCATCATCATTTCAGCCGAAAGACATCCACTAGTCAGAGGTCTCCCCTCAGCGGGTCCACATCGACCGATCCAGTGCTTCTCGCACCTACCTCGCACCAACTTTTAGAACGACAGTCAGAAAATAAAGGAAGGAAATAAGATGTCCTTTAATTTGTGACTGTCGATCTAAAAGTTGAACCTAAATGGGGACACCGAACTGCGCCATTTCGAAGGTCATCTTGATAGTCACCTGCAGATAGGACTTTTCTTCGTGCTGGGCCTGATTTGACTCATCTCCTTTATTTTGTCAAGAACGAAAATAGGGACTCGACATAACTCGTTGGATACGAACGAGGTATTCCACTTTTAGCACTGATTTGAACGGCACTTCGCCCAACCACACTTGAGCACGTCTACTAATAGCACTGAAACAAAATTTTGATAAGTGCGGTTCGGTGAACAGTTTATTAATATAGTCACCGGCCTGCACCGTTTGACAATCATTTAATTATAATAATTTGTCCATAACTATCGGATCGTAAAATGGTAATTAAATGAGAGATTTATAGTTATTTTAATATGTGTCGTGTGTGCACGAATTAAATTAACATTTTAATGTGTCTCATATATTTTAAAACGTACAATAATGGTTTAGGCACCTGTCCCACAGTCGGCGATTCACGAAAAGTGAGTAGAGCTAGCGGCTAAAAACGAGTGTGCGAGATGGCGGCAGCGAGTTTGACCACGGCGACGAGCGATTACTCGCTGGTGTGCCCATGCTCTCAGCGAGTCTTATGCCCGGCAAGTGAGCTTCGCTGAGCGAGTTGCTCTTTGATAGTACATGTCTACGGTAGACGACTACTACCCGGTGTGAACAGTCAGCGATCGGGACCTACAAATAAAGTTTTTAGGTCCCATGTAATTACAATAGATACATTTATTTATAGTTGATCGTGATATAGTAGTTCGTGAGTGACAAAATCGTTGATAGCTAGTCGCTTCCTCCTGCGCGGCAGCGGCGGTGGGACACGATTTATGAATTGGATTGAATTTATTAACGTAAGGAAGTTTATGATGGGTTAGCAAGTTCATCGTCAAGGTTCGTCGAAAGACGCGTATTTATTGTAACGCCACAAATTAACAAATTACCTACAATTTGTTATTTTGTGGTGAGAAATTGTGATGATGACGGTTAGAATTAATTTTGTCTATGGTGCTGATTCTGTTGTTCACAAACTAAACTAAATTTAAGTTCAGTGCATCTTTTTCTTTCAATTTCATTAAGATATGGACAGAAGATAAATTTTAGTTTAGTCCTGTCAAATTAATCAGCACAGGCGCACTACACCGTTTATGTTTAGACGTGATTAAAAACTTGCCCAATAAAATTACGTCAATTTACGTCAGGTGCTGATTAATTTGACAGGACTAAATTAAAATTTATCTTCTGTCCTTTTCAGAATGAAATAGAACGAAAAAGATGCACTGAATTAGTTTGTGAACAACAGAATCGGCACCAATTTCTTAAATTTTTCTTGTAAATACATTTATTGTCGTTTTGAGTTAGTAATTTTTTATTAATGTATCAACCAAATTATCATTAATAATTTGGTATCATAATACAAGGTGTAATTGCAATAACTGAAAAACTCTTAAGGGGTCATTGTACACACGGCTACACATCAAGCTATACATTTCCAGTATAAACTGAACTCGCATTGTACGGAAATTCTATACAATGCGAGATCAGCATAAACTGGAAATGTATAGCTTGATGTGTAGCCGTGTGTACTTATCATTATGAACAAGTTTCATTATGGGACCAACGCCGAAATCGCGAAAAAAAATCAGCTGTTCCCTACATTTTATGTTCGCATAGCTCGTCAAAATGTAGGGAACAGCTATGACTTGAAAGTAATAAGTAATCAGTCGTTGATACGTAAGATACGGCGTAAGTAGTTGCAGGTAACTCACTATCTCCAAAGGGTATCGCATCTGTAACCTGTGTAGTCACAACTTGTGGGGCAGTCACAGTAGAAATATTAAACGGTGTATCAACGACAGGCCGACCGGTTAACTGAGTCCGCTCCTGAGGTAGCTGCGCGATGCGGGAGGGGTGGTGTCGTGATGCGAGAGCTCAGTGATTCGTCAACTTGTGACGACAATCACCCCTCCCGCACCGCACTGCTATCTCAGGTACGGACGCAGTCGGCTTCGAATCTTGGTCGAGCCAGCCCGTTCCGGTGAGCGGGACGAATTATCTAATCACGATCTGATCCAGCCTGTCTCTTGCTGCCCCCCAGCGATACCCTAAGTCGGTGCCCCACAGGGGGTGCTCTTGGGGGTGCGCGTGTAGTCGCTTAAATGGTGGAGAAATTCGCATCAAAAACCGTTGCGCAGTTTAGAACAACAACGCGGTCACTTGGACAGACACGAAAATAGACTTGAATTGATAACTATGTAGACAGATACCTAAAAAAAAGAAACATATGAGAGAGATACACAGTGAGAGAGAGAGAGGTAGAGGAGGGTGTGAGATGTATAGATATATTATAGATTTTCTTCTTTCCGCTCTGCACAAAACCACTGTCTGGATGCGACAGTCTCCGCATAATCTGCATATCCAAAGTCTCGTGGTATGTGAGAGCATCGGGCGTATATAAATGTTAGTAGTTGTTCTACTGGTTATTCTATGTTCTGTGGCAGAAGTATCTTGTACGTTGTAATTTGCTTCAGTTCCGGTAGTAGATATATCAAGAGGTAAGTAATTGATTTGTAGTGATTCATCCGAGTAATGATTATTATGAGTCATCTTTGGACCAGTAATTTCAACAAGATGGGAGCTTTTTGCTCGGCTTGGTAACGGATGAGTAAAATTAGGAGTTGATTGACCTATGTGACTGTTGCTAGCAGCTTTTTAACCGACGTAAAAAAAGGAGGTTATCTATCCGATTTTCATGGTTCTTGGGAATCCGTTAGCTGTGGGCAGCGCGATTGTTATCGTGGGGGGTAGACCTACATATGTCCAAAAATTTAATATTCGTGTTTTGTGATGATAAAGATTGACTCCAATGAACATCTCTTTGTCATAGGAGTCACAGACAGGCCACTGCACTGTGCAGAGCTTGGGAGGAGGACGAGACAGCAGCTAATGTGCTTCTAAATGGTTGCCATATACAGGAAATTGTACCTCGAAAACCCAGGTACTCTCCGTGAGATTGTCAGTAACACCAAGTCATTGCTGGCTTTCCTTGAGGAGCTAGGGTGGATCCGCCCGCAACTTACGCGCTTGGAGTTACGGACGACAGCCGGAGCCCGTCTTACTACTACCACAAATGATAAAGAAGATGAATCTGGGGGCACAGCAGTGCCCCCGCCTAGTCGAGCAAAAACAAACATACAAAATGTCCTGAGTGGCTTCGAGAATAGGATGGTACATCCTATTCTCGAAGCCACTCAGGACATTTTCGAACCCCCTGTACCTTCGTTGTGAATAAATTATTACTTATTTATTTATTTGTCAGATAACATGACCCATTATGGTTACTAACAACAGGAGCTTATAAATTATGTAAGTAACTCAGGTGAAGAATCCTTACTTAATATAATATTATAAATGCGAAGGTAACTCTGTCTGTCTGTCGAGCTTTCACGCCAAAACTACTGAACCGATTTAAATGAAATTTGGTACACAGATAGTCTAGACCCTGAGAAAGGACATAGGCTACTTATTATCGACACACCACGCGGGTGAAGCCGCGGGCGGAAGCTAGTTTAAATATAAATAGCAATTCAACATTTTATTTTACCCTCCCAACCACGATGCTCACACAGAGCGAGTGTATCGGACACTAATATTTGCTCATAACTATCCTCAGAATGTTGTTGCTGCTGCCTTGTACTCTTTATAAATAAAGCTAGAAGGATGAATTTTCAGTGTAACAGGTACTTTCATAACTCATTGTAATTTACGCCTTGAATTCGCATGAGTAGACTACGTAAAGAACCTCATTGATGAACCAAGTTTAATGAAGGCCTCACTAATTATTCTGAGCGCGCACTTTCATTTGCAATTTGTACTGTTGTCTTAGATGATGTAATTATATGACTTGACTCGATCAATTCTCACTGTTTTCTTGCGTGGTCTGTTTACCTATGTGAGTAAAATTTCGAGTGTAAGTTGATTGAATCAGTGTTTTGCAGAATCATTGTATTAATAAGTTCAGCAATCTAATTGCGTAACAAATTAATCACAATCTATTTCATTTTGGCAGTTCAACAACATTAATTGCGTTATTTAGGTACGTTGTTGAGCAGACAAATATTTGAACATAATTTTTATGAAGCAATGGCATATAAATATCCTCCAAAACTTTTTACGAAAAAAAAAAAATAACCGACTTCCAAAAAAAACACTAAAAAAGTGAAAAATAACTTTAATTTCGGAAGTCGGTGTCTTTGCTTTTCAATTTTCGTTTTTTGCCACCGACTTCCGAAATTAAAGTTATTTTTCACTTTTTTAGTGGTTTTTTTTCGTAAAAAGTTTTTATTTTACACTTTTTAGTTGTGGTACCTACCCTACACAAATAACAGTGACGGAGTCAACTAAGATAATAATATCGTCTCCATAAGCAAAGTGGGAAAAATACGTAATTATTGAAGCTAACTCAATAAACACGCAAGCAATATTAATAAAATTTATATGGGACCACCTCTGAAGCATGACCTACCAAACAAAAAAAGAATCATCAAAATGGATTCATAATTGGCGGAGTAATCGCGTAACATACACACAAAAAAAAAAACATACAGACGAATTGAGAACCTCCTCCTTTTTGAAGAAGTCGGTTAAAAATGATATAGATTGTGTTTGATCTTGTGTTACATAGGGTGCTGGGCATAATGCACGCCAGATAAAAGAGCAAAATACAACAAAAATAGAACAAAATACTGTTTTAAGATTATCATCAGTACCTATTATCTACCTACAAGGTGTTGGTACTTGGTACCTACTCACGACAATTCAATTAAATTTTATGTACAGCAACTAACAAGTTAATTACTGATCAATAAACTGTCTAATTGCTGTAATAAATAGAACGTAATAGACACCAATCATCATCATTCTCCTGCCCTTATCCCAATTTATTTGTGGTCGACGCAACATGTCTTTTTAACCGACTTCTTCAAAAAGGAGGAGGTTCTCAATTCATCTGTATTTTTTTTGTATGTGTTTACGCGATTACTCCGCCAATTATGAATCGATTTTGATGATTTTTTTTTTTGTTTGGCCAACTCTGAAGCAGGACGTAGGTCCTGCTCCTGCTCCATCAGTGGTCCCATATAAATTTTATTAATTTTACTTGCGTAGTTTTTGAGTTAGCTCCAATAATTACGTATTTTTCCCACTTAGTTTAGGTTAAAGGCTCTTACATACTGGCGTGATTACCCGCGCGACGCGACGCCGCCTCATTGTTCGCCGTGAAGTTTTCTCAGAAATTGTTTTGTTAAAATTCGCGTCGCGCGGCGAATCGCACCAGTATGTAAGAGCCTTAACAATGTTCAGGCTGTCTAGCTTGCAGGCCACCAAGCTTACCAGATGCGATGCGTTAGAACAGATACCAAGGTCAAGATAATGCAATTAAACACACAGTGATTTCAGCTCGCGACCTCATGTGAAGTCTTGTGTGCTCAGTAAGTCGAGACAAATACAAACATTATGATTAGGAGTGAGGCGTATTTATCGTCACAGATATTAAAAAATAGCAGATAGCAATTGCTCCTAACGATAAAAAATATCTGTTACTTAAAATCACAGATCCTCAAGACTGTTACTGTTAAAACTTCAGATACGATTATCGACTTTAACGAAAAGAAATAAAGAAGATATTCAATTGAGTTAATACGTATTTATCGTCTGTACAAAAATCACAGGCTGTGATTTTATAACAGATAGATACGATTTTCGACTTTAAATCAAATGACATAAAGATGATATTCGATTGAGATACGTATTTATCGTCCGTACACAAATCACAGGCTGTGATTTAATAACAGATATTTGGATCTGCTATTTTTTTGTCACAGTCACAGTGATCACAGATATCGTGTTTCACCTGTTACAACCCATCTCTAATTATGATAAATGTTTGTGTTGCCACTGCGAAAATATGTACAAACTTATAGCCTATGTTGCAAGGTTGCGTAACTGTAAATTGACCAATTACAATTCACAATTGATTAATTGGCAATTGATTGATTTATTAATCGATTGAGGTCCATCAGGTTAAGCTACGCTTGCCGGGGCTGGTCCGTGGATGGGTGACCATCTTTACATATCGAGACTCCTCCGTGACTCGGAAAGCACGCTATGCCTTTGGTCCCGGCTGTCATTTGTGGATCTTTGACAGTCGTTACGGGTAGTCAGAAGCCCACAACGAGTCTTGCCAAGGGGTATCGTATTAGTCGCTCCATGTAAAATACTGGTAGTCAGCTGTATCCGGTTAGACTGGAAGCCGACCCCAAATTGGTTGGGGTAAAGGCTAGGTAGATGATGAATTGATTAATTAGCAGTGTTTTGAACATAACATAACACCACGCCTCCCTGAAGAAGTGTTATTGGGTTTTTCCAACTGGAATTTCTCAGTAGTAGCCTGGAGTCTGGATGATGGCAATAGGCTCGCCTATTACATGGGACTCAAACTTATATGGCGAGAAATGTGGGTGTACTACAGACACACCTCTGTCTAAACCTTCGGGGAATACAGCCTAGTGTTGTTTTTTATGGAGACATTCCAAAATGCTAAATAAATATCATTCCCAGACAATGTCTTTTCGCAGTAGTTACTTCCAGTCGGTTGCACGGCCAACAAACAATTTAAGGTCATCCAGTGATAGACCTCAAGTGTCAACCTGTCTACAGTCGACTGATATGTTTGATCAAACATTAAATATTAACACTTCAATAGTTTTTGTGACATCAAAAAGCAAGTGTTGATGTACGTACAGTTTAGTTGTTTTATTTGGTAAACAAATACTTAGATACGATTGAAATTGAGCAAATAAAGGCTCTTACATACTGGTGCGATTCGCCGCGCGACGCGAATTTTAACAAAAAAAATTCTGAGAAAACTTCACGGCGAACAATGCGGCGGTGTCGCGTCGCGCGGCGAATCGCGCCAATATGTAAGAGCCTTTAACCAATTTCGACATTGAACAACAAAATAATAACTATAGCAAAATAATGATAATGCAATTTGCGCTGCATTTAGTTATGTCAAATGTAATTATTTACTGATTTCACTGTTGTGTTGTTTTCTTTTTACTGTTGTGTGATTAAGTCATAATAATAATAATATTGTACCATGTTTGTTCACCAAATGAGCCATGTAAGGAAATATATACCTAGTATAGAAGTGAGGTATATCCAACGAATGCTCAGTTCAATGTGTATAGAGCTTTGCTTGAATGATGCAAACAGTCGAACAAAAACAAAGATTTGATTAGAACTATAATAACACGGAAGAGGAGCGAAGTTTGATGTAGACAGCTCTGAGAATTCAGAAAATAAATAGCCAAAGATATATAGCGGTATGGATATGTATGACTATGCAAACTATCATGATAGACGGACACAAAAATTTTATAAATTGTATTAAAGGAATTTACTAATTGATGTACAGGTCGAATTGCCCGATTTATTCGATGCAGATAAAAAAGAAATCGATACGACGAAAAAGTTTGGCTTGGTACGAGCATTATGATGAGGATACCTCTTTTAGTTACACGGGTTTCCTCAAGAAGAGACATGAATATAATGGGGAATGCGGGAAAGGCGATAGAAAAGATGGATGGATTGTGTGAGAAATGATATGAAAGAAAATGGAGTGAATGAAAGCGTGACGCTTGGCAAGAATGGAAAAAGAATGGAAGAAGAATGGAAGAAGAATGGAAGAAGAATGGAAGAAAAATGTAAGAAGAATGGAAGAAGAATGGAAGAAGAATGAAAGAAGAATGGAAGAAAAATGGAAGAAGAATGGAAGAAGAATGCAAGTAACATGGGACAATAGCAGGAAGATGAGATAATTATGAGTTATTGGAAATTACGCGTCTACCTATGTGAACAAGCCACAAACATAGGCGTGCCTAAAACGACCTTCAAAGAAGCGAATCTTTCGCCAGAAGTAATGCAAAAGGTAATGAAAAGTGATCGTATGTCGGGGTATTGAGAAGTCGGTGTAGTAGCTCAGTAAGAGAACGCTACAAGTACTGAAAGCGTATACAAAATATACTAAAAAAAATATTTAAAAAAAGAGAAACGATGGAGTTTCTTGCTCATTTTCTCCTTACGAACATTTTGGAAGGGGCAACTACAATCAGTTTCTTTGTTTTTGACGTTACAAAGTGCCTTTTTTGTGTCTAATTGAAATAAATTATTTGACTTTGACTTTGACTTGATGATCAATTGAATGAAAGGAGCCGTACTTCATAAAGCAGTACACGTTAATTTAAAAGCGCATTCGTGATTAAGGTCAGATTACATAGTGGAATGTCGCACACCAGCCGCCTGTAAATTAGGTGGTGCGCAAAAAATGCGACACAAATAACCTTAAAGCTCTAATATTGAGCAGATGGTCTCAATGTGTTGTTATTGCGTAGACTCGTACAGCTTTTGGTAGTGGTTCAACTCCTGCCGGTCGATTATCTTGTATTATATAAATTGTAGCCGCAAAATCTCCGACTCCTAAGATACAGGTCTGCGTTTAGGAGCCCGGACAGTTGACAATAATGTTAAAACGGAACCACACGGCTACACATCCAGTTATGAATTTCCAGTATAAGCTGACCTCGCATTGTACGGAAATACTATACAATGCGAGATCAGCATAAACTGGAAATGTATAGCTTGATGTGTAGCCGTGTCTACAACCCACTGTTTCTATACCTATGTCTCTATATCTAAAAATCTCACGGTGAAAACTTAGGTGAAGCGATCTTCAAGTGAGCTATCATTCCTCTGATGTTAGGGATATTATTGGCAGCACAATCAAAGCTCACTTTACCCAAGTTTCCACGAAATTTTTACAGAATAGATTGGCAGGAAAACGTGGAGCTCGTGGCTAAGTAATAACAGCCGCTGTGAGCATATTTACATACCGAGTCTCCTCCGTGCGTCGGAAAGCACGTTTAGCTCACAGGTTTAGCTCTTGGTCCCGGCTGTCATTCGTGGATCTTTGACTGTTGTTACGGGTCGTCAGAAGCCCGAAAGTCTGACAACCCAGTCTTACCATGGAGTATCGTATGGCCCAGCTACTGGGTTATGGAGGTCAGATAGGCAGTCACTTCATGTAAAACACTGGTAATCAGCTGCAACCAGTTAGACTGGAAGCCGACCCAAATAAAGTTGGGAAAAGGCTAGGCAGATTGAGATCGGCAGGAAAACGCCTCTTTTCACGATATTTAGCTTCTCTTTCCTATTCCTATGGACGACATCAAAGTCCCCACTGTCATGTTTTCTGTGATCTACCGATTGTCTGCGTAGCATTATATTTCTTGTTTTAGTAAACGGTCATGGGATTGCCACAATAACGCAAAATTGGCAGAGGCGTTGATGATTTTAATGTGGCGGTATTTTCATCGCCACAACGACAACGTCACACAACAATCCTGACGTCACATAAATGCTGCATCGCGCAATTAAAGTTTACCGCGCGATGGACAATATATGTATACAAGAATCCAAACATCAATTGTTAGGCAGTTGCCCGCCAGACACAACACCCGTCTGGTCGGAGGATCCTCTCTTTTCTATAGAGGATGAGTGAACTTTACACCCTCATACCTACTCTAAAGTAATAAAAGCTGCACCTTGACTGCTATCTTGTTATTGTGGTTTGAGCTTAACATAAGTGACCTTTTCGTTCTTTATCATCTCTTTCCAGTCTTCATCATCATCATCATCATTATAATTGGCAGCCTTGTTCCACCCTGCTGATTATAGGCCTTCTCCCTTTAGTGCCATGTTTCCCTGGTCTGTGCGAGTTTCATCCAGGTCTGCGATCTTCTGCTTTGCTTGTTAGTAAATTATAGCATTTTAAGTTTAGTATTTAGTTTATTCGGTGAGCAACAGCATCTGCCTTATATGTAAATGAATTTAGTGCCATGGTAATTAACAATTTTATTATTCGTACCCTGCTGTGCACTTGCATAATGAGTACCGCTGACCTAGACGCTAAAGTCAGCAGATTGTGTGATATACCGCGTCGCGTCGAACGCCTTGACGACTCAGTGTCGAATTCTCAGCACTGCCGGTCACGGTATTTATAAGTTTGTGAATTTTAATACGGTATGATGCGTAGAATATAATATTACGGCGCGGCGTACTAATGAATAATAATATAACGCCTCTACCTCATCATATTGTGTAGAATATAGGTGAAGCATGAAGATAATTTTCTGATAAGATTTTTTTTAAATATCTTAACACGAATCATCAGCATCATCATCATTTCAGCCGAAAGACCTCCCCTGCTGGACATAGGCCTCCCCCAAGCACCGCCACTTCGACCGGTTCTGTGCTTCTCGCATCCAGCGCAATCCTGCGGCCTTCACCATTTCTTCGGTCCACCTTGTGGGGGGCCTACCAACGCTACGTCTTCCGGTATGCGGTCGCCACTCCAGAACCTTTCGGCCCTCTCGGCCATCTGTTCTGCGAGCAATGTGCCCTGCCCACTGCCACTTAAGTTTGGCAATACTGCCGGTTTCTTAACAAAAATACCTGGTAATAATAGGCGGAGGCGTCTGCCTAGCAGAAGAACTGCCATCATTCATGCATCACAAGCATCCTACAGCTTATTGTTAAAAGTTCAGAAGACTTTCAATTTTTAGTATTTTTTTTTAATGTTGGCAAGGTTAGGTACGGAACCCTTACATATTATTAGGAGAGAAACCGCGGAATTTATGGTAATTACTAATTTATTAATAAGATGAATAATTAAACGATTTAGATAATAATATTTTGAATTGATAGCTAATAAATATCGTGCAAAAATGCAGTTCTAGGAGAACTAGATTTATAAGCTCATTCAAGTTTGATATTTTATATATTTTGCTACTATTAAATTTAAATGAAATGTTTTATGTGGGATCCTGCCGTTTTGCCGCGGCAGCGGCCGGCGAGTGCCAGAAACGACTAGATTATATAGAAAAATAAAACAGGCTACCCGAAACTGACGACACTAAACATTTGGCAAATTTTATTTTGCGCCAACTGAAATATTTGACTACATAAAAATTGGTAAAAGTACTATTTGTTAAACAAGTTATTGTTTAAACATTCAATTGCCAAACATTAGGTTTGCGTTACAATTATTTGTGAAGAGATTTTTTGCTAAGTAATATTTTGGCAAATGAAATTATGCGGAAAATTGTTTGGGAAGTGATAATTTGGCAATTTATTTTCGATGAAACAAGGGAGACCCGTTTTATGTTTATTCATTAAATTATAACCTAACTGTGAGTTCCATACAGAAGATTCCGTACGTAACTTTACCCTGGTATAAAGAAAACTTGTTTAGCTAAAAAGGCAGCAACTAATCAAAGTTTGACTGTTGAATAAATAAATAAATAATCATAAACGTTAACTTGAAAAAAGGCGTACGAAGGAAAGTCGCATGCGCGCTTGAGAGATATATGCAAGAAGCCAATTCCCGACATTCCTCGAGTAGTGGTTTGACTGTTCAGACAAAAGAGCCGGAAGAGCTTTGTTCGTTGTTCTCATGCCATCCAAGACCAACCCCCATAGGTGAGAATAGAGTACAGCACAGCACAGTACCCGCCACCATCCAACTTCGCTTCGTCCAGCCCCAGGAGCACCTGCCACCCGGACGTGACCGCTTGCAGTGGCCTATAAATGATAAATGATTTATTTCTGTAACTATGTTTGTACATAGATGAGGTCGGCGTATCCTATCTGTCTACTCTGAGAAGAAAGGCCGAAACAAACTCAGAGGTCAGTCTCTGTTAAAGTCCAGACATAATCTTGGTCAGATCATGTGAAGATCTAGATTGGTATCTGAAAAGGTCTTTTGAGGAAAGAACCACACAGATTGAGTGGACCTGTCCAGTCAGTGCACGCATTTGTCAGTAATCGTGCAGCTCAACTCCGAGTTTAAGGAGCTCGACGATTTGACGAACAATACCAAATAAAGGAAATTTGGTTAGACCGCATAAATTACTAAACTGCCAGACCATGAATTTAAAACTAAGAAAAGTAAATAATAAAAAAGAAAAGAATGATGTACATAGTCTTCACATTCACAATAATTAATATAATATAATACTTTACAAAGAAAGCAATCAATCGACTGCGGATCCATGAAGGCCTCTGCAAGCATAATCTAGCGAAATGGGGGATTATAGACCCAACCGACACCCAGTGTGGAAGCGGTGCTCATGACCATAAACATGTTCCTTATGTTGGCAAGTCCAAAGTGTCCATACACCTGCATTTCTGAGGACATAAAAACCGCCACTGCTGCTGCGATTGGCGTGGCCACCTACTGGGCGTTGAGCATTGTCTGTCAGTGAATGAATGAATGAATGAATTTTATTAAGTAGATGGATCCATAAACTATACACAGCTCGCTGTTTTTATTAAAAATTAAAATGTTAATTTAAAATGATGTCTGCCGATTTTCTTTATGCAAACTAGTTTGGTGATAATACTATTCTGAAAATTCTAGTTTAGCCTGTTTTATTATGATAATTGGTCCAAATTACAATGATTGTTCCATATATTACAAGATATTAATTGATTTGACCTTTATGTCTATCATTTGTAGTGTTTCCTTCGAACTTAATTCGCACACCTGGTGCAACAACGTAATAATATATATATTTTTTTTTTTTTCTGGAGATCGATTTAAAAGTTTAATAGTGAAATGTATTGACTGTGTATGTACTACATATTATATGTATATCGATGACCAAAATATTGTTTATACTTACTATATATTTTGAAATTAAGTTTGTTTCAGAAATTTTTTTTTTATATTTTTTTTTTTTTTTTTTTTTAAAACAAAACTTTTACTTTATGAAGTTCAGTTTTTTTATATTATTTTACATATCCACATACTTATGAAGATTACTTACTTACTTATCTTGTCACACCTTTATGGGTAGACCATGACCAGCCGGCGTAGCATGAGCACCGTTTTGTCGACGGAAGAGTAGACAAAAATGACGATTCCTGTAGACAGTAGACAGTACGAGACGGCAGCAAAGTAGAAAGAGTCAACTGCACTTTTTACGAAATTCACTCTTTTACATAATTCGACTCGGAATTCTTTGTTTTATCATAGGATTTATCGGTTGTCAGTGTGATTTTGACAGTAAGGATAGAAAACTTTCTTCCGAAATAGTCTACATATAAAAAGACCTAGACAAAGATCGTTAGAAATGAAAGACAAAATGACAGATTATAGAAAGATTTCTACGGTGGATGTCAAAAATGAAGAAACGAACTGTCACTTTGTATAGAAAAAGCTATGTCTAGTGTCTATTCTTCGTAGAGATAGAAAGCGCCATGCTACGCCTGCTGAGTCAGGACAAAGGATACTTTTTATCCCGGTAGTACGTTATCGTGGGATAATTTCCGACATCCATGCGGGTGACGCCGCGGGCTAGAGCTAGTTGCACGACACTTTTGTTATGTAAAAAAAGTGTCGTGACGTTCAGAATGTTACACTTTCTTCGGTCTTTCTTCTCTCATTCGTCTAGTGTACAGAGTTTATGGAACTACGTTAAAAAAAAAACTTTTAGACTCGTGACAATCTAAGAAGTCCGTTTTGACAGCTATAAAAATACTTTGCGTAGATATGAAAAAAAAAAAAACCTTATTATAAACTGATTCTCGAGACAGCGATTGAACATACTTAGAGAGTTTGTAATCGACGACTTATTATCTAAATTGCTTAAAACGAATTCTCAAGGCTTAACGTTTTATTACATGTACGAGAACGAAACGTCAAAATGGTTTTCTTAGATTTTCCTGAGTGTAACCAATGTTTAGGGACACGATAGGTAATTTTAATCCGAATGCCCCAGAATAGGGGCCATAATTTTTTGTTTTGGATAACGTTCACAATGATTTATTCTGATAAAACTAATGCGAGCACAGTTATTTTTGATAATGAGGCAAATTGACATTAAGTCCTTCAAATAAGACAAACCTTACATTATAACTTCATTAGTCAAAGGCCACGTGTCGTCATCTCGTGTGCTCATCGCATTTCGTAACGTTGACTATAAAAGCCTATCAAGTATCACTTTATACTACGTTTAAGGCAGAAATACTGTTATTAGTAAATTATGTAGGTTCATACAGCTACACATCAAGCTATACATTTCCAGTATAAGCTGACCTCGCATTGTACGGAAATCCTATACATTGCGAGATCAATGTGCATGAAGCAGAATTTCTACGACTTACCCTGTTCCTCATACCTCTAAACTGGTGATCACGTGGGGGTCACCAGTATCAGACAAAACACCATTTGGTTGGGGAATCCTCCCTTTTATATAGAGGATGAGTGAACTTCACACCCTGGTCCTTATACCTCTGTACTTCAATTAATGTGAATGTGAGATCTATGTAGGTAATATATTTTTATTATTTTTTTCTTTCTCAATCTTACTTCCATACTTAATGTCTATGTGTATATAAAATGTCTGTATGTTAATACAGACAGACAGACAGACAGACAGAGTTACTTTCGAATTTATAATATTAAGTATCGAAATCCGTTCAGTGTTTAGGCGTGAAAAGGTAACCCTTTTCGATAAAATTTGGCATGGAGATAGATGGCATCCCGGGGAAGGACATAGACTACTTTTTATCGACATACCACGTGGGCGAAGCCGCGGGTGGAAGTTAGTTTGTTAATATGATGGTCTGGCAGTTTGAGTACTTTATGCGGCATACCCAAATGGCCTTTCTTTGGTGTTGTTCGTCAAGTCTTGGAGCTCCTTAAGTTGAGTTCCTTATGTGAGTACCATGGAGCCGTTTAGTATGGTATCATGTTGTATGTTGACTTGAAAGAGCATCGCAGATGAGAGTATGTCATACTTACTTAAATGTCTCGCTGATGGTGGCGCGTGTGTTGGATCATTCGGTTCCCTACAAAATGGTTGAGCTGGATGGTGCTGATCCACGTGTCATGTTCGTGAACGGGCACCGTCAGTTGAGACTGGTCATCTCTTATCTGCCAGGGCTTATTTTAATCTTATATTTTGAATTGTTTTTGATTATTTTTCATTTGACATTGTTCTCACTTAAAGAAGTACCTACCTACGATTTTGTAATATCTATATCCATTTTTAAAAGAGTGTCCTTAGAGTTTCTTGCCCGTTCTTCTCCATAGAGATCTACGATCTGGAATGGGCAACTAGCTTCAACTTTTTGACTAACTGACCGACGTTTTGACAGTTCAAAAGTGCTTGTAAATGGTTTAATTGAAATAAATGCTGTTTGAGTCTATGAATCCTCAAATTTAACATAATATTTATTTCAAAATTAATGCTGGAAAATTTTCGGCATATCGGAGGATCATGCTAAACAATTTGAGATTGTATATCCCCTTAATACAGTTTGATCACACGATTTCTTGATCGCCAGTCCGACGCGTCGCCCTCAACGATTTCCGCTTCAGTAGTTCTTCAAGTACATAATTATATTTGTAATACAGCGTTGCCCGTTACGGATCACCAGTATATTGCTATTATTGTGTATGTATCATCATTATTCTTGGTATATAGAGCGGCGTATATGACCTTTGGGAACTAATGCAGCGTAGAAAATGAGATCACAAATGACATCAACTATCGGATTTCCGTCGATATTCTGGTACCTATTGGTATTTATGGTGTTCAATGTTAACATAAAATCACGCCTGTTTGAAGGGTTGGGCAGAGGTGTACCTTCCTATAGTACCTACACCCACATTTGGCAAGATATGTTTAGGTCCCATGTGATAGGGGGCAAGCCTATGCCATTAATCGGGCACAAATCCAGACTCCACGCTGCTACGGCGAAATTCTAGAAACCCAATCACACAATTTTGTTCAATGTTCCTGGAAAATAAATTATTTTTATAATTTTGGTCATTAAAAAGAAGGCGCATTAAAAACTTTTCACTAATGAAACTTCAAACACTGGCACATTATCCACAAAACATTTGACATATGCCATTTAAAAAGAAAATATTCTCTTAAAAAGTTTATGGCAACCTCCTTAATTTCTTTGACGTCAATAATGGCCTATATTTCTACATCATTTTGATTACGTAAGCAAAAAGTTTTGATTACTTTAAGTACTTATTGAAGAAAAAGACAATATGTACGCCGACCCCAAATAAATTGGGATAAAGGAGAATTATAATATTCGTTCGAAAGTCTTTGAAACCGTTAATAATCCTTATTTAATTATGGGCGGTCATTCTTCGCATTGAATCCGTCAGTCTGCTAGTGAGAAATTCTTGGCGGTAAAATGCCACATTTTATCTCAAATTAGCCCGCTGCTGCAACTGCTTTTCATCAACATAGTTCAATAAAATTCAGGTTAATTCGAAATCAGACCAAAAATATTTTATCCTTCTGTTGGATCTATAATGTAGACTACAGCGTTTAAAAGTGAAGAGTCAAGAGGACTAAGAAGTACCCAGTATTTGGCCATCTTTCTCTAAAGCTGCGTCCCAAACCTTCTTGGTTGTTTTATGAATATTACTGAAACGATCTCATTGTTTTACATACATACATAAAATCACGCCGTCTATAGTTCCGCCGGCGTTCTATAGTTAACGTCTACCCATAGGGAGTCTATGGGTAGACGTTATAGAACGCTATAGAACGCCACCTGTAACGCTTCTTATATACACGATGATTTTTATAATTCACTGTTAAACATTCAGGAGGTGAAAGTACGCATGATTATAAACAACTTCCGCTATGGGAATTAATATGAAATAGCAAAAAAAAAAACATTTCATACATTTTCATCGGGTAAATATTGCATTTTTGTATGAAACAGCTGATATTTTTTTCGATATTTCAGAGTTGGTCGTATAGTGAAAGTTGCTGTAAATCATAAGTACTTTCACACCCTGAAAGGTAGGTAAACAGTGAATTAAAGATCACCGTGTATACTCCTTTTGCTGCGTTGTTTTTCCTCCTTGTCCATCTCATTGTTTTACACCATGAAAGACCACTAGAACCTAATTATTTTAAACAGTTCCAATTGACTTACGATGCAGATAACTAACTGTGTTATTCTTTTATCCAAACTCAAAAGTGGTTAGCCTTATCTCTAAATTCACAGGTAAGTAGGTACATAATTCTAAACAAAATATGGCCATACATACTTAAAGTATCCTACGAGTTAGAGGAGATAACATTATACCAAACGTAATTAAGGCGCGACCCTCGACCAGTTAGTTCGGCCACTAATGTTCCACATACGACAGTCACCGTTAGGCGCGCGCATAATTAGGTTACCGGCAAAACAACCAATAGGGCCGGTAATGTACAAGTAAACTTGCTGCATACAGTACTTCTAGAATCTTACTACTACACGTCAAACCATTCAGAGAATATTTCAAACTTAAAGTTTCCAAACAAATCTAGACGAGATACGTAGACTTATCTTTATAAATAACTGTAACTCCGTACGAGCTGCGCGGACGCAGGAGGCTCATTCAACTTGTAGCGCGCGCGCCAAACAGTTGCTCGGTAACAACGCTGAACACAGCGCAGCGCGCGAAAATGGAGATTAAACTTTTTACGTTAGTGACTCTGTGGACTTGCGGTGTTTTAGCGTACGAATACCATTGTAGCAAACGATCGGCTCTGTTACTACTCAAAAGACCAGCGTACGACTTTTCAGTGAGAATGTTGCAAAGGGTCACTCAAGAAACAGAATCGCACTTTGTTTACTCACCCATGTCTACCTGGCTGCAGCTATCCGCACTAGCCGAAGGAGCTGACGGACGAACCTTCAAAGAAATCTGGAATGTAACCAAACATCACAAGAATAGGTGCTTCAAAAAACAGTTGAGCGATATTTTGAATAAGCTCAGCAAAGATTTAAAATATGAATGTAGGAGGAAGAGTGTGATTGCCATGGACAAACTGATGGCAGTGAAGAAATCCTACGTGCGCCAGATAGAAAAACTGTACGGGGTCAAAGCATTGTTGCTTGATTTCAACGAACCTGTGAAATCTGCCAAAGAGGTGAACCAGGTGATCGAAGACGGCACCGGCGGAGTGATCAACCGTATAGTGTATTACGATGACTTTATGTCCTCAGTGCTTCTTATGAGTGATGCGAACTTTTTCAGAAGTGAGTGGAAAACACCGTTTAACAGTAACACTGAGGTACAACCTTTTTATTCGCGTAAAGGAGTGCAAATCGGTGAAGTGAGTATGATGAACCAAGTTGGACTATTCAATATCGTAGATTTCCCACACATAGGCGCTACGGTGTTAGCAATACCGTGTGCATCACGCAGAATAACAATGTTAGTGTTATTGCCAAAAGAACGAGTATGGGTCAGTGACATATTTTATAATATACAGAGAACTAGGTTGACGTCAATTTTTAATATGTACAAACATGAAGGGGAGAAGGTCGTAAATGTTACGATGCCTAGATTTAAGCAGCGTACAGAGATTGAGAATTTGCCTGAACTTATCTACGATATGGGTATCAAAAAGATATTTGATCCTGACAAGGCAGAATTTAAAGGTATCAGTAAATTTAATATGCACGCTTCACTCATGACGCAAATTGCTGACATAGAAATCAATGAGAGAGGGGTAACAGCGTCCGCTAGTGCCTTGATTAAGAATGATACTGCAATAGAATTTCTTGTAAATAGGCCTTTTGCGTATATGTTAGTAGATAAAATAACAGAATTCATTCTATTTGCTGGCATTTACTCAGTGCCCAGTGTAATTTGAATAGGAAGTATTAAAACTAACAGCCTTGATGTATGTGACGGATCAAGAATCTCTTCTGCGAATGATTTGACTGCGGAATGCATTCGCGATGTTTTGTTTGTAAATAAATTCTGAAAACGAGGACGTTGCGTTGAGTAGATAGAGGTATCGATAGATTGACATTTTGTGAACTTTAGTGAAAGTACTCGATGAAATTACTAAAGAGGCTGAAAAAGTATAAAATGTTCGAACGTGTAACAGTATTGCTTCAAAATTAACTTATAAATATTTTAAAATTAATTGCAATGAAACCAAGGGAAGGTAAAGTTGATAATATCGTTGTAGTTTCTAAAATTGTGATTAAAATTTGGCTTTCGTAACCAATTATGTAGTTTTTTTTATATTCCCATTGAAAAATATAAATTCAGTACTTTAAAAAATAAAATAAGTGTTGACTTGAGAACCTCCTCTTTTTTTTCGTCGGTTATAAATTATTAATACAAAATAATAATTATTATCGTTGATTTGAAGTCCTGCACAATAATTGCGTTAAGCGAAAAAAAAATCTCATTTACCTTATTACCACAAAACCATGTTTTTCTGTTGTTTAGCCTAAACATCTTTTAAACATGACATTTCTGTATGGAGTTTGACATAAAACTGACATTAAACACGTTGTTTTTGTGGTAAGGCCTTCATGTCTAATCCGAACGAACTTATAAAGCAATCTTCATAAGTTCGTCAATCGATAAGTTCCAACAATCAAAATTGCAATCGGTTCGAAACAAAATTTGTTTCGAACCGAACCAATTCTGATTGATAATGTATTACGCAATTATGGCGTAGAAATAAAAGGAGAAGTAGGTAATATCAAGTAACTTGATCCAGTCGTATAAAATAAAGCGATGATTACTAAAAATTATATGTTTATTAATTATAACAATGCACATTTAACAATTTTCTATGACTAGTATCACATAAACCGCTTTGTATCGCAAGCAAAATATTTTATAACAATGGTCTTATTATAATCTTTTCTATAATTAATTATGAATATATTCTTCCTGTATTCGATGACTTACTTATATTTTATTTAAGGAATGTATTTAATCGAACCACTAGTCCCGCTTTGCGCTCCTAAAAATATGATTGAACACTCTAATATAATGATTGCGCTTCTTTTTGTAAACCCCAAATAATTCCTATTTGGGATCTTAGAAATACTAAATACCCAAGTAAATGCGACCAATAGGTCGCAGTAACCAAGCCAAAGTATCAAATAGGTACATTGATACCTTGGCTTAGTTACTGCGACCAAGTTTGAGAAAAACATTACACTCCTTTTTGGGCAGTCGTGTAAAAAGCCAGAATAGTCAAAAGAGGTTCAATTATTTAAAAAAGTGTGCATTCTTAGAAGCGCAAAAAAGTTTATATAGAGGATCAGCTAAATATTTCCCTTTTTTTAAATACAAACTTTTTGAAGGTTGTTCTTACGCGAGTTACAATAATTCGCACTTGGCCTTACCTCGGTGTTTCTCGGAATAATGACAGTAAAATCTAATCATTAATATTTATTTATGACTACAGATAGGTACTCATTTACATTTAAATGAATAATATGTATACAGTTGTAGTATATTATACTAGTATAATCGGTCTATAAAGCCCTTGCAGTTTTAACTTCATTAGAACTACATACCTAGTTTGTATTTTGCTTAAAAATATAAATATTAATATGTATTAATGGAACCCCTAATAATTCCCATTTTGCGCTCCTAAATTATTATTGAATACACTAATAAAATGTTTGCGCCTCTTTTTGTAAACCTCAAATAATTCTCACTTTGGGACCTAAATAACTAAGTAACTGCGACCAAATTGGGTGTAACCTGAGAGAAAAGGCCAAAAAGTTAAAAAGAGGATCAATTATTAAAATAAGTGAGTGTCATTAGAAGGTCAATAAGTTTTTAGAAGATCTGGTAAATATTTTTCTTAAAAAATATACACTATCTAGCGTGGTCTAGATTATAGGTAAGGCCTTTTATCACGATTATATATCGATTTTAAAAAACACGCCCCAATTTCTAAAACCAACGACTGTCTGTCTGTCTGTACTTTTGTTATCAAGTTAATCACACTAATTTAGCATCGAATTACAATAGTAATCGATTTCATATCCACAACTGAAGCCGACTAATTGAATCGATATGTCAGCCTTATTTCGACAATTGTGACCAATTAATTTTGTAATGACAATTTGAAAAACGATACAATCGATTGAAAATTATTAATTGAAACAATTATAGGGCATCGAGAATAAATTGGCTTTGGAATATCGATACCTATTCAGTAATTTGTCTTCTTCTCCGTCCTCCCTTGAAAAGTTCCCACATTTAGCAGGGAGTACCTAGAAAGAAAAAAAGAAAAATATTAATTATATGGCACAATAATTTACGCTTACTTTTTCTGGCACAAAATTATCACCAAAATGTCTCCAAAGGGTAATATTTTAATTTAATCTCCTCAAGATAGTTTTCAAATGTATTGATAGACACAATAATAACTATCGAAAATCCATAGACAAACGAGTGAAAATGTAAAACGACCAAAGATCGCCATAATATCATGAGACAACCTGAAACTATAAATACATAAAGTCATGCCTGCAATCCCTGAAGGGTAGCAATTTCGAAAACACTCTGGATACACTGCTAAAAAAAACAATTTATCAACTAAATACCTAACAACAATACAAGCGGCAATACAAAAAAAAAACATTCAACACAAAACAAAAAAAAAAATTTTTTTTTTTCCCTCTGCGGAGTTTCGCTAGTTACTATAATTTGACCCTGTAGTACACCCATGGACACTTTACAGGTTCAAGTGTGATCACTAACATTTACCTCAGCTTATAAAGATTAAACTTTACAGCACAAAATGTTTTCGCACCGTTTGCAAATAACTGTAGACCGCGGCTTGTGGGTCAAAGATCAAGAATTTTTATTGGTAATATTTGGGTCAAAAATATTCACGATACGTGTTTAGAAAAAATACTTGTTAGGCTTTTTTACGTCCTTGTTATTTATCACGTTAATGGCGTGTGTTTTGTGACAGTTTCCATAATTTGAATGTCTGTTTTCTTGCAAACTATTCATGGTATAATATTACAGAAAGTTTATTTCGAACACAATGCGATTCTTTTGTTTTTTTTTTAACCCGGCCCTCTATCTTTACCATAGACAAAAAGTAATAGAATCATTATTTATACCAAGGGACTAATATTGAAACTTTCTCAGCAAAGCAGTTACTACTGCTTTCTAGAATTCTCGGACGTCGTCGCGAGTAAAAGCTAGTATTTGAGTAATTACGACATTTGCGCCAATGTCTCGATACAAGGCCGCTGTGACGTCATAGCGAGGAATTTTAGAATTTATAACTCTGGGTGCGTTTTTTCATTGAGTTAGTCGGAGAATACTGTGAGTTTTCCGGTGAATTTAGGTTCAAGCCTCGAGCAGACAGGCGCGACGCGCCTCCGGTGGAACAATTTCCATGAAGTTTTCATTGAATTTGTTTCACCAGCACGCGTACAGACAACGGCACGACGAAAGAATAGACAAAATAACAGATTGTGATTGTTTATCTGTCATTTTGTCTATTCTTCCGTCGATAAAACCCGTTCGGGTTGGTAAACAATAACAAAATGGGTAATATGGAAGTTATCGGAAGTTTTTCGATTGCTCATTTGGTTCCTTGTTGGTCGATGAACCGGTAAAGGTCATCCTGTCAACTGTAAACTTCCAAAAAAGAGAATTCAATTAGTTCAAGTTCTGGTTTTTTCGGCTTTTAATTACCGTAAAAAATATCTTTATAATTGAGTATCTGGTTGTAACTTGTGTCATTTTTATGGCCAAGACTAGGTTAGGTTTCGATAAGAAGAGTAACGTAAACATCACGTCTGTATTCCCTGAAGGGTGAGGCAGTCGCCAGGGGCATTAGTATACGGAGCATACGGTGGAGGTCTGCCCCGCTTGGGCGGAGCCCCGCCGTGTCCTCTTGGAGGCGATTGGCGGCGGTGACCTCTCGCGTCCGGCTCTGGTTCAGGCCATGGTACGGAGCGAGAGGGCATGGGAAGCAGTCACCTCCTTCTGCGAAGCAGTAATGCTCGCGAAGGAGGAGGCGGAACGCGTGAGGGAGAGGCAAAGTTTGCGCCTCAAAGAGATGTCAGCACAATTGGCGGGGTCCGCTAGGACCGATGCCTGCCAGGGTTGCGGGTTAGTCCGAAAGGAATACCGGGACCTTGGCAACAGGCAACTGAAGGAACACACAGGTGGGTTTTAGTCAGTAAAAGTCTGACACGCCCTTCCACTCCACCCAGAGCGGGAGAAGTCATTGGATGATTTCCCACCCTCAAAAAATTAGTATAGTAGTGTGTAGTAGTATCCTATTTCGCCAAAATGGCGGTGACATTGAAAAGGCAGTAGGCAAAAATACCAAAATTGGGATATTTTCAATATTTAAAAATTATATTATCTAAGATCAACGGCGTTTCCACTGCACTGAAAACATAGGACAAAACCTAAAAAATCGCCCAAATTACAGCATTACGTTTTTTAGTGACTAAAATAACCACCTACTGATATCAATAAGATTCTATTTCTGTTAATCGGTCTCAGTGCAATGACAAAACTTTAATAAATTGGCACTATATCCAAAAAAACCGTTTTCGTATTTCTCTGAGAAGGTTATAAATTACATCGCATTAGAATTCTCATCCAACTGCCTCACTGGTAGCAAGCGCTACTGCGGAGCATGAAGTCCTGTGTTAGGTTCCCAGGTCGAGTAATTTTCCATCAGAAACTTCGTATTAGCACCCTGGAGTCTGGATTTGTGCCCGGTTGATGGCAATAGGCTCGCCCCCTATTACATGGGACTTTTAACATAAAATGTGGATGTAACTTACTATAGATCCGCCTCTGCCTAACCCTTTGGGAATTACAAGCGTGATTTTATGTTAAAAATTCTCATAGCACTCTGTTAGCAACAATGCAGTTAGGTACAATGTCTTTAGAAATCAGCTCTAGTTTTAACACTATGGCAACTTTGGCATTATCTCACATTCATGAATGTTACTAAGTCCCATTGGACTTAAAGTCCGGCCGTCGCGTCGAGAGAATGCGTTCCTGACAACTGTCAGTTGGACAATTTCTAGTAGTAATAAGGATCAAATTCGCAAAACACATATTCATTGGTATGAAAGTGACAGGTGTCAGGAACGCAGTTTCTCGACGGCCAGACTATAGCAACACGGAACCTCTATACAAAGCATAAAGAAAACTGCTCTACATAAGCACTAGTTCCACCGCCGACAAGGAAGCGACTAGCTATCAACGATTTTCTCGCTCAAGAAACATACAAAATCAATCAATCAATCAGAATGCGTTCTCATTGTAGGTTCCGTGTCAGTAAAAGAGATTTGGGTGGGACCTATGAAATTGGCGTTTTTTTTTTCACAAATAGGTAGAGAAACTCGTCGCTTCCATGATTTAAAATATTCATCAATTGCTTGGTATTATAATTATATCGAATAATGACCATCATAGACAACTACCAATAGTAAAAAAACCTTTTTACTTATAGTTTTCTAACCATAAAAAATACCTTAAAAATGACTCCTCATTTTGTTAGCAGAAATGACCACTATTTTTTTTTTAACTTAGCCAAATCTTATTTTTATCGCTTAATCTCAGTGTCATATTACGTTATCTTAGTTTTTAAACATTGGTGCATAAAAGTTTTAAAACATTAGTGTTCATGGTTGTTATAAATTAAGAAAATGTTAGTATGAAAAATGCAACTTCTTAAAATTCCCCAAACTAAACGCTGATTTCATAGGTGGGGACTTTATAATAATAGTTGATAGCTGACTGTTCACACTGGCCGGTGAGACCCCTTTCTTCACTAGTTTGTAGCAGTGAGTGACAACAGCTAACTTAGAAAATACTCGCTTGTATGGCGGCCAGGACACTCGCTGAGAGACTCTCGCTTGGTACATACGCATACCAGCAAGTGACTGAGGAGTCATTCTACTCGCCGAAACTATACGAACTACGCACTCGTTGCTAGTTGCTCGTCAACTTCTTTCTAGTTTTTAGCCCGACTCGCTTCTAGTTAATCACCTATGTACGTGCCCTACTCCTACAAGTACTTAGTAACTAATATTATACACATGTACCACTGGCCTGTGACCTCGATCGTGTTAGGTTAAGCACGTGTTGTTGTACTGCATAATCTGCGCCTGTTCGCTTCAGTAGATAGTTAGTCTGTGGCGATAGCGGCCTATCTCAACTCGGATTATGTTACTATGTAGAGTAGTTTTCTGTGCATACTTTCGAACGTTTGTATTTTAAATTGTGGAGGGAACGAGCCGATTTAATCTTACTGGCTGAAATTATGTAGCTTTTTTTTCCTTTTTTTTATGTCGTCATAGACTCATAGACATAAACTGTGACCAAGTGACTTTCGACGATTCCATATTTTAGTTTTTTTTTGTTTTCTTCTTTTGGGCTGCCTCATTAGTCTAATGGTCGCAAGCGCTACTGCTCAGTAAGAGATCATGGGTTCGATTTCCGGTCGGGCAAACTGTTATTGGGTTTTTCCATCTGGAATTTTGTCAGTAGCAGCCCGGAGTTTGGAATTGTGCTCTGTTGATGGCAATAGGCTCGATCCATGATACATAGGACTTAAACATAACTGGTGAAATGTGGGTGTACTATAGGTACACCTCTATCTATCCCTTCGGGGAATCCAGGCGTGATGTTATGTTATGTCTGCGCTTTTTAGTCTACTCTATCATTAGTACCAACCTAGTAGGTGCGTGACATTGGCGAAATGGAGGTGAATCCTTCAGAAAACCCATGAATTTTCCACTACGTTTTCACGATACTAAACGCCAATCTTTTACGCGTTAACGACAGCAAAAAGTAGTCGTCAGGAGTCGGGAACGGCCTCTAATAAATATGAAACAGACATAATTTTATTTTATCATTTGAAATTCCATCGCCCATTGAAGGTCTTTGAATAAAATAACAAAATGTGTTTGGACAAGTTCCTACCTAACTATAATTTGTGGAAATATAATAATTTGTATTATGTACTAACTTGCGTAAACATCGGCCTTTATCGAACAAAACAATATTACAAAGAAAAGGTAAAATATTACCATAACTAAGCGAGGAATATATACATACTCATTGCTTGGAACTTAACACTAATGGATGACGCACCAATATTAAATTCACGCGTTATCTGTTTTAATTTTTTTTTTAAACAATAGACTATTCTAGAGGTTTTTCTGCATCCGGTTAGACTGGAAGCCGATCCCAACATAGTTGGGAAAAGGCTAGGCAGATTGACTATTCTAGAGGTTTTTGGTAATCATTTTTAGTTGTATATGGATCTTTTGGCGCGTGGCCAAAATCGGAACTAACGCCGCCATGTTGTTTTTTAATGCAACACAAATGTTTACAAACAGCGTCCCCTGACAATGTCATTCAAGCGCCAAGAGATACT
The DNA here is from genome assembly GCA_947363905.1 of Lithophane semibrunnea. Classification (NCBI taxonomy): domain Eukaryota; kingdom Metazoa; phylum Arthropoda; class Insecta; order Lepidoptera; family Noctuidae; genus Lithophane; species Lithophane semibrunnea. Next base: position 12,191,381 of record OX376210.1, read on the forward strand.
TGAAGTGCTGTAAAATGATGACAATGTTGGGGAAGGCTACGCAAGCTCTTGAAGTAATTTATTACAGCCAATCAGAGCGAGTTAAATTGACATAAAGAAATAATGTTTAACATTCTTATCCAATGAAAATCTAATAATAAACTAGTTTCTTTGAATGGTACGAGTACAGAACCCAACTTTTAAATTATTTGTAGTGGGATTTTCATTTGTGTTCATTGTATGACGCACCTATTTTATACATAAAATAGCTTCTCCCCGCGACGCGTACACGTGATTATTCCCCAAACACACCGCGTCGCATCGCATCGCCCGCTAGCGCTATTACTTCGTTTTCGCTTAGTGCTCTTTATGACTTTTTTTTCTTTTCTCGGCTGCTCAGAGTCGTAGCGTTATAAAGAGCCTACCTTCAGAAATGAACTATCAAATGAAACAAGAATTTTTCAAAACCGACTGGTAGTTCCAGAGATTAGTGCGTTCAAACAAATTCTTCCGCGTTATTATAAATATTATTATGTATACACGGCTACATATCAAGCTATACATTTACAGTAAATAAGCTGACCTCGCATTGTACGGAAATCCTATACAATGCGAGATCAGCATAAACTGGAAATGTATAGCTTGATGTGTAGCCGTTTGTACCTATAGAAGATAATAATAATCATTAAGCCAAGCAAGAGCTGTCGTATTTGATAAATAAACGAATCAATCGCTGTAAACATCGATATGTCAGTTGGCCAATCGATGTGATTCTGTTGAACCAGTAATTTTGTTATTTCACACCTCGAACAAATATTTATAGATTGAAACTGACTTAATCACTGTCTCTTGCGCAATAAGATGTTTGTTATGACCAGGCTTAAAACGGCCACTTTGGCAGAATAATAATAGGAAAATATTAAGAATCATCGTAAAATGTCACAAACAGACAATTCATAATTAGGATCTGTGTGCAATTCATATTACGAAATAATTCATCTGTTTGACAGTTTTCTATGGAGATTCGTAAAATGGACCACAAATTATGAATTGCTTTTGTGTCAAATTAGAGGAATTGCTAATGACAGCTGGGAATTAAGGAAATGAATTGCTTTTAGAGGAATTGCTAAAGTGGCCGCTTTGGGCCCCCTGGTTAGATGAGGGACCTACCTGCACCCTAATTGCGTAATCCACGATCAATCAGAATCAGAATCGGTTTGAACTTTGAAACAAATGTCTAATCCATTGCTTCATAAGTTCGAAAAAAATCTGTTCAACAACGTAAATAACGCAATGAATGTTGTTGAACTGTCAAAATGAAACAAATTAGTCTTAATCGGTTACGAAAATAGGTTACGGAATTAGATAGCCGATCTATAGAAACTTAATTTATTTCGTTGATAGATTCTCAAATAAATACAGTTTAAATTAGTTATCGAACAGAAAGGATTACAAATCCTTGTCATTGGGAAACTCAATAAATCTGCCTACCCTTTTCCCAACTAGGTTCGGGTCGGCTTCCAGTCTAACCAGATGCAGCTGAATACCAGTATTTTTTACATTGGGCGACTGCCTAACCTGACCTTCACAACCCAGTTACTGGGTAACACGATACCCCTTGGTAAGACTGGTTGTCAGAATTTTGGGCTTCTGCTGACTATCTGGAACGGCTGTCAAAGATCTACGAATGACAGCTGGGACTAACGGAATAACGTGCTTTCTGAGGCACAGAGGGGTCTCGATATGTGATGGATGGTCACCCATCCACCTATCCATGAACCGACCGCGTCAAGCTTAGCTTAACCAGCGATGGATTCGTGCGGCTGTTATTATTTAACGTGGAGCGAGTAACTATTCCATGGATTTTTCAATCCCATCAATTTCGATGCGAGTATCTATTATGACATTAATAACGACTATATTTATGGAGTTTCCGTTCTTGAGGTTCGAAATCAAGGGCCTGCCAATACTGGCAACCAATCCTAAACTTGACCATAAACTAAAATGATGATTCAAACCGACATTCGAAGATTCTTTCCAATTTTAAACTACTAATCCATCTCGAGTGTTTGACTGACTTGGACATGTGGTACTACAGACGTACTCCTAATAATGAACGAAGCATTATACTAATGGGCACGTGCGCGTAGCAATGCTTTGAATGTAGGTACAGTCAATTGCAGTGCATGGTAACAATTTGACTTTGACAGCGCCTTAATTACCTAGCAGTAGAGTAGTTTTCGTAGCTCAAGTCTTACCAATTGACTTGCGGTGGACCGTACCAATTGAAGGTGAATGTTAGGCAAGCAACCACTGAGAGATGTGCTTTGAACTTTGGAAGATAATCTCAAAATAGTTTTGACCGCTATAAAAGTTTATTTTTTGGCCAGTGAGAGAAAAGAAAAATATTTATAGAAGCGTTATTAATAAAAGTTTAATGGGTGCGTTCGCTTTTTGCAGGTGTGTAATCCTTGAAAGACTGTTTTTTAAATAATAATCTTTTCATCTTAATGGGGAATCATAAAAACTTTTTGCGTAGGTTCCCATAGGTTTTCAAATCCTACTAATATTATAAATGTGAAAGTTTGTGTGTTTGTGTGTTTGGATGTTTGTTACTCAATCACGCAAAAACGGCTGAATGGATTTGAATGTAATTTGGCAAACAGATAGTTTATAACCTGGATTAACACATAGGATACTTTTTATCCCGATATTCCCACGGGATCGAGACTTACGCGGGTGAAACCGCGGGGCGCAGCTAGTAACACATAATATAATTAAAAAGTTACCCTACGACCTACACACTTAGCATGACCACAATAGAAACGGGTTTTGTCGACGAAGGAATAGACAAAATGACAGATAAACAATCACAATCTCTCATTTTGTCTATTCTTCCGTCGACCAAACCAGTAGAAAACTCGTTTCTATGGTTGTCGTGCTACACGTGCTGGTTATAAAATCTATTGAACTGTTGTTTTATTTTTCGTTTCTAAACTATTCGTTTTTGACTTGGCCATGGTCCTTATTTTCCCTAACAACGGTCTAGTCTGGACCATATATCCCAATTTATTTGTGGTCGGTGCAACATGTCTTTTTCTTCCATACTTTTCTATTAGTCGTCATCTCAGTAGTCACCCCCTTTCTAGCCATAACATCTTTCACACAGTCCATCCATCGTGTTATGTATATGATATGATTATTATGACGGAGGATGGGAGTATTATATTTGTGTATATATGACGAGTTGGGGAAGGCGAGATGAGAAAGGAGATAGTGTTATGTATATGTATGTATGATAAAATTTATAAAAACAGGCGAAAAGACTGACGCCATACGGCCCAAAAAAAATCATTGTCACCGGCGAAAAGAGCGACGCCGGTAACGGAAAAGATCCTTTGGACACGCTGACCATTGTTTCAGGTGCGCCGGCGACGGAGTTTCCGTTTCTGTGATGTCAAGCCCAGTCGGGAGAGTGAAGCAGGGACACACATGGCTTTTGTAAGGGATCAAGAAGCGCCTGCGGACTGCAAAGATTGCCAAGGGCGCTATGTCCGCAGCGGCCCCACGATTCGGCCCGTATAACGTTTACGTTGGTAGGGCCATGGGAAGGTTGGAGGGAGTCCATCCATCGTTTCTTTGGTCTTCCCCTACATTTAGATCCATCCACATTCAAACTCAAAACTTTCCTCACGACAATTTCACCATTCCTCCGCATCACATGCCCATAACCTGACAGACAATCGATTTCCACGCAAGTTTTCAGTCACGGGTCCCGCTTTCAGACTTTCTCATACGTTCTCATTTCTTATTCTATCCATCATGAGGTATCTACAGTCAGTCTGCCTAGCCTTTTTCTAACTATGTTGGGGTCGGCTTCCAGTCTAACCGGATGCATCTGAATACCAGTATTTTACATGTAGCGACTGCCTACCTGATCTTCACAACCCAGTAGCTGGGTTATATTATACCCCTTGGTAAGACTGGTTGTCAGACTTTCTGGCTTCTGACGACCCGTAACGACTGTCAAAGACCCACGAATACCAGCCGGGACCAACGGAAGGCACAGTGGGCCGCACAAGTGACAATCGCTTCGAAAGCGTTTCGTATTTCTACAACGACTTTCAACAGGATTGACATTTAAAGCATTTCGATAGCTTATGTCAGTCCTATACATTTTTGCCTTTTCCATCTTCGTTATCGCTGATAGAATGTTACTTTGTCTAGGGCCTCAGAGAAGTCTCGGTATGTAAAGATGGTCACCCATCGACGGACCAACCCCGGCAAGCGTAGCTTAACCTGATGGATCGACCCGTGCGGCTGTCATTACTTAGCCACGAGCGCCTCTATTTCTATCTACATTAATTTAATTAGAAAGCGAAGGTGTTCCCAATATGGTACTGTACATCAAGATATTGAATAGTAAACGAGTTTCTAATCAATGGAGAATGGCTCGCTATGGTAAAGTAATGAGGTTTAATTAAAATGATTAAGATAAGCTGTAGTAAATCGTTTGTATAGCCAGAATAATGGAAGAGAAAGTTGATTGTAGCCCTTTCATAGCTGGTGTAAAGGTAGATATAGTAATTATTATGATGTTGATTTCTTCATTTTAATTGACTTAAGCGAAATATGTAGTTGCCGAGGTGGGTACATGGATGAGTGACCATATATATTTTGTACCGTGAACCCTCCGTTCCTCGAAAAGCACGTTAAGCCAATGGCCCCTTTTTTTTTTGAGGGAGGGATCATCAAATGACTTCTCCCGCTCTGGACGGAGCGGGAGGGCGTATAAGACTTTTACTGACTTAAACCCACCCGTGTTCGTTCAGTTGCCTATTGCCAAGGTCCCGGTATCCCTTTCGGACTTTCCCGCAACCCTGGTAGGTATCGATCCTAGCGGACCCCGTCAATTGTGCTGACATCTCTTTTAGGCGCGCGTGGCACACAACGCGCCGTCTATCCCTCCGTGCCTGTCGTTGGCCCCGGCTGTCATTCTAACATCTTGGACAGTCGTTACGGGTAGAAAGAAGCTGGAAAATCGGACAACTAGTCTTAGTCTTGCGAAGGGGAATCCAGTAACTGGGTTGCGGAGGTCAGATAGGCCGTCGCTACATGTAAAATACTGGTATTCCGCTATATCCGGTAAAAATGGAAGCCGACCCCAAAATTCTTGGGAAAAGGCAGGCAGAATATGACTGAAGCGAAGTCGAGGGCAATCTGTTTGTGAAGTTTAAGGCATTGGCACCAATGTTTGTGACCAAATCATTCGCAGTATTGTTTATATAATTCCTTTGTTCTGTAGGAATGTTGGTTCAAAAATCTTAATTGTTCTCAGACGAGCGTAACCTTACATAATTCATATACAGCCCAATTGTTTTGTGTTGAGTGTGGCCCAACGCCCAAACCGCATAACATTGTAACGTCAACGTCATTTCGGCGACTTTCAATCAGTGTGTAGCTCTTTATTTACGATTGTCTCGCCCCACCCATAGAGTACGTCACACTACAAAATTATTTTTAATGCAGACGCTAGACGAAATAATTTACAACTATAACTAAATGTAAAAGTTCTTGGCAATGTATCAAAGAAAGTAAAAAACGTCGCGATGGCGCAAAAATTGACCATATCATAGACAAGACACGCGACACTTTTATTTTCTGAAGTTGCAATTTAATAGGGTAGGATAGTCAAAAATTAATAAAGATTTTTCATTCAAAGGCAATATATAAACAAAAAAAGATCGATAAATTAGATCTGGCCCAGAAATGTCAACACCATAAATATTACATAGACGATTCTATTTTCAAAGTTTGTTTATAAGGCATTTCCGGTCTCTGCGCATAGACAAACGATATGACGAAAATATGTCAAACTTTATGACATTTTCATAGTTACTGGGTTTTCTTATCGAAATAACTAGTCTACATAATATCGCGACACAATATTTATCTTACACCTATTTATCGATTTCTGTTTGCAATAAGATAATCACAAGATAGCTATGTTTTACTTTAATTTCCTTGTTTTGATAAAGCTTGTACGTATATTTGCTACTATGGCTAAAAACTTATCTCAACATAATCATAATCAGCCTATACCGTTCCCACTGCTGGGACGCAGGCCTCCTCTCTGTGAGAGGGTGTGGGCCGTAATCCAACGTATATTTTTAGAAGTCAAACAATCAATCAATCTGTCTAGCCTTTGTCCAAATATATTGGGGTCGGCTTTCAGTCTAACCGGATGCAGGTGAATACCAGTATTTTAATTTTACATGGATTTTATTTGGCCTCCACAAACCAGTTACTGATAAGATAACCAGGGGGCTTAAAACAGCCACTTTGGCAGAATCATAATAGGAAAATATTATGAATCATCGTAAACTGTCACATACTGACCATTCATTAGTTAGGATCTGCGTGCGATTACGAAATAATTACGAAATAATTCATCTGTTTGACAGTTTTATAAGGGTGGCCGTTTTAGGCCCACAGGTTTATGGTAAGACTGGTTGTCAGGCTTTCGGACTTCTGACGACCCGTAACGACCGTCAAAGATCCAAGAATAAGAGTCGGGCCCAACAGCGCGATAGTCCCATGTTATTATGGCATAGCCCTTGGCAACAACACTGATTATTTTCCAACAGATTTTTTGCAATATTCGTATTGTATTTAAACCGTTTTGGTGGATTTACAATGTTTACATCATTTTCATGTATCTTGCAACAGTTGCAATTTTTAAACAAAATGTTAATATATATTTATTTTACTCTCACGTGCTTGGGCATTTGTTTCATGGCATATTCGTTAAGATATTGTTACACAGTTGTTAATATATTGTGTTAACTAGTACCTACAATGTAGGTAACCTTCTGTGAGTACTTACCTATGTCACATATCTGTTTGTTCATGTGTTAACAAAATAATTTTATGAAGTGCTGTCCGTTTGTTTCTTTGTATGAAAACATGGTTTTGTAACATTTTGTGTGAATTGAATTGGTTTGGGCTCAAGCTCGCCACTTGGATCTTGGCCCTAATTGCCTAAGTGTATCTACTCGCCCCTTTGAATATTAGATACCCCAAATCGCCCCCGATTGTTTTTACGTTGTTGGGAAGAGGGGCTTGTGGCTAAGAAATAACAGTCGCAGTGGTCGATCAATCAAGTTAAGCTACGCTTGCCGCGGTTGGTCCGTGGATGTGTGACCATCTTTACATACCAAGACCCTTCCGTGCCTCGGAAAGCACGTTAAGCCGTTGGTCCCGGGTGTCATTTGTAGGTCTTTGACAGTTGTTACGGTCGTCAGAAGCCCGAAAGTCTGACAACCAGTCTTACCAAGGGGACCCAGGAACAGGGTTGTGGAGGTCAGATAGGCAGTCGCTTCATGTAAAACACTGGTATTCAGCTGCATCCGGTTAGACTGGAAGCTGACCCCAACATAGTTGGGAACACACATGAAATGATGATGGGATGAATTTTTTCGAACTTATGAATGGATTAGACTTTTGCTTCAAACCGATTCGAATTCTGACCGATCGTGGATTACGGAATTACGGTGCAGAGAAACAGACAGAACGAACAGATCAAATGTATCAACGCACACACAACGTAGGTCAAACAACAATGAAAACGAGTCGCACAGAGTCGCATAATTATGATGTGTAACATCTGACATCTTGGCTGACAGTACCAACCTCTCAGAAAATGGGTTGGTACCATCTGAGGGCCAACTCTAGCACCGCGCGCGCTCATTGGTCAAATCAAATACCGCGCGCTTCCTCGGCTTCCTGTTACATACTTCCGTCCCTCCCATAGATTGCAGGAAAGCGAGAGGAAAGATGTTAGACATCAAAAAATCAGACTGATTTTAGGCCTACAAACAATGAGCCGAGTGCGAGCGCGCTAACAGGAAAATTACCTATCAAATTCCTTCGACGATGTACAGTGAAGGCGGTTCATGTTTCTAGGAATCGTCTATAAAAAGTCTGAACGGTGGTGTCGAATTATTCGGTAGTCTGAGCGGAAGTCAATTCTAAGAACTGTGGTTACACTGCACTGTTGGCTGTTGGCGACTATGTCATGCGGAACAGGGATAGGGCTGGAATTTTATCGATATTTTTTGCTTTTTGGGAGAGGTAAACTCATACCTAAATTTTTTTTTAAACATGCTTCACGTCTTCGATCGAAAACATCAAATTCAAATTCAACATTAAAGATTTACTTTTTGTAACAATTTAAAAGAGGGCCCGTGGAGTTTCTTGCCTGTTCTTCTCCATAGGAACCTACTACGCTTTGGAATGGGTCAAGCTTTATTGTTCAGCCTATAACTGGGTTATTTGAAATAAATGCTTTGAGTTTGATTTTGGATAATATTCTGAATTTGAAGAGAGGTTTTTAGATTTCATTTTCAGTCGAAAATCACATTATTATGTCTTGGGGGCAGTTACTGAGGAACTATACTTTAGGCAATGCGTAATTTAACTATTATAAATTCGAGATGTTTGTTTGTTCTTAACGCTTTTACGCTAAAACGGCTAAACGGATTTGGATGAAATTTGGCACATGGGTACACCATGACTTGTTGATGGACATAGGCTACTTTTCATCCTGGATCACAGACGTAGTCGCGGCCAACAGCCATGGGCGCGATCTCGCCTAACGCTATAGTGTTAGAGCGAGATCGCAACTGTGGCAGTTTGGCAACGGTGCTTAATTTGATTATGTAAATCTGGCAGCTTAGCCTAGCTTGTACTTATAGCGCGCGGCTGGTGCAGCGCGAAGTTTTTATGTTATTATTCTTATCAATTCTTGCGACATGAAGGATTGACTTGGAAGTTTATAGGAGTTTTTTTTTTTAATTGATTGGCTCAGTTTTTAAGGCAAGCCGGGTTTTTCGGCTTGTATGGAAGTACCGCCGCTGCCAACAGCTAGTTGGAAATAAGTTAGATTAAGAAATCCAAAGAACTTATTAAATCATTTCATAACCCAACCTTGATAAATCTACAACAACGATTTATTTTACACACGTCCAATAATAATTATTATCTTAACCATATCCTTGGCGGTTATCTGCAAAAACAAGAAAAAAATTGTAAAGATAAATTCGTACCTACTTACTAGATAAGTCTAGGTTTTGTAGCTCTGATAACAACATAATGATATTATTATAACATCACGCCTGTATTCCTCGAAGGGTTAGGCAGAGGTGTGGCCATAGTAACAATACTTGTGATATTGTTTCAGCTGAAACAATATCACAAGTATTGTTGTTTATAATACAGAAAAAACAATATGAAAACATGTCATTTACTCTGTAAAAATTTGCGAAATTCAATTTGCTACAACTTCATTTTAGTTAGGTTTTATGAAAAAAAAAACGATGTAGGAACCTAGATAAATACTGTCTCAATCCGAATAACAACACAATAAGGTGGAAATAATATTATGCTCAAATTGCAAATGATTTGGGTATTACGTTTGTATGGAGAATTCATCCGTCGCCGCGTTCTTAAGTCCCTTGTAATAGGGGGCGAGCCTATTGCCCTCTACCGGGCACAAAGCCAGACTCCAGGCTGATTCTGAGAAATTCCAGATGGAAAAACTCTAATGACACTTTCCCGACCCGGGAATCGAATCCAAGACCTCATGCTCAGCAGTAGCGCTTGCGACCGACGAGACAGCCCTGATAATCGAGCAATAGGATCATTGAAGCATATCGGAATAGTCGAGATGTATCGATTCCTCATTTTATTTTATTCGGTCAATGCCCGCGCCGAGTTACTTGGCTCATCTCAATGGAAAATCCAACACTATAATGCGTTTGTTGGTAAACTTCCGGTTTTTCGTGGAAAATGGGTTAACCTGTTCAACGGTATTCAGCGGGTTTTTTCATGCATACGAACTTTTTACCCGACTGCCATTTTTTTTTTTTGACTTCTCACGCTCTGGGCGGAGCGGAAGGGCGTGTCAGACTTTAACTGACTAAAACCCACCCGTGTTCCTTCAGTTGCCTGTTGCCAAGGGCCCCGGTATCCCTTTCGGACTTTCCCGCCTGCCTGACGACAGTCAAGACAGGGTTTTGCCATGTTTTTCCGGATATCTAGGCTGTGTATGTTTGTATGTGGGACACTTTTTAGCATAATCACCCTATAATGTTCCCATTGCTCGGACACAGGCCTCAAGGGAAGGAGGGAAGTGGCTTTTTAGTCAAAGTTGGGTTTTATGATTTTCAATTTTACATAGCCTTGCTAACAATACAGTGAAGCATGCCAAAACTACACCTCCGTTCACGCTACATGCACACATTTACAACCATTTACCATGAAACTACACCTTACTAAGTGCACACATGTTTATCCGTCAACCGGATAGACGAAAGTTACACCATATTAAAATTTCAGGTTATTGGTTTGTCCCCGCCTGGAATACCTTACAAAAAACAAAGTTCAATGCTTGTTTTTCTCTTTTACGGTTATAGGTTTTTGCAGCCGGGTTTTTGTTTTTTTATTAAATCATGGCCTCAAGCAGCAGAACAGAACTGACCTTTTTATGCCGTTTTAGCGAAATATAAATCAAATCAAATCAAATCAAATCATTTATTAAGTGTGTTTTTAAATGAACGATAGTAGTAATATCTTAGTACGATAGCAGTAAATATCTTGAAATTTTCACTGAGAGTTGACCTCTCGGCCTTGCCAATGAGATCATTCATCACTTTTGTTATTTTTGAGAAATACCTACGAAAATAATATTGGTTTAAACAATTTTGAGCTGGAACTTACGCAACGGCCAAATGATAGTTAGTCAATCTGCCAACCTGCTTGCCGGGGTTGGTCCGTGGATGGGTGACCATCTTTACATATCGAGACTCCTCCGTGGCTCGGAAAGCACGTTAAGCCGTTGGTCCCGGTTGTAATTCGTAGATCTTTGACAGTCGTTACGTCTCGTCAGAATCCCGAAACTCTGACAACCAGTTTTACCAAGGGGTATCGTATTACCCAGTTACTGGGTTGTGGAGGTCAGATAGGCAGTCGCTCCATGTAAAATACTGGTGTTCAGCTGCATCCGGTTAGACTGGAAGCCGACCCCAACATATAGTTAGGAAAAGGCTAGGCAGATGATGGCAGATGATGATGTCGGCATCCAGTCTAACCAGATGTAGCTGACTACCAGTATTTTACACGGAAGCGACTGCCTATCTGACCTTTACAACCCAGGTACTGCATGGCTAAGACGATATCCTTTGGTAAGACTGATTGTCGGACTTTTGGGCGTCTAACTCCCCGTAACGACTGTCAAAGAATGACAGCCGGAATCAACGAGTCACGGAGGGGTCTCGATTGATCATCCACCAATCGACCGCGGCAAGCGTAGCTTAACTTTCAATCGACCCGTGCATCTGTTATCATACTTATCATTTAGCCACAAGCGATAGTTATTGTTATTTATCAAAAAATAAATTACCTACTCTATGACCATTGTTATAAGTTTTCGCCTATTTAAAACATACTAAAAGGTGTATCTAAAAAAAAATCAGCTGTTACTGTTTAATCAGCGGTACATTTATGTTCGCATAGCTCGTCAAAATGTAGGGAACAGCTGATATTTTTTTTCGCGATTTCTGAATTGGTCTCATAGTGAAAGTTGTTCATAATGATGAGTACAATGACCCCTTTATGAGATTTCGTGCATGAATAGATACACCCGGTGTTGAAAACTTAGGTGAAGTGACCAGTCATTTGGAGTGAGCTGTCATTGTCATCGATACTTAGACTCGCGACAAACTAAGAAGTCCGTTTTGACAGCTATAAAAATCCTTCGTGTAGCAATGAAAAAAAAATTCGTTTCTAAAATACTGATTCTCGAGACATATCGATTAAACATACTTAGCGAGTTTGTAATTGACGAGTTATCTACATTGCTTAAAACTGATTCTCAAGGCATATCGTTTAATTACAAGTACTCGAACGAAACGTCAAAACGGACTTCTTAGATTGTCGCGAGTGTACTGATGCCAATGCAGTGACAGTTCACTTCAAACTCACTTCACCTAAGTTTTCACGGTGAGATGGTTACAGAATAGCAGTGCGTATATAGCAATGCAAAGCTCACATAGCATCATTACCCAGTTGATGTTACACCTAATAAATATAACGTTGATGGATGAATAAACTAAAAATAGGGCTGTAATTTTAATTTAGACACTAGTAACGTTCTGAATTATAGCTGGGCTGCTTTTAACGAGAGATATAGCTACCGTTATTAATAACGATACGACGCCTTTTTTTATTTGTTGTAAGTAAAATCGTGGTGTCCAAACTGTCAGGATGATTGACGTTTGATATGCATACAGGGTGACCCGTGAAACGATTTCCAAACGAAAAATTAGCCCGAAACACCCCTATTTAAGAGTATATTCAGCGATTAGCATAGTTTAGAAGCTAGACGGTATTTTTTTTAAAGTATATAGTTGAATTAAAAAATCCTGTAGTTAAGTAAGATTTTTCCAAAAAATAATAAAAACTGTCTAGTTCCTAAACAATAAATAATCGCAAATGAACAAACATGGAGGTTTCTGGAAGAGATTTCCAAAAATGTTCTTTTGACGTTGTTTCACGGGCAAAAATGTATCTTCACACACACACACATCTTCACAAAGACTTATAAAATACCCTGTTGTTATACATTTTTACAACGGTAAAACACGATTATTTATGTAGCAAATATAATTTCAATCTGATTTTTTTATTAATAAGCTTTTACGTTAAAAACTTCTGCAAGCATTGAATAACATAAACAGAATGGAATCTAGATTTTTGAGTAAACATTTTAGTAAAAACAAATTATATTTTGCGAAAAATTGCATATGGTGTTTAAAGAAAAATAATTGGAACATAATGATTTATTTAAAATAATGTGGTACCTATTTAAAATAAATCAAACCATAAAAAATATTTAAAACACCACAATATTGATTCACGTTCTCTCAAATATTTATTCGTTCCAGTATTTATTTGAACTTGGCCTCTTTTCGGAACCAACTGTAAAATTTATTATTACACTAGTCGTGTTCTAACTAAAATAATTACTTCATTTAATTTTAACGATATAGTTAGGAGCCAACTGCTAACTCTGGTTTTAGGTTCAACTATCTAGGCCATCGGTTTATATCTGTGATCTTTGGTACAGATAATAATAATATTATAAGATTGCATAACTGTCATAAATGTCAAAACGGAGTGACTTTACTACCACGCCTTTTGAAGTTTGTAGGGTTGGGCAAAGGTATTATAATTTGGAGCCTTCGATTGTCAGTGACTATGAGATGCATGGAATTATGTACCTACTATCTTGATGAGATGTCACGTTGTGTTTAATAGTCAAGTGGGTCTCGGAATACTTTAATATGTCACAAATAAAAGTTCGAATGCTTAAGCAAAGTTAATTTACTCACTTCCTTTCCTTCAAACAAATGCGCCAAAGGATTTTAAAAGTTGAATCAGCAACATTTCATAATGATCACATTTTTAATTGGCAACAAAATGAGTTAGCGCCACACATCAGTGTAGCCAAGTTCAAGTACAAAACAATTAAATTATAGACCTCTATTTTTGTTGCTAACTATTTTGCTACCATCTGACCCTCACATAAGAAGGCCTTGACAACGAATAATGACGAATATGCCGTAATGAACGCGTTTTAATTGCATAAAACTAGTTTCTTTTAATTAACTGATCGGCGGATATAGTCCACAGAAATAATAGTGACGCCAGAATTAACTCCACGTTATTGTTATACAGAGTGTATCAGTAATGCGTGGTCAATATGACCACGCATTTAAAGGGAAATGAAATGAAATGAAATTGTTTATTCTGTAAATAGGATATTGAAATCACTTTTACACGTCATATTAAAAAGTTGTAAAAATAAGCTAGATGAGGTCGGCGTTTCCTATCTGACTACTCTGAGAAGAAAGGCCGAAATAAACTCAGAGGTCACCGTCTCCTTTAAAGTCCAGACATAATCTTGGTCAGGCCATATGAGGACCATGTAGATTAGAGTCTGAAATGGTCTTTTGAGGAAAGAACCACACAGATTTGAGTGGACCTGTCCAGTCAGTGCAATCATTTGTTAGTAATAGTGTAGTAATAGTGGGTGTGGTTTAAACCATCAAACTGAATAACGTTCTCCATTGGAACATCGTAATCGCGAAAAAATCATCAGCAGTGCCAAGCGAAACTCCAATTTGATACCTACTCGACCCAATAATATGGGACAGCACATTTTTTATTTTTCGCAAAGACAATATTGTTCCTATAGATAAAGTTTTTCAGATTAATGGTCTGTACCACACACTTGAAAATATGGCCACACATTTTTTATACACGCTGTACGTCTTCTGATAAATTAAATGTTTGATGAATCCCTCGTAAAAATATTGATGTATAGCGCCTTGATTATTTATTAAGTTTTAATTCGTTATTATTCAATCAATTCGTAAATGTATTATTTTTTTCCTAAACAAAAAATGTTTTTTTATACATTAATTATAATTTTGTATCATTTATTGTATGATTTATGTATGTAACATAATTTTAAACTGTTATTTATAAGGAGGCTCTCGTTGGGCAGCTGGATTCAGAAAGCGGTACTCCTGGACACGGCTCGCATTGTTAGGAGGCTCCTCTCTCTGGAGCCCTGACCGCCGGTAGCTTGGACCCCGTTTTCGATACCGGTGGGCTACTATTTTTTATATTTTTAAATGTTTTTATACATTTTTTTATTCTAATATTTAAAAATATAATTTATGTGTATAGAAAATGAAATAAAGAAAATAATAGCCGCTACCAACTTTGTTAAAATGTAGTTCCTTCTCTAGTCTATTCACGATAACTAACTTATGTAAGCTATAACGTACTTATAATATAAACATGACTTATTATAAATATATAAATATTTCTCATTAAAGTTGTTTTATTTATGTTTATTTTTCAATGGTGTGTTAGCTTTTATCTGAGGAATAAATATCCGCAATATTTATTCCGGCATTTTGACGGCTTTTGTATAGAAAATCTGACCAACTCTCATAATTATTCTTCAGATATATAATATTCATCTAACTATTGAAAAATCAACCCTGAATATTTTAGTTTTTCAGATCTTCTTTTCAGAGCCTCTGACTTGGCTGCACATGCCGTTGTCACTATCAGGTACCAAAATCTAAGAAGTGTGGTTGCAAATTACTTACTAGACACCAGACAACTATGTCAGTGATTAATTAATTCCAATAGCTATTGATAACCTAGGGTTATCAGGTAATACTTGTAGCGCTTCTGATTACCCAATGTAAAAGGTAGGTTTAGATAAGATATTCTTATCATAACGCCTTTAGTCACCGAAGGGTTGGGCAGAGGTGTACCTACAGTAAACTCAAAACTCAAACTCAAACTCAAAGCATTTATTTCAATTAAACCATTTACAGGCACTTTTGAATTGTCAAGGAGTCGGTCAGTCAGAAATATGAAGCTAGATGCCCATTCCAAGGCGTAGTAGGTACCTATGGAGAAGAACGGGCAAGAAACTCCACGGACACTCTTTTAAATCAAAATATTGTTACAAAATATTGGTTACATCATTCATGTTGAAATTATACATGTGACAACAATGTAGAAAGCACGTTAAAAGCGTCCGCAATTTTAACATAAAAACAAATGAAAAATTAAATAAGCCATGGCAGCTAAGAGATGACCAGTCACAACTGACGGCGCCCGTTCACGAACATGACGCATGGATCAGCACCATTTAGCTCAACCATTTTGAAGGGAGCTAAATGATCCAACACACGCGCCACCATCAGCGAGGCATTTGAGTGAGCATGACATTCCCAGCCGCCAGGGCACATTCAAGTCAATGAAAGACAAATTACCCGGTAAATAGTAGCTCAATAGTACATAGTACTCACACCTGTGCTATGCAATTATATAATACAAAGGAGATTGAGTTTAGTACACCCACAATTCTCCAGTTATATTTAAGTCTCATGTAATAGGACGAGCCTATTGCCATCAACCGGGCACAAATCCAGACTCCAGGCTGCTGCTGAGAAATACTAAATGGAAAACCCAATAACACTTTTCCCGACTCGGGAATCGAACCCAGACCTCTTGCTTAGCAGTTATAGCGCTTGTGTCCACTAGACTAACGAGGCAGTCGCCAGAGACATTAATACAGTAGTGTGTAGTAGTATGTCCATGTACACACGGCTAAACATCAAGCTGTACATTTCCAGTTTAATCTGACCTCGCATTGTACGGAAATCCTTTAAAATGCGAGATCAGCATAAACTGGAAAGCTTGATGTGTAGCCGTGTGTACCTATCGAGCAGTAGACAAGTGTATTCCAAAATTATGATTTTTCCTTAATCAGCCTATAATGTTCCCAGTGCTGGGACATTAAACATTTTTTTTTAATTAAACCATTTACAGGTACTTACTTCTGAATTGTCAAGGAGTCGTGGGACAGTCAGAAAGTTGAAGCTATTTGCCCATTCGAAATAGTAGTTAAGGTAGATAATTTCGTCAAGACAGAGACGTGCAACTTTTAGTTAAGCAGATAATATCATTCTCGGTTGCTACAGTCAAGGGGTTTTATCAATTAGACGTTCTTAGGGTGGTCATCTACCGGAGCCGAGCTGTGTGAATCAAATGTATCATGTAGAGGTTACAAACTTGATGGGAATCATTCTTGTTTAATGTTTTCTAAGGCCTTTTAGTTAGGGGCCACCTTTTAGTTAGGCCACGATATTCAAATTTTCTTACGTTTATTGCAATTTGCAGGCCAGTATCAGGTTGTATGTTGATCTAAATATGATTTGCGACCGTAAGAAATATGGATTTACAGAATTATAAACATTAGAATCAGCAATACAATTCTCTAAGTTCCTGTCTGCTAGGGATCATCGACTCTAGACCATAATGCATTGTGCCCCAAGCACAGGTACCGGTTGATACAGCCATAATGCATGCACGAACACAAAGCACAAGGTCGAGGAATAATAGCTGTAATCAATACACAAGAGGGATTCAATGATGGAATCACTACAGATCAGAATATATTGACCAATCGGAATGCAAGGATAAAGACGGGGTCATGTATTTTTAGATTGACGTAAGGTGTGCCATAAGTCAGTCTAAAACTAATAAAAAGATGTACTGTACTTAGGCACCTGTACAGTCACGAGCAAAAATATGTATACACTCAGCAAAATTCAATAACGATTTTAAGTTTGAGATGATACCTATTTCATAATAATAGGGGTTCAAAAATACTATGTTCGTTATATCATAAAATTACAATCAATACAGTAGGAGAAAATCACTTTTAAAAGTTGCTAAGTGTATACATATTAGTGCTCGTGACTGTACCAACACCGACGAGGAAGGGACTGGCTATTAAAGACGCGAGAAGACAAATAAAAAAAAAAAATAAAAAAACTAAATAAAATAAAATAAATAAGTAAATATTTATTTTCTCGTTCAAGCAAAATCCAATAAAGGACTTTTCCTGAATCGTAAATATTCAGGTTGTTTTCAAAAGGAATGAAACCTTATTTTGTTATTCAGCCTTTTTATTCAAATTATAATGAAATATCAGCTACTGGCCACCTAATGTCAAAAGTAATGAAAATGCCATTTGAGTTTCCACAATAAAACAAACGTTATATTTTTTCTTAATTTTAGGGGCTGTAATTTATTTTTTCACCCATAACAGCCTGCTTTTTATTAAGTAGGTACATAATTATGTGCTAGAAACTTTTTATTGCTTATTTATTATTATTTTAAACGTCATGATTACAGATTTCAATACTTGTAACTTTAACAATCAAAATAACTGAAACTAAGATAATAAGCGCTGTATTTTTTTAAATTGTTGTAAATGTTACAAAGATAAAAATAATGAATACGTAAGCAAAAATACACGGGAACAACAGGCAGCAAAAAAGTTAATGTTTAAAGCAACGCTCGTGATACCGAAATAATTTAACCTTGCAGCAAAGAAAACTAAGCCAGAAAATGCTAAGAAAAATTAAGATTAGTAAAATATAAAATGGGTTTAAATAAATATTTATTCTCAATTCTCGCTATTGCCGCTACCACTGTTTGTCTCTGCATCACCCAAAGGTTGACTGGTAGAAAATGCCTATGGCATTAAGTCCGCCTCTGTACATCTGTGCGCTTGAAGTATTAAATAAATCCTTACATACAATTATAAAACAAAGTCCTCAGCCGCGTCTGTCTATCGTCCTGTTCGCGATAAACTCAAAAAATACTGAACCGATTTTCATGCTGTTTTCACCAGTGAATAGAGTGGTTCTGGAGGAAGGTTTTAGTATAATAATACCACGCGGGCGAAGTACTAGTAATGTATAAAATTGCTAGTAATAAATAAATGAATAAATAAGTATGAAAGAATCGCCGGATTCACACAACATCTTCAACGTCCCATTAAACAGACAGTACAGCAGAATAAAAAGACTAGACGGCAAAAAAGCCATATACAAAGCTCATGATAACGGAGTAATCAATTAAGTGTGCTATTGTAACGCTTTTTTACTGGACCACAAAAAAAGTGCTCGTGCAAACAAAGTTTGAAGGCATCACTTCTTAAAGAAAGAAAATAAATTTATTTGACCCAGGTAAGGCACACAATATTTATTATTTTATACAAAAAACAAAGAACATAAAAATAGTACTTATTGTACGCCCCACGGCTGCGCCAAACAGGCCCAGCCGGCGTAGCATGAGCACCGTTTTGTCGACGGAAGAGTAGACAAAAATGACGTTTCCTGTAGACAGTACGAGACGGCAGCAAAATAGAAAGAGTCAACTGCACTTTTTACGAAATTCACTCTTTTACATAATTCGACTCAGAATTCTTTGTTTTATCGTTTATCGTTTATTGTCAGTGTGATTTTGACAGTAAGGATAGAAAACTTTCTTCCGAAATAGTCTACATATAAAAAGACCTACACAAAGATCGTTAGAAATGAAAGACAAAATGACAGATAGAAGAGAAAGACAAAATGAAGAAAGATTTCTACGTTGGATGTAAAAAATGAAGAAACGAACTGTCACTTTGTACAACCCGTGCGCATTAACATGGCACCTGGCTCTGACGTTTGTAGCTCCCCCCGCTTCCCCGCACGGCGACAGCGGGGGCGGCGCGGGTAGCGGGGGGAGTATTGAGTTCCGAGCCAGGTGCCATGTTAATGCGCACGGGTTGTATAGAAAAAGCTATGTCTATTCTTCGTAGAGATAGAAAGCGCCATGCTACGCCTGCTGTTCAGCATGAATGCTAGACAACTAGTGGCTGACGCTGGTTTTCAACTGGACCTTATGTTACCAGGACGTCTTACAGATGTAAATCAGTTTTATAGTGAGTGTTTAAATAAAAAATTGATAGATATTTGCGTATTTAGACCACGAGTCCACGACTGGATAATAGAGGCTGATTATTATGAATTCATTTGCATTGCATCCTTTGATATGATGCAAAAGTTCAGTAATAAATATCAAAAATATTTGTTTTAGTTGCATACAAAAACATGTACATACCTAAATAAATATCGAATCTAGTTATGATAAATAATCATCTGCCTAGCCTTTTCCCAACTATGCTGAGGTCGGCTTCCAGTCTAACCGGATGCAGCTGAATACCTGTATTTTACATGGAGCGACTGGCTATCTGACCTCCACAACCCAGTTACTGGGTAACACGATACCCCTTGGTAAGACTGGTTGTCAGACTTTCGGGCTTCTGACGTGACGACCCGTAACGACTGTCAAAGATCTACAAATGACAGCCGGGACTAACGGCTTAACGTGCTTTCCGAAGCATGAGGGGTCTTGGTATACCTACCAGGGTTGCGGGTTAGTCCGAAAGGGATACCGGGACCTTGGGAGCACGGGTGGGTTTTAGTCAGTAAAAGTCTGACACGCCCTTCCGCTCCGCCCAGAGTGGGAGAAGTCATTGGATGATATCACACCCTAAAAAAAAAAAAAAAAGGGTATGTAAACATGGTCACCCATCCACGGACCAACCGCGGCAAGCGTAGCTTAACCTGATCGACCCGTGCGGCTGCTATTTCTTAGCCACAAGCCCCTCAATCCAGCTATGATGATCCAATAAATGATTTATGATAATCTATTTCTGTAAATTGATATTTGTAAGATGGTCCCATAGTTATTGTTCATAATAATTATGTTCATAATTGTTCATTTTAATAATATGTTCAAAGTCAACCGGTATTATAATCCTTTAGAAATTTATATACAGTATGTTAACTAACAAAGGGCGTTCCCGTTAACCTGCAATAGTATAGGGTCTTTTTTTTGTTTTTGTATAGTAAAATATTCACAGAAAATATTAAATTGTTACGGAAAATAAACTCTCTGTACACGCCCACTTGTCACACTTGTTTTTCTACGTTGAAATACAAGTGTGCGTGTACAGAGTGTTTCTTTTACGTTTAAATTTAATCGTTTTGGGAAAATTTCACGACACATGAAAAAAAAAAATTTTTTTTTTTTGCATGTATACGCACACTATTGCAGGTTAACGGGAACGCCCTTTGTTAGTTAACATACTGTATAATAAACCTTTAGAAATATTTGTGGTACCTGACTGCAGAGGCGGTACCTAAATATCCTGTACCCAGTTTCTGAACTTTCTGTGGCGCAACACTACCCACTACTGACAAGGTGTCGGCTGCATACTCTTGCGCAAGTTTTACGCGTTGAAGGGAAATAAGTCCATAACTAATTGATTACTGACTGCCTCGTTCAGTGGTCGCAAGCGCTACTGCTGAGCATGAGGTCTTGGGTTCAATTCCCAGGTCGGGCAAATTGTTATTGGGTTATTCACTAATTTTTTTTTTAAAACAGCCTGGCCGTTTGGGTTTGTGCCCCAACGGTGTTGGTGACAATAGGGTCGACCCCATGATGTATACTCGCGACAATCTAAGAAGTCCGTTTTGACGTTTCGTTCTCGTACATTTAATAAAACATAACGTTTTGAGAATCAGTTTTAAGCAATGTAGATAAGTTGTCGATTACAAACTCTCTAAGTATGATCAATCGATATGTCTCGAGAATCAGTTTAAAAGAAACCATTTTGTTTTTCATCGCTTCACAAAGCATTTTTATAGCTGTCAAAAGGGACTTCTTAGATTGTCGCGACTGTAATAGGGGTCTTAAACATAACTGGCGAAATGTGAGTGTACCTTTTGGACACCTAACCCTTCGGGCAAACAAAATGTGATGGTATTATGCTTATCATTATAAGGAATATCGCAACATGTCCCAATGCGCTGTTGAAGGTTCAGACAAATCAATTTGACCCGAGGGCATAGAGTCTCTTGTCGGCAAGCGGCAACTTGATCGCATTCCGATGTTTTATTGGGATCGATCATTGCATACGTATTTTGATGATATGATCTGTTGACAAGTTTTATTAGTCCGTTGATGTCATAGATAACATAACATTACGCCTGTATTCTCGAAAGAGCTAGGCAGAGGTGTAAGTATACTACACCCACATTTCGCCAGTTATGTTCGAAGATGATTTTTTTATGTTTGAATTGATCGATAAACAGTTGCAGATTTTGAAATTAATTAATTTATTTATTTTATTATTTATGTACACACAGTAAAATACAAAAAAGATACGACATAATTAAAGGTTCTGCTTATTTCTTAAGAAATTATCAATAATATTAATTTCTTTATTTGCATACCACAGATTTCTCAATGGGATGTCACGAAATATTAGGATTGGGACACTGCACTGTATGGAGAGGTAGGTGCGCAAACTTGTAAAGTCTAATTTAAAATAACAAATAAAAAAAAATGAAAATATTTATAATTGCTAATAATTTTGTAATAAGTTTGATGGTAATTTAAGAATCACTCCCGGTTTTTTATTTAATTGAATCTGATGACATACTTCATGTCAAGTAACGAGGTAGATTAGCTGTTGTTGTTAATAGTCAACCAATACCAACAGCTTTAGCTGTACAAGGATCTTTGGTTTGGCGCGTGGCCAAAATCGGAACTAACGCCGCCATCTTGTTTTTTCAATACTTACATTTCACAAAAAAATTGCACGATTATGTGCCAAAAGCGCCTCCCGATCAACGTCATCCAAGCGCCAAATGATCCTTATAGAATTTTAACTGACTAATAGGAGCTATATTTTACGGCAAAACTGATCGCAAACGCTTTAAGTAAGCTTGATAGAAATATATATCCATGATTCAATTCATAACAAATGTCACGACTGCTCTTGAGAAGTCAATAGATCTTCAAGAGCGAGCTCTCAAGTGCATTGACGCCACTTAAACTCTTGCGCAGCGATCGAGTTCCAAGTAACCGCCACCACTTGAGTAGTGGAGCGCTGACGGGATGATTACTGATGGCCTGTGGCCGTAACATTAACTTATTATAGCCCGTCTTACTTCATGAATTTATTGTAGATTTTTATTCGACTACAAGCCATTTGTAACTTAGTTTCCCACCGGAAAAAAATGACGAATGATAGAGAAGTATGGAAAAACAGCCTGTATGTCTTTACAGGGTGTAAAAAGACTTATCACATAGCCGTCAACTACGCATTCTGTACATCAAATTAAGTGACATAGCACAAAAATAATTGCTGGGAAACGACTTTTATTTTTGGTGTGAAAAATCGCTGTTTACGGTACTTAGTGCGCAACGTAACGCACGCAAAACATTGTGTTTATGGGTGCATGCAACAGTTCAGTGTTCGTGGGGGTATTTATAATTAAGTTATATCATTTAAAACTTGTTTTGGAACTTTGACCTTCAATATCTTTGTAACCAGAGGGTTCCCAGGTCCATACCTGGGAACCCTCTGGAACAAAAAAATATCACAATGATGGGAACAACAAGTGACTTTCGGCTTCATTAAGCATCTTTTTACATCCGTATTTAAGGTGTATCTATTCATACACGAAATCTCTTAAGACGCCATTGTACTCGTTATTATGAACAATTTTCACTATAAGACCATCCCTAAAGTCCCTAAAAAAAAAACTGCTGTTCCATAAAAAGTTCGCATACAAGAAATAGATGATTTTTATTTCGCGATTTCAGGGTTGGTCCCATACATTCGTCATGCAGCACATGTGTGCTTCCACAAACCCATAAAAAGCCTGATATTCATTATTTGTTTGGCAAAGATCCAATTTAAAACGCCCGAATTGCTCCGGGGAATTCCAGGCGAGAAAAACCAATAGCATAGTCAACTCCCTGAGATGCCGGCAGGAATTTTGCGAATGGGAAAAACCCACCATCGATAAACACTAAGGCCGGGCATTCCAGAAAGGAAATCCGTATGTATATCATACGGATTACCGTTTCGGAATTCCGTTTCAACATATCGATTCAGAATTTCGAAGGCAGATAATCCATACTTGCAGTCGAACAAGCTATTTGGTATAAAGGCAGATAGCTTGCAACTACTTTAAACAATTTTATGAGTGTTTTCAGTATAGCAACCCTTTTACGTCTCTCTCCTAAGCCATAAGCTCAAAAAGTTAAATTTTACACACAATCAAAATTAATTTTGGCAGTGTAGCGGAAAATCAATATATTTGGCCTGTATACTAAACAGGTTGTTCGACTGTACACTTCTACCTAACTCTTCGGGGATTACAGACGTGATGTAATAAAAAAAATATTCGAGGAATACATACTGATTATATACAACGTGCCGCTACAATGGCGACATTATTTTAACACACGTATACGATTTCGCCTATTCGGTTTATGAAAATATTTGAATTTCATTTAAACTTTATTATTTATTGATTCATTTACAATTTTCTAATTTACCATCTTGGAGCAACTTGTACTTAAGGAACTGCAGCGAAGAGGTCATTTGCCGGGGTCACAGATCATAATTTATGTAGGCGAATAAACGGAAAGCCGCGCAATTTCTTAGAAATTCTGCCGAAAATGCTGAGCCAGGTAGCTTCATGAATGAATCTTTTACACAGAGTGATTTCAATTATGGTTATGTTTTTATTATTTAGTTTGTTTGAAAATTTAAATTTTTCAATTTTAGAATTATTTTATTTTATTATATTTTTTTATGTTGACTGGCCACTAGCCCTACCCGTGTGTTAAATTAATGTCGCCATTGTAGCGGCACGTTGTATACACATTTATGATTCTTTGCCGTATCGAATTAAGTGAAATTGCAAATTGTCTTCCAAACAATATCTAGGGCTCACATTTCGCGCGTCGTTCGAAACGATGCATGGTTGGATTGCACACAATCAAACACTGGACGTGATCTCATCATCAACATCATTTATCTGCAAATAAATCTTTGACTTTGACTTTGACTTTTGGTCGTCTAAGTTACTAGTTGCATTTCTATTAGACACACAAAAAAAACAAAAAAAAATTAGTAATTTCGGAAGTCGGTGGCAAAAACCAAAAATTGAAAAGCAAAAACACCGACTTATTTTTCACTTTTTTTGTATTTTTTTTGGAAGTTGGTTGTTTATTTTTGTAAAAAGTTTTTATTTTTTACTTTTTAGTTGTGGTACCTACCCCACACAAATCACTACCTGCTATGTAAATAACAGTGAAGGAGGAAATTAAGATATCGTCTATACCTATAAACTAAGTGGGAAAAATACGTAATATTGAAGCTAACTCAAAAACTACGCAAGCAAAGTTAATAAAATTTATATGGGACCACCTCGGAAGCATGAACTACCAAACAAAAAAAGAATCATCAAAATCGATTCATAATTAGCGATTATTGGAGTAATAGCGTAAAAAAAATACGAAAAAAAAAAAACATACAGACGAATTGAGAACCTCCTTCTTTTTGAAGAAGTCGGTTAACAATAATAATTGGCATGCACGCTTACGATGACAATGGCATCTCCACAACAGACAAAATTATGACTCTGGTGTGTCTAGAATCTAGAATATTCCAAACTTAATGGGTGGTCTATACTCGTTAGGAATATCTTTATGGTCTAGGTACCATAACATGCGTCTGACATCCAAACTCAACTGTCAAATGTTCTATAACCACTGTTTTTAAATTCGGAACACCTAGCCTTTTCCCTAAAGAGGTTTTACACCCGTTCCAACCATTTTAGGAGTTTGGCAGCATTCAACAACTGTGACATATTTGGAAGTCAGTGCAATTATGAATTACGTGTTTAGTATCTGCTAACCTAATCTAGGCAGTTGGTTAAACGACTGGGTGTTGTTTTAGTATCAGGGAGCCTAAAACAGCCACACTATCAATTCCTCTAAAAGCAATTCATTTCCTGAAATCCCAGCTGTCATTAGCAATACCTCTAATTTGACACAAAAGCTATTTATAATTTGTGGACCATTTTACGAATCTCCTTAAAAAACTGTCAAACAGATGAATTATTTCGTAATACGTATTGCACGCAGATCTTATTATGAATTGTCAGTTTGTGATATTTTACGATGATTCATAATATTTGCCGAAATTGCCGATTATGATTCTGCCAAAGTGGCCGTTTTGAGTTCCCACATGGTAAATTGATACAAATGTAACGCACTGTCTACGAAATTCGCTATTTTACATAATTCGACTCAGAATTCTTTGTTTTATCATAGGATTTATCGGTTGTCAGCGTGATTTTGACAGTAAAGATAGAAAACTTTCTTCCGAAATAGTCTACATCTATAAAGACCTAGACAAAGATCGTTAGAAATGAAAGACAAAATGACAGATTGTAAAAATATTTCTACGGTGGATGTCAAAAATAAAGAAACGAACTGTCACTTTGTATAGAAAAAGCTATGTCTATTCTTCGTAGAGATAGAAAGCGCCATGCTACGCCTGCAGGGAAGGACATATGCTACTTTTTCAAACTCAAACTCAAAGCATTTATTTCAAATAAACCAATTACAGGCACTTTTGAATTGTCAATGGGTCGGTCAGTCAGAAAGATGAAGCTAGTTGCCCATTCCAAAACGTAGTAGGTTCCTATGGAGAAGAACGGGCAAGAAACTCCACGGACACTCTTTTATCGGATACCACGCGGGCGAAGCCGCGGGCGGAAGACACACACACACACACACACACA
The DNA here is from genome assembly GCA_947363905.1 of Lithophane semibrunnea. Taxonomy (NCBI): domain Eukaryota; kingdom Metazoa; phylum Arthropoda; class Insecta; order Lepidoptera; family Noctuidae; genus Lithophane; species Lithophane semibrunnea. Next base: position 12,217,528 of record OX376210.1, read on the forward strand.
CACACATAATGTTTAACATAACATAACATCACGCCTGTATTCCCCGAAGGGATAAGCAGAGGTGTACCTATAGTACACCCACATTTCGCCAGTTATGTTTAAGTCCCATGTAATAGGGGGCGAGCCTATTGCCATCAACCGGGCACAAATCCAGACTCCTGGCTGCTGCTGAGAAATCCCTGTCGGAAAACCAAATAGCACTCTGCCCAACCTGGGAATCCAAACCAGGATTTCATGCTCACCAGTAGCGCGGACTGGACTACAGAGGGCTTAAAACGGTCACTTTAGCTGAATCATAATATGAAAATATTATGAATCATCGTAAAATGTCACAACTGACAATTCATAATAATGATCTGCGTGTAATTCATATTACGAAAAAATTCATCTGTTTGACAGTTTTCTGTGGAGATTCGTAAAATGGTCCACAAATTATGAATTGCTTTTATGTCAAATTAGAGGAATTGCTAATGACAGCTGGGTTTCAGGGAATGAACTGCTTTTAGAGGAATTGCTAATGTGGCCGGTTTAGGCCACCTGGCCTTTTTTTTTTTTGTGGGTGGCAAATCATCCAATGACTTCTCCCGCTCTGGGTGGAGCGGGAGGTCAGACTTTTACTGACTAAAACCCACCCGTGTTTCTTCAGTTGCCTGTTGCGAAAGTCCCGGTATCCCTTTCGGACTAACCCGCAACCCTGGCAGGAGGCCCCCTGGCCTGATGTTGTGTGAATTTCAATTGTTTGGATAACTGTTATATTCAAACATTCCACTTTAAGACATCCTTGGAGATTATTAAGTCTTCGGCATGATCGGGCAATAGATCAGGTTTTATGTAAAATATCATGTCAGTATAATATGTGCGCAGTAGTGGCCCAGTAGCTACGACTTACGAATTGTAAGACGTGGGTTCAAAGCCAGTCAGGCGCGTCTTTGTGTAATTTATTCCATCACCACTGCTCCCAAAATGGTAAAGGAAAACATCGCGAGGAAACCGGCACGTCCTAGTACTAAAAATTCTAAGATATGTGACATCTACCGACCCGCACTGGGCCCGCGTGGAGGATTACGGCCCACTCCCTCTCAAAAAGATGCCTGTGTCCCAGCAGTGGGAACATTATAGGCTGATTATGTAAAATAACGCTGAAGTTATATGCACAGAGCCCTTGGGATTTATGTATCTCATCGATCGAGCATATGATCGATCTGTCTAGCCTTTTCGCAACTATGTTGGAGTCGACTTCCAGTCTAACTGGATACAGCTGAATACCAGTATTTTACATGGAGCGATTGCCTATGTAACCTCTACAACCCAGTTACTGGGTAACACGATGCCTTTTGGTAAGGCGCCACATATGGTACGCCTTTCGTGTCGTCTGAGCCACATATGGTACAAAAGTACTAATAGGAGTAGTACCTATTAGGCAGCCACTTTACGATTTTGGGACAAAACCAAAAACAAAGAACACATAGGGCAATAAAACTCCCCAAAATCTTAAAAACGTCTTTGTAATTTAAGATGTTAGAGAAGGCAAAGTGAGATAAGTGTTTTAGAACACTCACGAAGGAAAACTAGGGCCTCTTGCCACACGTTGTCATACAAACAGAGATAGTGATGTTATAGCAAATATGTGATTACCTCAGAAGCTTAATTAATAGTACGCCGGGAGCGACCTTGGCCCTTTTATGAGACGAAGTTACATCATCGATAGAAAATGTGTGGCAAGTAAATCGTTCTAGAAATATTGCAACAACAGAATGTAAAGACAAAAGAAGTAAGTATGTACAGACTTCATCATCATCTTCCAGTTACATTCGTACTTTCTTTCTTTCTGATTACTTTGCCCTTGTCCCATGTTACTTGGGGTCGGCGCAACACGTTTTCTTCTTCTATTCTCCCTAAATATTCAATAACTGACTTCAAAAAAAGGATGAGGTTCTCAAATAAGATGTTTATAAAAAAAAAAAAGAATGTTCGGGCATAAATTCGTCATATAAAAAATTCTTTACAAAATTATTTTTTTTGGTTTAAAAGGTCTCGAGGTGATCCCATACAAATGTTATTAACTTTGCTTATGTACTTTTTGAGTTACCTTCAATAATAAGTATTGTTCCCACAGATGGATGATGTTATAATAACTTCCTGTCACTGTTATTTACATAGCAAGTAGTGATATTCGAATTTGTGTGGGGTGGGTACCACACTAATTCGAATAATAGGTACATACAAAAAAAAAGACACTATTGTCTATTATAACACACTTTAAATGAAATAACGCACGTAAAGAGCGGTGTGCGTCTCAAGGTTGCACCAAATGGGAGTCCAGCTCAACATGAGCTGGATCCCTGCAGTGAGTACTTTCGACCACTAAACGAAGGTCCGAAACTGCGACGCTTCACAGGCATACTGGCCGTCACCCCCTGTAAGTCATGACCATTGCACCCCTCTTGAACCAACTGATGGTACCCATGACGATGATATATACCATACTGCTCTTTTTTGGTTGTTGGTTAGTCAAGGAGACAACTCTTAACAAGTAACGTGTATCGTGTTACCCAGTAACTGGGTTGTGCAGGTCAGTTATGCGGTCGCTCCATGTAAATTAGCGGTATTCAGCTGCATCCGGTTAGACTAGAAGCCGATCTCTTCTTAGTTGGGAAAAGATTGGGCAGATGATGATTGATTATGGTTAAGGTGACCTGGGGGCTTAAAATAGCCACTTTGGCAGAATCATAATAGGAAAATATTATGAATCATCGTAAAATGTCGCAAACAATGACAATTTATAATATGATCTGCGGGCGATTCATATTACGAAATAATTCATCTGCTTGACAGTTTTCTATGCTCCACACATTATGAATTGCTTCTGTGTCAAATTAGAGGAATTGTTAATGACAGCTGGAAATTCAGGAAATGAATTGCTTTTAGAGGAATTGCTAATGTGGCCGTTTTAGGCCCACTGGCTTGACCACCTTCTGAGTAAAAGCACACACTGAATCCGAAAACTCATGAAATAAGTACCTATGCTCTGCCAAATGGCTAACTAGCTACCTATTCTGCCTACAGGAAGTGTTAATCTTTGTAGCTCTAATCACAGACGAGACATTGAGTGGCAATAAAAATGTCGTATAGTACAGTATACGACTGTCATAGTGTCTGTGTTAGTAGTTCTGTGCGGGGAGCGGCCCTGAACGGTATTGTCTTGATTTTTAGCGCGGGCAACAGTCCAGTCGTAGAGCGATACTATACAGACAGCAGCAGGTAATAATTATAGCATAAAATGGATGCAGAATGCAAAGAGGGAAATGAAATGGCCCAAGTGTACTTACCATGACCATAGTAAAAATGAAAAAAACATAATGACAGTTTGTTGGATTATTACTACGACGCGATGCCAAAAATAAAGAAAAGAAATGTCACTTTATATAGAAAGATACAAAGTCTTTTCTGCGTAAAGTGGAGATGGTCATGCTACGCGTGTAGGTCGGTCAGTAATATACGAAGGAAGTCCTAAATACAACGAAGTCAAGCTACATCCTTATAGAGTGATGATGTAGGAGATTCGACGCTAGCTAGGATAGACTGAATTAAAGCCGGAGATTAGAGACTAATGATGCAACTAAGAAAGAGGAGCTATCGTTCTGGATGATACCTATGCGTTCTCTGCAAATAGAATTGTGATTATAGCTTTCAATGGTGTACGAGCTTCATAAAACACCTTAGTAAGTATTAGCAATGCAGCATATTAAATTGATTGGGTTATAAAAACACACCATGTTGGAATATTAAATCTCTGCTACTGTTTTAACAATGTAACTGTTTCCTTGAATCTTTTGATGATTAGCATATCTAATTCTTGATGACGTCAGAGGTATGTTACTACCGTTTCTAATCCAAGGATGTTGGTTCCGATCGTCCACGACTATAATCAAAAATAACCAGTAGGGACCGATGGTACTCAAAGATCAGATAAAATATATGATTTCACACAATACGGCCGATGAATCATGTGATGGTTAGTCTGAATGCAGGCTCTTCGAAATTTCGCGCATTTACACTCAATTACACTCGCCTATTGTCACCCTTTTGGATGCCTAAAAAATGTTATTTAGCAGCCTTCTGCGCAGAGTTCAGTATTGTATGATAGGGAAATACTAGTGCTTTGACATTCTGGGCTTCTGGCTACCCATTGGTCATTTGAGTTTGTAAATGGTCTCTTTTGAGTAGCGTCGTGCAGTCGTGTTTGAATTTCGAAGGTTGGACGGTTTTGAGAAACTCGTAAGAAACGTGATCATTTGGACCATGGAGATTTTTCCCAAAGCTGATAAGGCAGATAATGCTATATGTAAGTAAAAGATTAATGATGGAATATAATATAGAAAAATATTTTTTGCAATTAGAATGAATCTTTCTATGAATTTTTTTTATTCATTCTGACAATTTAACCGTATTCATTAGGTACTCAACTTTTTTATTAGGATAGTTAAGCGGAATAGGTTACTAAATATACTTATCTAGGTCCATTTCATTTAATATTCATTCATATTCATTACGTTATGTTGAGCAGACGAATTTTCAAACATAGGCAGCAATGTATTATGAATCTTCTTTTTGTGATGAAAAGTGTATTATGGGTCTAGATAAGTGAAAATCGCTTCGAAAGCGTTTCGTATTTCTACAACGACTTTCAACAGGATTGATATAAGCTTTTCGATTATGTCAGTCCTATACATTTTTGCCTTTTCGATTATCGTTATCGCTGATAGAATGTCACTTGTCGAGGGCCTCTGATCTTCTATTGTATGTGTGATATACTATTCTGTGATTTGTATCATTGCTTAGTGTCACAGATTAAAATAGTCACAAAGCTTTGTCACCATAATGATCATTGTATCTAAGTTTCAAGTATATCTTCTTACAACAAAGGTGTATGTTGTCATTCATTCATTGCCAGATTTAATCTAATGGAAATCTCGGCGACAATTACTCGCAATTAAATGCTTGTTTATTTAGCGACATTTCTTAATTAACATGTCCTAGCCGCTGTTTTAACGTTAATTACTCTGATTGACTTGATTGGTATCACAGTGGTTGGGCGATTGGCGGCTAGAGGTATGTACGGGTCGCAGGTTAGAATCTCGCACGGCAATGTTGAAGGTTTTTGTATAAATAAAGTTTTTTTTTTTGTATCTACTACGGATATTATGTTCTGGATTTAGGTGTTAGTTTGTTGGTATACCTACAGGGTCAAATTAATTTTGCTTGACTCCGCAGCCGTGATGGGTTTCGATATTTCAATCTGCGTAGCCTTTTCCCAACTATGTTGGGGTCGGCTTCCAGTCTAACCAGATGCGGCTGAATATCAGTATTTTACATGGAGCGACTACCTATCTGACCTCCACAACCCAATAACTGGGCAATACCCCTTGATAAGACTGGCAGGGACAACGTTTTTTATAACAGTTATCCAAGAAGTTCTACCATCGAAACTGTTGGAATAATACCACTAAGGGACATAGCTTACAGACCAAAGTCAAAGTCAAATAATTTATTTCAAGTAGGCATATAAAAAAAAAAATCTAAAAAAAGTTATTAAATTATTTCATTAAAAAAAAATAATTTATTTCAATTAAGCAAGTAGAAAGCACTTTTGAACGTCAAATACATAGAAATAGAACTGATTCTAGTTGCCCCTTCCAAAAGGTAGTTTTTGTATGGAGAAGAATGGGCAAGAAACTCCACCGTTACTCCAAAAGCCAAAGTCAACTATTTTGGTGCCCATACTATAGTCCTATGCCTTTTTTATGAATTTTGACGTTCAAAGTGCCTCCTTCGTCTTACGTCATGAGCTGTATGACGAAAAGCCGTTATTTAGATTGAACGAATCCATAACAGTTCCTATTTCGAGAACAATTGCTGATTTTTATATGATCACGAACTATGTACGTACGAAGCAAATGTAATTTTCTTCCTATTTTGCCTAATCTACAAAAAAAATATTTTGTCTACTACAACAATATTGATGTAATAATTCCGGTTTCAAATCTCCACACATACTCAAGAATTGTAATTCGAGATATAATAAATGATAGGTAGGTACATAATTATAATGTTTGGCAATTATTTTGTCCTAAGCCTTCGTTTTAGTTCATCTACTTAGTACTAGATGGCGCTAAATAAAAAAATATGAAATTCAATAATTCCTCTACTAGTCACTAGATTGCACTGGTTTCAGCTTTATCACATACCGAAAAGATCGAAGGCATAAAAAAGAGTCATATTTTATGTGAATAGTCCTTACCTCATCATTGGAAAGCGAACACGAGGATGAGTATCGGCACAGCGATGACACACACGATGTATATCGACGTGCGCGGCTCACACTCTGATATGATGACAAACTGCTCGTTCCAGAGCGAGTCGTTGTTGCGGAGAGGTACTTCTAACACTACCTGGAAGGAGGAAATAGGGGATAAGTGAAGTGTATTTGGCTTAAAAACACTTTGAAAGATGCTTAGGGCATGCATAGGGACCGGCAGGGACTTAGGACCGACCGTCCCGATAACTTGTGAACAAAGAAAAGTCTGAAGAAGAAATGATTTGGTCCCCAAACAGGTATTATTGAATGAATATTATGCAATGCTAATGAGAAGCATACAATCCTCAAAGCAGCTCGTCGAAGATTTATACTGAAAGTCAGACAGAGCCTCGACTTCACCTAGTCTTTATTAGTTGAGACCAGCTGAGGGCCTAGACAAGTGACACTCGTTTCCAAAACGTTTCGTATTTCTACAACCACTTTCAACAGGATTGACATAAGCTTATCGATGGCTTATGTCAGTCCTATACATTTTTGCCTTTTCCATCATCGTTATCGCTGATAGAATGTCACTTTGTCTAGGCCCTCAGATCAAATTTCTGTAGAAACTATTTTCATCCTTAAATTATCTGATCAGATCAAATGCTAACATCATTGCTTATGCAAGCATGTCATCAGAAACATGTATACAGATTATATTACTCAGGGTAAGTAGGGCAGAGTTCATAGAGTCCAAAGATTTTCAATCTTCCTTGACGAACTTGGGAACCTCAAAGTATACAATTGCGGGTCATAATTAAGTAATTTATTAATAGTAGAATAATTATATTACCTTCTGAGAAGAGAAAATATCAAGCGACAGATCACACCTCTCCGTATTGTTGATACACTCTCTGAGCTTGGTCCGCGCGACGTCGTACTTGGTCTTCTGCAGGTCGAACCGCGCGCGGATGAAGTTACGCTGCACCTCGTTCTCTGAGTTGAATACGAAGAAGTAGTAGCCGTTTGCTGGTACCCTGGAATAGGTGGGATTGAAGTAAGTATATGGGGATGATTTTCTGATTGCTGGGTGAGTATGGTTTTTCCAATTAGTTGATAATGATAAGCAAACAGTTAAAATAATGATTTTGGCCTGGATTTGGCCTTGTCCACATCATCCGTCAGGCTGTCCGCTCTGGGCGGAGCGGAAGGGCGTGTCAGACTTTTACTGACTAAAACCCACTCGTGTTCCTTCAGTAGCCTGTTGCCAAGGTCCCGGTATCCCTTTCGGACTAACCCGCAACCCTGACAGGCATCGGTCCTAGCGAACCCCGCCAATTGTGCTGACATCTCTTTGAGGCGCGCGTGGAACACGACGCGCCATCGACCCCGGCCTGGTCTTAATCGGACGGCGAGCTACCCATTGCTCACCATCCGCAAGACCGCGCCTATGGTGGCCGGGAATCCGCCTGGGATTCCCGACACCCAGGGCGTCTCCAACGGCGACGGTTACGGGCGTGAGGACGCAAACTTTGCCTCTCCCTCACTCGTTCCGCCTCCTCCTTCGACTTATATACAACCTGGCGCAGGAATCAGGGTTTCCTTAAATAAATCTAACATACTTTTATGTCAATAAAATATTAAAAATACTTTAATGATTCGAAACTGATTTAGAGACTTTCAGAAAAGACTATTGTCATATTCACAATCGAGAAGAGAAAATAGTGTTGTTTTATTTAGCCACAGAATATTGGCCCAATTTTCTGGACTAATCACAAAAGAAGAAAATGTGTTTTTGGTTTACAGTATCTATGACCATTTTAATGCTTACCTATAGGTTAGCGCATTAGCCTTCGCAGCAGCGAAGCCATCTCCCTCAGAGGCACCTCTATGGCAGTGCCTGTGAGGAGTCAGAGGCAGGTTAAGGATGAGACCCTCGCATTCCAGCAGGGCTTCCTCGCTACTAGAGAATGATGACCAGAACTCCGAGTTACTCATGTCGAGAGGAGTCGTTTCGTTGACTACCATGTGGTGTTCTGCGTAGCCGTCGACATCCTGGAATGAGAAAGTGGTATTTATTAAAGGTGAACAAATTAATTTGGTCTTAGTATACACTTTGGTCGGCTACTTAGATGCTCTACCAGATGCTACACGGTTTTTTGCCTATTTAATCAATCAATCTTGGATCAATGGGTTACTTTATTTTTGGTGTATTGTAAGCCCATAGGCTTAAAACAGTCATTTTGTCACAAACTGACAATTCATAATAGTATGATCTGCGTTCGATTCATATTACGAAATAATTCATCTGTTTGACAGTTTTCTATGGAGATTCGTAAAACGGTCCACACATTATGACTTGCTTTTATGTTACATTAGAGGAATTGCTAATGACTGCTGGAAATTCAGGAAATGAATTGCTTTTAGAGGAATTGCTAAGGTGGCCGTTTTAGGCCCCCTGAAATTCTCATGTTTTTTTCCGTTTGGAGAAACCGAAGGCATATATTGGGTATCTAGCAGTAAAAAAATTCATAATGAAAGCATAAGTCAGTCAGCAGTGTTCATATTCGTGCTGATTTTAAGGATTGACACCCCGTGAAGGATGTTCTACCAAAACAAAGAGCTGGGTTACTTACCACTTCGCCAGCATTGTTTCTCTCTTCATCATCTTCGTTAAACTCCTTCACCAAGTCTATTTGTCCCAACATATATTCTCTCTTCTTTCTCGCTTGTTCTACAGCGTCACGACGTTTTTCTGTAAAACGAATAAAGCTCCTTATATTTGGGACTGCACCACGTCTAGCATTGATCACCTCGGTTACACATCAAACACATTTTCAGTATAAGCTGACCTTGCATTGTACGGAAATCCTATACAATGCGAGATCAGCATAAACTGGCAATGCATAGCTTGATCCGTGAGTACAAAGGTCTTACGAACATTAGTGCTGTCGGAGTAAGAACAGAAATAATAAAATTAACAGCAATTAAGAAATCGAATCTTTGATGTAGGTATAGGTCTTATAATTTTCATACGATTTCCTAATCCTGGCTGTTTTCTCCATTCATTTTTTCCAGGCTACCAGATCCCATGACCTGGCAGTCATGATGCAGACAAATTAACTATTAGTAATTTACTAATACCTAGTTGTTTTCTTGAAAACTATTATTATTAATTATTTTATTAAAAGCCTGTGATGTCCCACTGCAGGGCAAAGGCCTCCCTACTCTCTTTTTATTTATTTTTTAAATTGCTGAACGAGTCTGATCTTGACATCGATCACGCCTGATCGAAAATGATGGATGAGATTTTTCCTCGTCAATCTATTTAAAGCTGCTAAGGACCGTTTCCTGTTGAAGGAGTCCAGCACATCCCACCATCTCCATTTGACCCGTCCTCGATGTTACCTTTAAACCTCCAACTGTCATTAACGAGACACAATAGTATTTTAATTGTTATCGGCCTTCTAAAGGCCGATCAACAATTGACCGGATATGAGGGACCCATTTATGATCGTGAGTTTGGTCCATTGATCGTCCGATATACGGCAGATGTGACCAGCCCAATTTCATTTCAGCGTGGCAACTTTCCGAGTGACATCAGTCATATTTGTGATGCAACGGATGATTGTATTCCTAACCTGATCTCGCAAACCTCGAGCGTGGACCTCTGCTGAGCTGTCAAAGGGCTTGTTTGAGAACCATATGTGAGAATGAAAACTTCTTGAAAACTATAACGTTATTATATAGTTTTGAAAACGTACCTAAGTACCCTTTTAAGCGTGTAATGTTCTCACCGTAAATAAATCCTTTGAGCCAGTAACATTAGACATAGTACTAAAGACTTACAAATGACTGCACTAATGCGCAATTTTACGTATTATTTTAACTGTAGAATGACTAAGAACTTCAAATATTTTGGAACACATTCCATTATTGTTGTTACTTCGTGAAGAAGTATTGTTTTATGAGAATTGGCAACAATCCAATTGGGAGGAATTACTGAACTATCCCAGAACAAATAGAAATGAGGAAGCCCAACAAGATTATATTGTTTTAGATTGGCAGTAAAATTAGTCTTTCATAAGGCATAAAGGCTAGTTCCTACTGAAGTTATCTTGTTTCTTGGTCTGGCTATTGAAACTAGCGGGCTTAGGTCCCAAGGTGAGAAAATACCAGTCAATGATAATAAACAAGAAGAATGTAGGATTATGAAACAGTTCATTTTGAAATTGGGAAAAAGATGTAAAAAGATGTAGTTCAATCTGAGAGTCGTGAGCCGTAATAGGTATAACATGGAGTAAAGCTACTACCTACTTGCGGTCTTTTGCGAAAAGATTGTTCTTTATTTTTTATAATTATGTCGTGTGTGAACCAGCTAGACTGTCTCTAGCTCGCGATTAAAATATTAGCTGGAAAACATGGTAGGCTGTCCCTCACCAACAGGAGGCCTGTGTTCCAGCAGTGGGAACATTAAAGGCTGATTATGCTTATGCTATGGCAGGCTGTCCAGGATATATTCCAGGTACAGGTCTACATTTATTAAGGCAGTAGGTGACACTTACGTTCCCTCTCCGCCCTGTTCTTCTCCTCATCAATAGCCTCTACCAGCACTTTCCTCAGTCTGTCCAACTCCTCGCCGCTTCCCGTCACCACCGACATTATATCAGGCTTTGGTTTTGTTGACGCCTGAAATTGAAATAAGAGCTATGTTAGGTTCAACATATAATCTTCATTGCAAACGGCATGTTGACTGCAAAGTGAACTGCTCTGTTGTAGCCTAGCTTTTTCCCGATTATGTTGGGTTCCGCAGGGTTCCAGTTATTTTTTCTGTTTTTAAGAACTAAGGTGCTAGGAGCTATAGCTTTTGTAAAACTACGGTTTCCAAAAAGAGCGGTGCCCATCATAATTATAACGGCCGTCTAAAAAATTTGTAATTTTCATCAGTATTTGAAATTACGGTGTCAAATCTCCCTCTGAATTTAGACAGCCGTTATTGTGCGACCGCCGCTTTCTTAGAAAAACAAAGCTTAACTCAAAGAGAAGTTTTAATTTGACTATCAAGATGCAAATTATAAGGACGAGCGCCCGAATCTTAATGAGTGAGTTGTGCGAAACGCCAACTTATTGCAATCCAGTAACTGTAGAAATGTTTACCTTCTCCTGGTACTCAACGCCCATAGTCTTGTGCAGTCTGATCAGCACTCTTTTTCCTTTGTCTCCTAAAGCTTGCAGTCTGTGCAGTACGTCTTCAAACACCTCTTTAGAATTCGGCTCCAGAGGATTCAGCTAAAGATTTTAACAAAGTTCATAATTATTATCTTTGACAAAATGACGACTATGTTTGAAGATTATTTACTATAAAAATCTAAACCACTAAAACAAAACCCAAATATTGTTAATGTTCTTAGCAAGACAATACACCATTCAAAGATAACTTAAATCTACTTTGATAAGAAACTTTCCATTACATGTAGATGTATATGTTTGTTATGTTTAGGATGACAGTTTTCTGTCTAAACATTGTATATTTCCTCTTATGCATATTATAGTATTCGGATCATAATTTCCACCATCACTTTAATCTTGTCTTTGAAACTTTATACATAATTAAGACCGTAGTCTAAACTTGGCTTCAAGGAAAAATACATTACAATATTCATAGTAAAGGATTATTCACCTCTGATGTATAATCCGTAGCCACTTCTTTCAGTTCCATAGAGGGTTTATCTTCTAAATCGTCAGCCTTCAATTCAAATTGTCCCGCCTCTTCAGCGACCACATTTTCCCTTTCTGAGTATTCATCAGTTTCTTTTCCCATCATATTTGTATTTTCTTCAACATTTTTGCCATCAACGTTGACGTTTACGACTTTTTCATCGACTATTGTGTTATTGGCTTTCGATTGAGCTTCAGTTGCTTTCGTTTCTTCTTCTGTGTTATTTTCAGCTTTTTTTACTTTATTTGGTAAAATTTCTGCAGAATTATTTTTTGACTTTGTTAATGTTACGCTGCTGTTGCCGTCAAGATCTGTGAAAATACATTCCCGTGTAAGTTTGACATTAATAAAATGTTTGTAAGTAGGAGAAACTTCTCCTCACATCTCTCAGATGTCTCTATATAAGGCTTCGACGCGCAAACTGTCACCATGAATTCAGTACCGGTTTGAAGACCTACCAGAAAGAAGAAAGAAAGAAGAAGAAGAGGGGTTTAGAATAATGTGTGGCTATGGTGGTTATTATACAATATCTATTCGCAATAGATATTGTATAATGTTCGGATGTTTGAGAACTTATTTTTATAAAAACTTATCAATTTCAGTCATAATAACTCAATTCATGGTGACAATTTCTATTTTTATCAGACTTTTTGATTTGCGGCGTTTTTCTTACTGATAAATCATGCGTTTATCGATGCGTTTTGTTATTATGTCCACGAGTAAAAGTTTCGCCTGTCATTGAAATCAAATAAAAGAGTAAGCTTAAGATTATCAAAATGCGTAAACAACAGCTGCTAAATATTATAGCATTCCTACTTTGTTTTAACTTGTTCAAATTTTTTTGTCAAAATCTTCACTTTCTTTTCCGTAATTTGTGCCAATTTTGCCCATGTCTTTCCGAAAATCTCTTGCTAATAATCTTTTCTTTTCATTATTGAATTATAATATCAACCTGGTGGTTGATAGGTATAATTGGACTAATCATTCTATAGGCCCATCAACAAGCTATCTATAAATAATATTAGTGTATCAATAGATTTGTAATATGTAGATCATATTATTATCTTGTTACTGTCCCAATATTTAGATAATGTTCCAGTTTATCAGATGAAGATTTATATGGATAAATCGACTGTAACTCCTGTCTAATTTTTATCAGTAAATGCCAAAATTGACGCACTTACATAATACCAAGGTTATGCTTTCTTATATTTGCATGTTGTATGTCTCAGATAGAAAGTTTGTTATTTCTGCAATGATGACAATGTAGATACGTTATCGTTGGAATAAGGTGATGTATTCTAATGTCTATAAGAAAACGTTGTGAAGTTATGAAAGTTAATATAATAGCTGCACAAGAAATTGTAAAACGAACTCTCAATCTCAATACATGCCTTATACCCATGAGGGTAGGCAGAAATTACAGAAAGCCACCTGTTACTTTGCTTCGTATACGTTCATCTCGTATTCACCACTATTTCATGTATTGGATTCACATAAGCTACCGAAAAGCTTATGTCAATCGTGTTGAAAGCCTTTGTCAAGCACTACGCATATGACCTTTCTAAAGCTCCTACCTATAAGGTCACGATAATGTCCTTCTAGTGCGTCCATCTCGGCGTTACTCTCACATCTGAATCAATAAAAATATAAATGAAGTTAATGCGTACATACCTTGAAAAGACAGCCATTTCCTCTCATCTTTATCCACATTGACATCCCTGTGCCTATTGGTCACGTGCAGTGGTATAATATTCGGTGGCGGTTTGTAGTTCTTGGATGTCTGGATCTTCGCCGCCTCTCGTAAAGCATGGAGACGTTCTAGAATTTCTCGTAACTCCTGGAAATAATGAGATTTTATTGTAATGGATTTTTTATAATATTGCGTTGGTTATATAAATGAAATTGTTTATTCTGTAAAAATAGGATATTACAATCACTTTTACACGGAATATATAGTGGTCATAATAGTTATGTAGTGGAGCATCTTCTAGGGCCACCAGTCGATTGTTGAAACTGAATCTACGACCCTCTCGAGATACGTGATCTGAACCGCGTACCTGATTTAATTTATTTATAGGTGCTTCTTCCTCCCAGACAAAAATCTAGCTCAAGAGGCAGAATACCATTGTGATGACGTTTTTTTTCACAAAAAGGGAAATTTTGGTTACCTTAGGATCATGATCAGTGACGTCGACGGTGGCTAGGCTGTCAGACGATGACGTTTCATTCTCTTTGTGGTTCGGATCATGGAAGCTGACTCCTGACTTGTGTCTCCTCATCGTATCTGTTATATAGAAATTAGTTTTAATGTTTGCCTCTTCAGACAACTCGACATAAAGAGATGAAAATGAATCGGGATGTTGATTTTGTCAGTCTTTCACAGCTTCTACAACGATCATCATCTACAGACTGATTTATCCCACTGCTGGGCATTAAAAGACCTATTTCTTGTTTGTGCCAATCTCGGCGCTACTGTGCCAATCTATTCCATCATACTTACATCATAAACGTAAAATTACCTATGTCTGGCTGTCTGTTTATTACAGTTTCACACCATAACAGCGGAACGCATTTCGTCAAAATTGGCACACGGATAGACCATGGCCTAGGTTAGCACATAGGATACTATTTATCCCGGTAGTACAATCCCTTGTTGTCAGAATTTCCAACCACCACATTTTATTTTGAAACTCACCAGGATCATTGGTTTTTCCTTTGACCAGAGCCAGCTCCTTTATCTTCTCATCCATGGCGGTCTTGGACAGCAGGCCGAGCTTGTAGGCTTCCTCCAACTCCTCGACTTCTTCTGAGGAGTCGTCTCCGATGTACGCGCAGTCCTGCAGGTGCTTGTAGCCCTTGATCATGATGAGGGACGCGCCGGGATAACTGGGGAGAAACTGGTATTTAATCCTTATCTATAAATGCGAAAGTAACTCTGTCTGTCTGTCGCGCTTTCAAGCCAAAACTACTGAACCGATTTAAATGGTACACAGATAGCTTGAGAAAGGACATAGGCTACTTTTTATCGACAACCACGCGGGAGAAGCTGCGGGCGGAAGCTAGTAAACTATACATAGTTAACCATAATCAATAACAAAATAAATTATAAGACCGCTTCGTTGGTCTAGGCATTCGCTAGTGCAACTGTTTAGCCTATCTTCAGAGATATCTAGGGATCGACCCAGGTCCTATAGTCCTGAGTTCGATTCCTGAGTCCTGAGTTCGATAGGTCAGGCAATATAGTGCTATTGGGTTTTTCGATATGAAACTCAGTGCAGCCCAGAGTCTGGATTGGCACTTAGACTTTGTTTGCAATGTCCAAATTGTCAAGTATAGTACGCGTCAAACTTTATGGAGGCTCTGAAGTGCGCTACTCGCTGCGCAGTACCCCACCCCTCACCCCCGCTGACACATGAATTTGTTACTGCGCAGCGACTCACCTCATGTTCCGAGCCGCCATGAAGTTTGCATTGGGCAGACGCCCGCAGGACATACGTATGTATTCATTGTTGAAGATCCTACTAAATAAATAAATAGACCAACCCTTGTTGACATGGGTTTTCATCGTTACTGATAAAATGTGAGTATAACATCTGCCTTCCAGATTGGGAATAACAACTTGATGTACTTAAACCGTTTGTCTTTGTCGTTCTGAAACCTCACCTAACACAAGCAGACACAGTAACAGAAGATCCCTTCAGCAGATAGAAGCCCCAATACTCCTTCATGTCGTCTTCTAGCTCCAGTTCTCTGGTCATGGACACTGGCACCAGGTCTTCAGTCAGCTCCGGAGGGCCGGGCACCACGAACGCGTTGAATGTTGTGTTGGAGCGCACGACCTGTGTCTAGAAGAAATGTGGACGGTTAGGTTATGGACTATGATTATGGGTTATGGAAGTTAAAAGGCTGTGGCGGTATCTTCATCGCCACATGCGGTATCAGAGACCTAACGGCACACAAAAATCCTGACGTCACATAAATCGTGCATCGCGCAATAAGAGTTTACCGCGCGATGGATATATATACAAGAATCCAACATCAATCGTTGGGCAGTTGCCCGCCAGACACACCCGTCTGGTTGGAGGATCCTCCTTTTTCTATGGTGGATGAGTGAACTTCACAAGTTTACACCCTGTTCCTCATACCCCTAAAAGGCTAATTAATTAATTTGCTAGAATCACTGTACACACGGCTACACATCAAGCTATACATTTCCAGTTTATGCTGATCTCGCATTGTATAGGATTTCCGTACAGTGCGAGGTCAGCTTATACTGGAAATGTATAGCTTGATGTGTAGCCGTGTGTACATATGATGTTCATACGTTTAAGAGCAGATCTATATGTTTCAGTATTAACTGGTGTACATTAGTAATAAAATTTCAAATCAAAAACTTTGCCATTGGTACTCGTACCTCTGTAATAGTACTATCTTTCTTTTGTAGATCACCTCTCAACAAGAGGAGACTTGAAGCCAAAGCTAAGCGATAGGAACATTGAAGGAAAATATGGGACCAAAGGCGTGATATGATATTTATCACATACTTAAATAAATTGTAATTATATAAGTCTATGATGAACGTAGATTTCCTCTCAAGCGTGTCCATTCATCATCAATTGACTGGTGATAGCAGTATTTATAAATTAGTAGAACAGACAGTTGGAAGTCTTCAGTTTTCTACCGAGCTGGAAAGATTATTCAGGAACCAGGTTTTTTAGTGGGGTAGTCTGCCCAAGGAGCGTATAAAGTATTTAAAATTTAATAGAAACGTAGACCTTGAGAGTGTGTAATATTGTCATAGCCTAGGCATACAAGCCAGGTGTGATTGGAAACGCCGGGACGGGACGCCAATCTCTAGAAGGACATAATTACGACCTTATTGGTGATGTTCTTCAGGTGCCGTATTATGAATTATTAATGCTACCATTTTTCCAGTGTGAGAGAGAGACGGACCTAGACAAGGCCGATAGCACCATCCCGTTTTCGCAGTGGAATAATGACTTCATAATACCCGGAAGGGTCAGGTGCGTAGTACTTACAACGGGCATGCGTGTATGACCAGAGGGCCTAGACAAGTAACAATCGCTTCGAAAGCGTTTCGTATTTCTACAACGACTTTCAACAGGATTGACATAAGCTTTACGATAGCTTATGTCAGTCCAATCATTTTTGCCTTTTTCATCATCGTTATCGCTGATAGAATGTCACTTTGTCTAGGGCCTCAGATGTATGAACGTAAACGAAGCAAAAGGAGTATGTAAGGATCGTAGCAGGTGGCGGTCTGTAGTTTCTGCCTACCCCCATGGGACGAAGGCGTGAATTTATGTATGAAATCGCAGCAAATGAGTCAGATCTCAGAACGCGTCTATTGATAACCAATTTACTAAGTTTAAATTGATTGATAATAAATTATTCAATCGATTGACGCAAAGAAACGCATTGAAAAGATTGTGTTTATTATTTTATGTGCCGTAAAATATATACTAGAGTCTCTAAGACTAACTGTAAAGATAAATTATTCAAGATAAGGTTATCGGTCAGAACAATAATATTTGGCTCAGGACCTCACAAATTTATTTGAAACCTTGTTTTCCTGCACATAAGGTGTATTTCCGTTTGTTGTTAGGAGATATAATTTATGTGTTAGCAGTGTTATCAGGAGCATTTATTTGATGTTTGTTTAGTGGTAAAAACGGTATAATTAGTTCGTACCTAAGCCTTCTTGTATTTTTGCTGCCAAGTAGTAAATAAATGGTGTGTACCAGTTCGATCCAGTTCGACAGTGTCTCTTAAGTTGGCAAAACATATAATATGCAAATTCTGAGATAATAATATGTAGGTGATAATACTGACTTATATAATACAGTCCTTCTAGAGTTCGACTGCCTCGTTGCTTTAGTGGCATGAGGTCCTGGGTTCGATTACCGGGTCGGGCAAAGAGTTATTGTGATTTTCTATCCTAAGGGCACATCCTCTTTACCATTACCGCGCCCCCTGGTTTACCTACTGCTTGATATGCACTGGCCTATGTAGCCCCATGAAGCATGAGGCTCCAGGGACTAGTACAAATCTTGGGGATCATCCGATTTATCGAGTCTGGTTAAACAACGCTGGGGTCGATGCATTTCATTCATTCATTGGAATTTCGTAGTAGCAGTCCGGTATCTGGATGTGTCCGGTTGATGGCAATAGGCTTGCCCCTTATTACATGGGTCTTAAAAACATAACTGGCGAAATGTGGGTGGTATATAGGTACACCTCTGCCTAATCTTCGGGGAAACAAGGCGTGATGTTATATTATTTTTGTAATGATTCCCGTGAAGTGATTAAACAAGTTTGCAAGTGAACAAAATGCCGGACGATAGGTATATAGCTAGTAAAGACCGTGTTTCCCTAACTCTCATACACGTGCTATACCTCCTGATTACTGCGCATATTAATATAATATTTAAATATTTATATATGCATATGATTAGTAAACAGCATTGTTAGTGTTTATGATTGTGACGTGTGCTTACGGCGACACGTGTTTTATGCCAGAGCTAGAGACACGTGCTTCAAGGACCTTTTGATACCTTAATGACATTGACGGGGGGGCGTTACTGGAAATTCACGAGCATAACATGGTTCGGGATCAACCAGGACAATGTTCTACACGGCCAATGCTCAACAAGGTTCACGTTCAAAATGGCTGATGCTCAACTTGGACGTTTATTGATGATAATGACGCGAAAGATTGGAATACAAAGGTACACACCTACCTGGCACCAAGTGGGCGATATCTTACTGTCTATCAGCCGCATGTCCGTCATACTCATTGGGTACATCTGGCCGGAGAACACGCGGTATCTGGAACAAGGAATATTCAGGTTAGTCGGGAGTTCTTCTGTTTTCGTATCAATCTGCCTAGCCTTTTTCCAACTATATTGGGGTCGGCTTCCAGTCTAACCGGATGCAGCTGAATACCAGTATTTTACATGGAGCGACTGCCTATCCGACCTCCACAACCCAGTAACTGATGATACGATATCCCTTAGTAAGACTGGTTGTCAGACTTTCGGGCTTCTGACGACCCGTAATGACTGTCAAAGATCTACGAATGACAGCCGGGACTAACGGCTTAACATGCTTTCTGAGGCACTGAGGAGTCTCGATATGTAAAGATGATCACTCATCCACGGACCAACTCCGGCAAGCGTAGCTTAACCTGATGGATCGACCCATGCGGCTGTTATTACTTAGCCACGAGCTCCCCCTTCTTCTGCTTTCTTCGAATATTGACTAGTCAACGAGATGGGCAGCAAGGCTGATGCTTTTCTTGGCAGCAATTTTAAAGCAACTTGTGTGCTGTGTCAACTAGAATGTTGCAATGTTTTTCTCAAATAAATAAACTAAACGCACAAGGTGCTATACGAGTGTGTAAAGGGCTAAATAGACAGGCTTTCTTAGATCTGACTTCACAGCAAATATAATATGGAAATTAAAGATGGTCCACAGACGTAAATTACCTTATACAACATTATTTTTTGTTTATGCTAAACCCGAAAAGGGGTCATTGTACTCATCATTTTGAACAACTATTTCTATGTGACCAACATTTCAATCACAAAAAAAAATCTGCTGTTCCATACATTTTATCGATTTAAGTGAACACAAATGTATGGAACAGCTGATTGTTTTTCGCGTACAATGACCCCTTTTCGTGTTTAGCATAAACAAAAATTAATGTTGTATATTGATCATAGAAAATGCTTAACGGAAACCTTCCCAGGATTATGAAAAAACGCGTCACCTTATTTTAAGGCATGGACAGCTAGCAGGTGATCAACACTTAAGCCCTCGTGCAGACTGGCGCGACGCGACTCTAACAAAACAATTTTTAAGAAAACTTCATGGTATAACAATTACCGGTGTCGCGTAGCACCGTCGCATCGCTCCAATCTACACGAGGCTTAATACAACGCACAATCACACACACATACACAACAAACACATTCGTGGTGTGGTTAACACTTTTATTTAGTACTTCTTGCTCGCACTAGACTATTTAATCTGATAACAATGTAAATGAATATAATTATGATAAAGTAATGCTTGTAAAATTACAACTAATTTATGTCAAGCGTTGTTATGCAGACGTCAGCTGTTCTTATCCCACACGTTGCATGTATGTCAACAGCGTACGGATTATAGATATAGTAATTATCATTTAATTATTACTCAAGCATAGTAAGGGGATTAATTGTTTATTATAATTAAGAGGTAATCATCATAATTAAAACTTAATTGTGTTGCAGGTACCTGTAGGTACATGCATCGACTGGCAGATATTTTTATGACAACATGCTAGACCTGATCTCCGAGATAGGGAAAGGTGAAAAACAGACTAATAAATGGTATTTTAGTATCATCATCTGCCCCCTTTTCCCAACTCTTAGGGTTGGCTTGCAGACCAATCGTGTGCAGCTGAATATCAGTAGGAGCGACTACCTATCTGACCTCCACGATCCACATACTGGGTAACCCTATACCCCTTGGTAAGATTGGTTGTCAGACTTTCAACTAATTAATGGTATTTACGGATCAAAATAAATTAAAATCTTACCGTTTGAGTTAGGCTTAAAATTAGTACCTACTGAATTAAAATAAATGGAATAAAAAACAGGCATTGGAATATACAAAAAAATCGTAATACGCCCTCTAACAGGTCTCTAAGTAAACAGTAGTACAGTAGTACTGATACTTAGGTTATCGACCAGCACTTACTACATTCAAGTGTCAGTCTGGAGATAATAATTGATCCTTTTGTACACGAATGGTACTATAAGTACTGATAATAGTAACTTAGAAACTGTGTCGAGAGAGACTTAAGAATCACGCGGTCTTGATGTTTAAAGATCCCCCACCCATTTTTGGACCGCAACCGACAGATCAAGCTACCAGCCTCCAATACCCAATGCTCTCCATCACAAGACATCTTCTCCTCTACCTTCGGTCCTTAATCTCCAAAGAAAGGGCTATGTATCATAATGAGGCATTAAATTATCCCATCCATAATCATCTCCCTAGCCATTTCACAACTACTTTGGGCTCGGCTTCCAGTCTAACCGGATGCAAAAGAATACCAGTATTTTACATGCAGCGACTGCCTATCTGATCTCCTCAAACCAGTTACTGGGTAATACGATACCCCTTGATAAGACTTCTTAAACTTTCGTATCAAAATATTGATACAACTAGCTCTCGCCCGCGGCTTCGCCCGCGTGGTATGTCGATAAAAAGTAGCCTATGTCCTTTCTCAGGCTCTAGACTATCTGTGTACCAAATTTAATTTAAATCGGTTCGGTAGTTTTGGCGTGAAAGCGCGACAGACAGACAGAGAGACAGATTACTTTAGCATTTATAATATTAAGTAATGATAATATTTGTATTAGATGCTGCTATGTTTCCTTGCCCCCCCACAAGGTGAACCGATGAGGTCATCGGCCAGTGGATTTGTGCGGCCTTCACCAGGTGGTGAAGGCCGCACAAATCCACTGGATGCGAGAAGCACAGAACCAGTTGAAGTGGCGGTGCTTGGGGGAGACCTATGTCCAGCAGTGGACGTCTTTCGGCTGAAAATTATGATGTTTCCTTACCTTGTTAATTTTCTGTTTGCTAGATAGATAGGGCGGCGGATAGGATGTTATGGCGCAAGTTGGGAGAGGCCTACGTCCAGTAGTATACCGCGATAGACTGATTACTGTTGCGTTTACCTCAAATAGAGTGGCACCATGAGGAACATGCTCGGGAGACAGATGACCAGGGCCAGAAGCCGGCACAGCCTCAGCGGTGCTGTGTAGCAGGTGCGGGGGGCGAGGTAGCAGTTCCTGGTACCGTGGACCCCTCGTGGTGGGCGAAGGCCAGCTGTGGGGAAATAGCGGGGTATTACGGTTAGACAAGAACTAACAATAAGTAGGAAGGGCCAGTTAGATAAATGGAAATGGCAGACTGAAGCAACTAGGAAGGAAATGATTCATCATCTGATTATGAAGTCAAATTCTTGATTAACCGACTTCTTCAAAAAAGAGGAGGGTCTCAATTCGTCTGTGTTTTTTTTATTATCGAAATCTCCAAACGGCTATTTGACACTTCCCGTCACCCAAGGCCTGGCTTTTACGTTGGTCAGAGGCTAAGCGTTGCCTTGTAACGTGGCAATGCCGCCAGTCTCTTGGGCACATTACCAGCCGACAGGGATGTGGAGGTATTTTTCGACGCCATAATTGTTTGTTTGTATAGTCAGTTTTAATTTAGTATATAATAAATAGTAAATAGTTAGTATAGTTTCTTGTTTATGTAGTACTAGCTGCCGCCAGGGTCATGGCCCGCGTCTAATCTCTATTAATTATTATTATTTATTTTATATTCGCCTATGTTACTCAGGGTGAATGTAGCTTTCTAACGGTTAAAGAATTTTTGAAATCGGCGCAGTAGTTGTCGAGTTTATTCATTACAAACAAACACACAAAAATACAAAAATCTTTCCTCTTTATAATATTAGTGTAGATAAGAAGTTTATCAATGCCAATAAAATTAAATAAACTTACATTCTAAGGGCACTAATTCTTGCGGGTCCATGTTTGAGTCACATCACTCCGTCCGGAGCACTCGGAAAACCTGCGAACAGTCATTATAAATTATAATTATTAAAATAAATTGTACTAAACAAACCACTTGGCGAATACCTTGGATTGCCGTAAATTATGTCAATTATTTAGGTGTCTTCTAATCAAGTGGTTTGAGTATTTTGGCCTTATTAGAAGCTAGGAGAGATAATTCAATCAATCTGCCTAGCCTTTTCCTAACTATAATAGGCAGTCGCTCCATGTAAAATACTGGTATTCAGCTGCATCCGGTTAGACAGATTAATTTAAAGGAAAGTCTAGGCAGATTAATTGATAGATAGATGTCAGTAAGTTTGAATAACTCAATAGGGCTTATTGGTGACTCGCACTAATATACTCGCCCGAAAACGGGCGAATTGACTAAGTTTTTTGAGGCGGTTCTCACGACGTTAATTTGTTTGTAGGCGAATCGACAACTCCAGAAATCGAATCGCCTACAAATTAACTTCGTGCGAATCGCTTCAAGAAAACATCATGTCACCAATATGCCGTCCATTACATGAGGAACAAATACGAACTACATTATAATATAAACGTTGCGCTTGCGCATCGTGCAAGTCTCGTGATTAGAGATAACCTAGAAAGTACTCATTACGAACTTATCTCTTTGCTACAAAACTTCTTTCAATATATCTTTTTTTTTTTTAACCACAACGGCGAATCTCTTGGCTTGCATCTCACCTGATGATAAGTAAAACACTACCACTAGACCACAGGTAACCACGTGTGCGGAGTTTAGGTAGCTAATTTAATTTGTACCTATATTACATTGCCCTGTATGCTACATTGTAACCTACTATCAGTCTATCACCTACTATTAACATTATCAGTTATACCAACAACCCGTATTATTTGCAACCAAGAGAAAATAGGGCGTATCTTTATGACCTAAGCTTTCTTTACGCTGTCTAGTTGATACCTAATCTTAAAACATTATGGTATATAGGAGGCGTAGCTTCTAATCCTACGACAGCTATTCGTTCCGGCACGAGGCGACACGACACACGGCGCCGGCCGACGGCCGCTTGTACACACGGCTACACATCAAGCTATATATTTCAAGTACTTATAAGCTGACTTCGCATTGTACGGAAATCCTATACAATGCGAGATCAGCTTAAACTGGAGAATGTTCTCACGTTGGAGAAATATGCTTGAGCAGGCTAAGGGACACTCCCGCTCCACCCAGAGCGGGAGGGAGAAGTCATTTGATGACTTCCGAACTTAAAAAAAGGCTAAGGGCCACTGTGGTAAACGTTTAAATTAATGTTTTTTTCCTATACTTACTTCCTTTTCCCACAGTAGGAAAGAGGGTGCTGTATTTTTTACCAAAAACTGAATAGCCAAATAGTTAACGCAGTGTAATAAATATTGTTTTATTATTCTGATAAAAAAATAATGATACTTGTCTATTAGTGCGTTATCAGAACCACTATCTGGGGCCCTACCATCAACTTTTAAAATACTTGCCAAGTACATGACAGGTCAACTTAGCAGGCTAACCTGACAGGTTTTCTATTTGTACCATGAGCATTTCCGTCTGACCTGCAATGAATCAACTTCCTACGTGACCGTTGACCAGTACGCCATATTATAAACAAACGTTCGGAAATACTTTTTCGCAATGTTACCGGTTTTACGGTTTTAAAGAACTAGATTAAATTAATTTAATAACAGTTTATAATGATCAAGAGAATTCTTAAAAAAACTATGTTTCGTAAGAAAATATCTTATTTAACACGAATACGACATTGGGTACCCTTTTAGATACTTATGAAAATAATCTTGAAAGTTACCAAAGTTATTGCTATTTTCGAACGACTATCCTAGCCATTAAGTATTAAAAAAAATAGTTTTTGATTGGTTGTCAGTTTGACTCTAGTGATGTTACTCAGTCACTAACGGTCACGCACTCGATTGTTCCGATTATGTAATTCAAGTACTCAATTCAAGTTGAATCTAAGGTAGACTACTAAGGTATCTAAGGTAGACTAGAGGAAGGTTTCCAACAGCTTCGCACGTTTGAAACGCACACAAAAAACAGAGAAAAGAATCATAGCCCGATCCAAAATACAGCAACCGTTCCATATTGGTATATTGGGGTTTAAGTCAGTGACATTCGGGTAAGATCGGCTTTGTTCGACTTTGTAAAAAGCGCTTTCTCCACATTCCGCTCTCAATCTGATAATCAATGATGATACGATGATGATTTTAATGACAAATTACAAGTTATCAACAGAAATCATTGACCCACAGTACATATACTTTCACTCATCTTATTAAAACTCTTTGACTCTACACAACATACTATTTTGGTACCTTGAGAGAAAATGTAATCGAGTTTTTATTTAATACAATGCAGTATCGAGTTAAACAAAGTTTAGCCGCATCACTGTCTGACACTGTCAGAAAGACAAGTCAAGTCAAGGGACAACAACACTTCATTATTTTATTTTTTCAGTTTCTTTCGAATTGCATCAATTTCATATACCTATTTCTTTTTTGCCTGTGTGTTATTGAAGGATTATAATTAGTATGGAATCTTCAAGATGGTACAGCATTTACTCCAGATGGATGTTGTGTTATTTGTTCTGTGAGATTCCAACGCAATGTGCGAAGACATAGTCCGAAGCTACAGATGTGCGGTGAACGCTTTTGTATCAAATGCACGTCGTATAAAGATGAGAGGTGGAGCCTGGTGGAGCAACCTGCATCTTTATTAGATGAAATATGATCTACTTCTAAGTCGTCTGACGTTGAAATTGATACTTACAGTAATAAAAATGCTTTGTTTACATAATGTGATTTTTGCTTTCAATAACCGTTTAAAACACCCTACGTTCCTACTATACATTCCTACGTTCATACATTCCCACGTTCCTAGGTTCCTACTACACATTACGGAACAGCGCACTATTTTACTAAACTACAATACCGATGAAGTGTAGGTTGGCCTACTCATTAAACAATTTTTTAAGTTATTATCGTATTTCTCAGTAACCTCGTTAGACGAAGTATAATCATTACTACCACTGTAATCTAGGGATCATTATCAGAGTACATATTCACAAATGAACATGTACTTACGTATTTTATTTTAAATTAAAGAAAACAGTTCACTAAAAGCAAGTTTTACACGCCTGCTTAATCAGTTCAGTAGTCATAATCATAATCATTTTATTTGCAATAAGTATTGGTACAGTGTTGGTCTTAAAGTCAGTAATAAGTTCCTAATACATAGTCAGACATATGACATGCAAAACATTACAATGTATTGAATTTAATGCTAAATATATAATATTTATGTCCAATGGCATGCTTTAAATGTTTCCATTATTAATTAATTTTACAATACATTCATTATTAATAATTATTATCATCACATTATTTTAATTTATTATTTAATATTATTTATAAATTCATTTATAGAATAAAACCGTTTTTCCAGCAGCCATAATTTCAATTTTATAAAAAACAAATTGTTAGGTAACTCTTTAAAGTACTTTGGTATTTTGTTATAAATCAGTCCACACGTATGATAACAGTTCTTTTTATACATAGAAGTCTTTGGTGCCCTAGGCAGAACTATTCTATCTGGATCTCTTACTTTTCGAGGGCAACGGTCATGAGCCTTTTTAAACAGGTCAAAGTGCCGACGGACAAATTTAGCACATTCTAGGATATATAAACTGGGTAATGTAAGGAGTTTTAATTTTAGGAACAATGGTTTGCAAGATTCCCATGGTGGAATGCCACAAATCGCTCGAATGCATGAGTCGAGTGTTTACATGTCAAAAAGGACTTGATGGTACAGCTTAACGCAGGTCAGACTAGTGAAATGTTGTCACGTGACCACTGACCGGCTTTAGTCAAGTGATCGCTGGCTCGCCTGTTATTTGACATGTTCACGGTACAAAATAGCCCGACAGTTCAGTTTCCGTCGGAAATTGACCTGCTGAGTTCATGGCAAGCCCCCTGATAGTGAGGTCTGACTTCTGACATTATATAAGGCGATTAACTCAACAGACCTTTTGTTCTTATAATCATCAGCTATAAGATAATAAAAGACAATTTGTTATTACATAATTGTTGATTGTTGAAAACTATTGGTGTAGATAGTAGATATAATCCTCTCGACTCGATTTCGGTCATTGCACGGTGGCCAATCTCAACGGAGATTAGCCAGATACCTACGCAGGAGATAATATAGTGCACAACTCTATGGGCCATCAGGTGCACTATCTGTTCCCTCACTCTCACAGTCCAAACTCAAACTCAAATTCTATAATGCATTCATGTCTGTGTACAAAGTGGAAACCCTCGCTGTTACAATAGATAAAGTAACGGCTGGTGTATGCAATTAAGAATTTGAGTTTGAGTTTGAATCCGATACGACCGGGGAGAGATCAGTCGCAGTACCAACGGCACACCTTGTTTGCCGAGGCACGGGCTTATCACACTACCAACTTCCAAACTCCAGGCTGAGAAGTTCCTAAACGAAAAACCCAATAACACTTTGCGCAACCTGGGAACAACTTAATTACGATCACAAGACCAATATAGTCGCATAAAGATTGGTGCCTGTGTTCAATTCTGCGTGCGAATTCCAATTTGCCGTGTTATAGCCATTTGATACAACTGTCTTAGAATAGCAGTTGTGATAATGATTATACGGACAATATAAGTTGGTAATCAATTTCCATAACGATTAATTTCCCTTCATTTACGTAATAGTCTATTATATTCTTGATGCTAATCCTTAGTCATAGGATACCCACCGACCGCTAAATAGGGGGTAAGTAAGTAAGTATTTATTTGCATAAAACATGGTATACATGGTGCTACAATAATTTACAATAAAGATCTTACATGTGTTGCCAGAATTGTACTTAGCATGCATATGTTCACTTAATACTAACATGAGAATTTGTTATCCATAAATTCTTTAAGACTATAGAAATTTTTCAAGTTTAACCAGTCAAACAATTTACCCTTAAATAATCTGGAGTTTAAGTTTTTTATGCTACTCGGTATGTTATTATATATACTAACACAATTATATTATATAAGCAGCTTTTATTATATTTAACAAGCTTGGGAAGATCATGCAGAACGAGTCTCTGTGGATCACGCCGGCTCCTTTGATTAATATCATTGGCTGATATAAACAGGTCTTTATGTTTATTAACGAACATACATATTTCAAATATATAAAGCGACGGAAGCGGTAATAAACCTAGTTTCTTAAATATGGGTTTACAAGATTCCTCCGAGTACATCCCGTAAATTGCCCTAATGCACTTTTTTTGAGCAACAAATGCTCGGTTTATATCGGTGCTATTTCCCCATATTATAACGTAACGTAATACCGATTCTACATATGCATGATAGGTCATGAGAGCTGTTTTTAAGTTTGTAATATTTTTGATTTGTTTAAGAGCATATACAAATTTATTTATTCTCTTTGCAGCGTTATCCACATGCTCTTTCCAATTCAAATTCTCATGAATAATTACGCCTAGAAACTTCGTTGGTGCTACTTCTTTAATTTTTGATACGTTTAGTTTAATATTATATTTAGGATTATTACATTTATTGAAATTAATATAAACAGATTTATTAAGATTTATTTTTAAATTATTTATGTCAAGCCATTGTATTAATTTATCTATTAATGTCAGTCTCATGATTATTTCTAAATTGTTACATTTTTCTGTCGCTATAATAATAGCTATGTCATCAGCAAATAATATACATCGGTGGTCAGTTATATTAATAATATCATTTATGTACAGCAAGAACAGGACAGGCCCCAGTACACTTCCTTGTGGTACACCACATGTATTGTGCTTGTATTCTGATGAAAAAGGCACCTTAACTTGATTTTCATCAATTTTATCAATAATGACTCGTTGTTGTCGGATACTTTTTTTTTTTTTTTTTTTGGGTGGGAAATCTTCAAATGACTTCTCCCGCTCTGGGCGGAGCGGAAGGGCGTGTCAGACTCTTACTGACTAAAACCCACCCGTGTTCCTTCAGTTGCCTGTTGCCAGGGTCACGGTATCCCTTTCGGACTATTACGCAACCCCGGCAGGCATCGGTCCTAACGGACCCCGTCATGTGTGCTGACATCTCTTTGAGCCATCGACCCGGGCCTGGTCCTTATCGGACGGCGAGCTACCCATTGCTCGCCGTCCGCAAGCCCGCGCCTATGGTGGCCGAGGGGCGTGAGGGCGCAGGCCTTGCCTCTCCCTCACGCGTTCCGCCTCCTCCTTCGCGAGCATCACTGCTTCGCAGAAGGAGGTGACCGCCTCCCATGCCTTCTCGCTCCGTACCATGGCCTGGACCAGGGCCGGACGCGAGAGGTCAGTGCCGCCAATCGCCTCCACGAGGACACGGCGGTGCTCCGCCCAAGCAGGGCACATCTCCACCGAATGCTCCACCGTGTCCTCCGGACGATCCGCACAGTGGTGACACCCGGGCGTTTCCTCCCGCCTAATCCTACACAGGTACCTCCCGAAGCTGCCATGTCCGGTGAGGACCTGCGTCAGGCGGAAGGTGAGGACGCCGTGGCGCCTCTCCAACCACTCCTCAAAGAGGGGACTTATCGCCGCAATTGTGGCGTGCCCAGCACTGGGTTGCGACAATCGCACTCTCCATGCCGCCATGAGATCCTGCCGGAGCTCTGTCCGCTGTGCCGCGATTTCTCGCGGCAGCGGAGTTACGCCCCGGTGTTGTCGGTTACTGAGATATGATTTTATCCACTGAAGTGTAGGACCCCTGATACCTACAAGTTCAAGTTTTTTGAGCAACAGATTGTGAAAAACTAAATCGAAGGCTTTTGAGACATCAAAAAATAGCCCAGTGGTCAGATTTTTATTATTGATATTGGTAACTACAGCCTTTACCAGGGAGAATATTGCCAAAGTAGTGGACTTGTTTTTCTGAAAGCCATATTGTTCTTTGCTAATTATATGAAATTTATCACAATAGTCAATTATTCTTCCATACATGCACTTTTCATATATTTTGGACAATATGGGTATTAACGTTATAGGACGATAGTTATTAATATCAGATTTTTCTCCTTTTTTATATAAAGGCTTGACTATCGAGTATTTCAGGGCATCAGGAAAAGTTCCCGATGC
This sequence comes from Lithophane semibrunnea, assembly GCA_947363905.1. NCBI lineage: Eukaryota > Metazoa > Arthropoda > Insecta > Lepidoptera > Noctuidae > Lithophane > Lithophane semibrunnea. The sequence continues at coordinate 12,247,360 of OX376210.1, forward strand.
AAACGATAAATTAATTAAATAAGTCAGAACAGCAGTTAGTTGATTGGTATGGTTGGGTATCCTTATCAGTAAAATGAGTGGATATTAATATCGTGTGCCTAAGTCACGAGCATGCGTGGCCGGTGCGTCTACCGAAGCTGATAAAACCATCATGGCGGTTACGACTGACTACTCAAATACTGTGATTACCTACTATCTATTACTGTACTTGGACCTATCAATAAATCTAATCGGTCAACGGTTATAGTATGGGGGTAAAACAATGATAGGAAAATGAGAAAAAAATGAATTATATGAAGGCAAAAAGGTTGTGTCGTGTTGGCATCTCCCAGGTAGGTTATTAACTGTTTAACCGGGCTATCCTGTGGATGCCTTAATAATTTAAAGCCTTCAGTCAGGGCATAAAACTTATAAACTAAGCGACTATACGGTAGGTACACACGGCTACACATCAAGCTATACATTTCCAGTATAAGCTGACCTCGCATTGTACGTAAATCCTATACAGTGAGAGATCAGCATAAACTGGAAATGTATAGCTTGATGTGTAGCCGTGTGTACATAGGTACTAAGGTAGGACGTGGCTTAGGGCGATGGGAAGAATAGCAAGGTACAGGCTGGATCTAATTGTAAATGAAGGGATCATACTACAGTACTTGTTAAGACTGTAATTAGCATAATTTGAGGAAAATGATGGTAATTTATAATTAAACTAAGTATTTGGTATTATGTATTTTGACGGAGCAAGACATACTCGGTAATGATAACGGTATCAATGCGAGGGTCAACGAATTTGTAACAGTCAGGAACAAAATTGACACCAAAAGGAATGAAAAAGAAATACTAAGTATGTATACAAACAAACAAAACGAAAAACTGTGTGCGTGTGTGTAAAAATACTGTGTATGTGCATGTGTATATGTGTGTGTATGTATACACATACACACACATACACAACACATAAACACACATACTTGTGTTCTATGTGTTTCTCGTTCCGAAGTATTTGTAATTAGAGCCACCTGCTACGTGGCACGTGCTACGTGTTACGTTCGTAGCCCGTAGCAGTTTGTAGACGCTATCTACAACGCTACGATGGCAAGAGACAGGCTTATTTTAGTTTTCTGTCACAAAAAATCCTTAGACAAAGTTTCAAAACCAGTCATTAGTAGTAATAGTGTTTATTAGCTTTATCTCTCTTATTGACAATTGGTAATCTGGGAGATGAGAGATAGACGTGCTCTATAGAATAGAATACTCCTTATTACTATTTATCATTACGAATTCCAGATAAAAAATAATTAAAAGTGATCTTTAATTTATATATTTTTTAATAGTAAATCCTTTATTTTTGACTAACACCATACAGTATATTAACTAAAAAAAGGCGTTCCCGTTAGCCGGCAATAGTATAGCGCCCATACATGCAAAAATAAAATACCAACCAAAAAAAAAATTATTTTATTTTAAGTAAGTAATTACCTAGTAAGCAATTAAGTTCCGTAAAAGAAACACTCTGTACACGCACACTTATATTTCAACGTAGAAAGACAAGTGTGACAAGTGTGCGTGTACAGAGTGTTTCTTTTCCGTATCAATGTAATATTTTTTGTCAAAAAATATAAACGCTATACTATTGCAGGTTAACGGGAACGCCCTTCGTTAGATAACATACTGTATAATACAATGTGGAGATATAATTATATTAGTTACTAGCTAATGCTGCGGCTTCGCCCGCGTGGAACTCGGTTATTATATACTAAAACCTTCCTCGAGAACCACTCTATCTATTGGTGAAAACCGCATCAAAATCCGTTGCGTAGTTTTAAAGATTTAAGCATACATAGGGATATATGGACAGAGAAAGTGACTTTGTTTTATACTATGTAGTAATAGTGATTAGTCTGAAGTGATCAGAATCTTCGATGAGTGAAACGCAGTTGAGGGCCTTAACTTGTTACAAAATAAAGAGAGATCTGATAGCTTATCATAATCCTAAGGATCAATCATGAAGTCCATGCAAGGCCTATTGCAATGTTTTTGAGGAATAAATCTTTATGTGTTTTACGAGATATAGCTCTAACCGTGCGTTTGCACTGGCGAAACATTTCAACAAAACATGTTTAAATCTCTAGTTCCTGTCAAAAATTGTATGGAACATTGACGGAATTTATAGGCTCTGTTCTACAAATTATGAAATATTTGTACGCCATATTATGGCAGGATATGCTGGAACCAATATTGTAACATCAATCTGTACCATATTCTAACAAATACACATTTTTGATTTGAGAAAATAGAGATTTCAACATGTTTTGTCGTAAATGTTTCGCCAGTGCAAACGCACGGTAAGGGCCCGCATCTCAAAACGACCTGAAATACCAGTATTCTTTCGTGGGCCATGATTCCATGAACCATGGCCTTGTTGTGATACCTGTGCCAGACACAGTACGTGTACTATTACTACCGGTACCAGACGTAGTACCTGTACTATTGGTATTTCTTATCAGTATCGGTACTGTACCGGTACCAAACAAGTTATTTCCTTAAGAAAGAGTGATAATACCGACATAGTAAGTAAAAAAGTAGATTTAAAAATCAAAATCCCGAATCACAAGCAGTCGGAGGCATCTTCTTAAATTGAACGATAATTATAATTAATTTAATGTGACTTCACATAGCCTATAACCAGCGGACAATCACGACGCTTCTAACGATACCTCATTTGTCAAATTGTGATAAGTGGTTTGGAAGATAGGAGGGAACAGATGAACATACATACATACATACATACACATACATACATACATACATACATACATACATACCGGTCAAAATCATAACCCTCCTTTTTCTTCGCCGTAGTCGGGTAAAAAACTAAAACCCAACTACGACAAAAAAATCAACTAAAAAGGTTAACAAGACATCACAGACAGACCAATTAAAAATTCGGAGTCACACGTTTTAGGGCATAAATCAAATACATTACGTGTGACTCCGGTTTTTTTTTTCAGTTCATGACTTTATGTCCTCGTTTAGTGAGGAGCTCGTGGCTAAGTAATAACAGCCGCACGGGTCGATCCATCAGGTTAAGCTACGTTTGCCGGGACTGGTCCGTGGATGGGTGACCATCTTTACATATCCTATGGCCTCTAGAGGGCGCCATATTCAATTTAATGTAGTGTAATGTCACATAGCCTATAACCAGCGGCCAATCAAGACGATACCAACTACACCTCATTTGTCAAATTGTGATGCGTAGTTTAGAACACATGAACATACATACCGGTCAAAATCATAACCCTTCTTTTTGCTTCGCCGTAGTCAGGTAAAAACAAACTTATAACTTGCATATCACCGTGTTTTTTTTTTAAGATTTTCATTTTAAACTAGATTGAACTGCTCAGCATTTATCGTAATGAGGCGACATAATCAGTGTGTTTAATCTTCAAAGTTTTGTTTATTTTTAAAACATGTTTCTTAATTACATTTTGTTATTTTTCGTTAATTACGCACGGACAATTACTGGAATAACTATTTCTAATAGTCTTAACAAAGCAAAAGTAATTAGTTTTTAAATGTCCATTGTTTTAAATTTAAGACAAAAGAAAGCTATTAATATTGGTAATTGAACCAAGCAATTATTCAGTTGCTAATTCGAGGAAAATATTTTAACCAATTTCGCTAAGGTCATCATCTGCCTAGCCTTTTCCCAACTATGTTGGGGTCAGCTTCCAGTCTAACCAGATGCAGCTGAATACCAGTATTTTATATGGAGCGACTGCCTATCTGACCTCCACAACCCAGTAATGGGTAATACGATACTCCTTGGTAAGACTGGTTGTCAGACTTTCGAGCTTCTGACGACCCGTAACGACTGTCAAAGATCCACAAATGACGGCCGGGCCCGAGGCATGGAGGAGTCTCGGTATGTAAAGATGGTCACCCATCCAAGGACCAACCCCGGCAAGCGTAGCTTAACCTGATGGATCGACCCGGTGCGGCTGTTATTACTTAGCCACGAGCTCCTCTCCTCGCACCAATTTCGCTAAGGTATGATAAACAAATGACTCGCGATGCCGATGGTCCGAAAGTTAAAGGATCCATTTCCAGAGCAGGAGGTTCCAGTTTAGATATATTGGCTAGTTGGGACTTCACTTTATGAGAAATCTTAGACATCTTGTAGGTGATAAATAGAGTCCGTTAGACAGTAGGGTGTGGATTTTGTGATTTCTGGACTCATATCCGTTTTTAGGGTTCCATACCTAAAGGGTAAAACGAGCCCCTTTTACTAAGACTCTGCTGTCCGTCCGTCTGTCTGGCTATTTGTCCGTCTTTCACCAGGCTATATCTCATGAACCGTGATAGACAGTTGAAATGTTCACAGATGATGTATTTCTGTTGCCGCTATAACAACAAATACTAAAAAACAGAATAAAATAAATTTAAGAGGGCTCCCATACAACAAACATGTTTTTTTTGCCGTTTTTTATAGATAATGGTACGGAACCCTTCGTGCGCGAGTCCGACTCGCACTTGGCCGGTTTTTAAAGAACGTGGATGTAATGGGGTTCCGTAAAGAACTTACTTTTGCAATGATCAAATATTCGCTATGCGTTCTGTTCGAAAAACTTTCAGACATTTTCGCTATTCGAAGTTATGAAATGTTTTTGCTCACGATATTCAAATGTTATCTATCCGTAGAACTTCTAGAACGGAAAAAAGGATTTGTTATGTTTGTTTCTTGTAAATGTTTGCTCATGATCTTATCATGTGAATTGTGAATGAGAAAGTAAAGACTTCAAGATAGGTTAGTTATTTAAGTTACTCATACACTTTGTAATGCTTAAAATTACATTAGGTACATAATATCACGCCTTTTTTCCACGAAGGGTTAGGCAGAGATGTATAACATAATATAGTACACCCACATTTCCCCAGTTATGTTTAAAGTCCATGTAATGGAGGCGAGCCTATTGCCATCAAGCGGGCACAAATTCGGACTCCGGGCTGCTTCTGAGAAATTCCAGTGGAAAAACCCAATAACATTTTGCCTGACCCAGGAATCGAAACTGAACTAGACGAACGTATAAAACCGAATATTTCAATAAAACTATTCTTATTATGTACTTAATATTGAATACAGTATATCCGGGATAACTACAAACAACAGAGGCCCTAGACAAAGTGACATTCTGCCAGCGATAATGATGACGGAAAAGGCAAAAATGTATAGGACTGACTTAAACTATCGAAAAGCTTATGTCAATCCTGTTGAAAGTCGTTGTAGAAATAAGAAACGCTTTCGAAGCGATTGTCACTTGTCTAGGCCCTCAGAGTGGATAACCAACGTGGTGGACAGTTACCTAGTAATCTAACAAAAGGAAATTATTTTTATTTCAAGAAAAGCTATTAAAACAATAATAAAATTAAACTACCTCACTTCTTTTCCTCGAAGCAAAATCGTCCACAATTCACAAAGAAAACACACTGATTAATTATTTAACACTTTATTTAATTATCAACTAAACAAACACTTGACAGTCTTCTTGTTAAAAAAGTTACAAAAATATCAACTAAATTCGCGTAAATTTAAAGTTTTTTCTCATGAAAAACTATTTCTGTTAAAACTTTTCTCGTAATATCGCTTTCGCACGGATGAATATAAAATAGTTGATCGCGCGTCGTTTCGCGTCAACGACTGATACACTACTAATGTGTTTGTAGTTTATCGTGAGCGCGCATTCAAATTATCTTATAATACAGATTATAAATAGTGTGGCTAATGAATTTGTTTTTTTTCTTTTCTAACACGAGGCGGTCACGTTTTCAGCTAGTGGGTCAATGTTTTGGCGGGATTTGTAATCGATGCTGCAGTATTTGATGGAGGGCATTGAACTGACTTTGTATTGTAAACAAACTGAGAGAACTGCTGATTCGAAGTTTTGAAGTGACGTCGTGGTGATCGCGCGGTAAACCTTGCTTGCGCGATGCAGGATTTGTTTGACGTCAGTACAGGCTAGTTTAAATTTAAATGTATTGTTTAGTCTTCGCCTCTTCGGTCTTCGTATCGAGACTTCGTGCGCGTGCCACCGCGTCGGATCCCGTCGCCCGACCGCGTTAGATATTTCTTCGTTCTCGCTTAGCGTTCTTTCTGACTTTTTGCTCGGCTCCTAAGGGTCGTAGCGTGATGTTACATAACCAGCCTGTAACTGTCCTCAAGAATTGGGCTATCTGATGCAAAAAGATTTTTTAAAATCCGAACGGTGGTTCCAGAGATTACCCCCTTCATACAAACTTACAAATAAACTAATTTTAACTTTAATATTACCATACAATACGTTAATATACACATAAATCTTCCGGAATAAATTCTCTAAACGATGGTGAAAACCTCATCAAAATCTGTTGCGTGGTTTAGAAGAACATAAAACTTGAAAGTTACGCAGGTGGATTCATCAAGCGATTCTTTCATTAGACAAGTTAAAGTCGCGGTTTGCATAATTTGTTAATCTGTCGAGCGGATTTTGATGATTTTTACGGGAAGTTAATTAAAACAGGAGAAAGATAAAGAAAACTTTTAATTCCGGAAAATCTCGAAGCGCAGGTTTATAAGATTTTTAAGAAGGTTCGGGGATCCGGGTCTTTAAAATAGGTGCTTGTATTTAGCTAAGATGGAGAAGTAGGTATATCTTATTTTAATCTGTGAGCAAGGTTTTTTTAATGGTTTTTTTTTAAAGGTAGAACCTATTAATAAGTAATAACAGAGAGTTGCGTGTTCAAATCATATCGGACTCACCAATACCTATAGAGGTATGAGGTACAGGGTGTAAAGTCCACTCATCCTCTATAAAAAAGGGAGGATCCTCCAGATGGGTGTTGTGTCTGGTGAGCAACTGCCTGACCGACGGCGACGATTAATGTCGGAACGTTGTATATGTAATGGACCAAGTAATAAATAGGGGCATTTTTCATAATGCCCGCGCATTATGAATAATGACAAGCTACTTAGGGCGAAATAATTAATTATAATTTGAACGTCTTTATTTATCACATTGCCTCGTCATTATAAATATTGCCGTGTGGTTTTGGGGCAATCTGATAATACACAGGTATTTAATTATGGTAAAATCATCATAGATTAGCAGAGTGTCTACGAATGGAAAGATTTTATTTGATTTTAAATATGGATTCTACGTTTGAAATCAAAATAATAGTAATAAAACCTGGTTTTAATTTTGCTGTCCAATAGGTGACTAGCATAATAAAAAATGCCCGGTCGATTTGATTATTTCAGTAGTTGTTATCATACTGTCCTCTCATATTGGGCATTTATCAAACTGCCCGGGCATTTTTTATAATGCCGTAATAATCACTTGGTCCATAACATATACATGTTAAGCTAGTCGCGCGGTAAATACTGCTTGCGCGATGCAGGATTTTGTGTGACGTCATGTGATGCGTAGTTCGCATGTGTCGTTGATGATGCCACCACAGTCTACCTGATAAATGGTCACCGCTAACATTTAAGTCTTCCCGTACGAGCTCTTTCACATACAGATCATCTTGGGTATGTAAGTGGATGTAGAGTAGGAGAGACGACTCGATTAAACTAATCGTCGGTTGATGAGCTCCTTAAGTTCTGAGTTGAGCTCCTCGGTTACTGACAAATGCTTGCACTAACTGGACAGAGGCCCTAGACAAAGTGACATTCTATCAGAGATAACGATGATGGAAAAGGCAAAAATGTATAGGACTGACATAAGCTATCGAAAAGCCTACGTCAATCTTGTTGAAAGTCGTTGTACGAACCGCTTTCGAAGCGATTGTCACTTGTCTAAACCCTCAGGTCCACTCAACTCTGTGTAGTTCTTTCCTTGAAAGACCATTTCAGACATTAATCTACATGGTCCTCATATGGTCTGACCAAGATTATGTCTGGACTTTAAAAGAGACTGTGCCTTCTGAGTTTGTTTCGGCCTTTCTCCTCAGAGTAGTCAGATCGATCATCTAGCTTATTTTTTTTAATGTGACGTTTTATAGTGAGGCCGATATCCTATTTACAGAATAAACAATTTCATTTCTAATTTATTGGCCAATGATGATATGGTTAATTGCAGTGATCGATAGCTAGCTATCCAATAGTAATAAAACCATCTCATATCTGTAGAGTTATCGTAAGCAGCTTAGTTCTAAAATAATAAGATATTTAATAGGCCTCGTGCACGCATATAAAATTAAGCATTTTATGACATTAAAAAGTAGATAAGTTTTCACGCTAAAAAGATTGTAAACATAAATAACTTATTTATCTGTTTTTTTAATGATAAATATGTATGTGTCACTCGTACACATCACTCACATGTATATCATATTTTAAAAAATAATAAATAATATAATGCTTTACAAAGTAAATATAAAATTCATGAATGTCAATGTGTATGTAAAAATCCGGGTAAATATCCAAAGTCTTTAACAAACTTAATACAATAATTATGTCGCTTGAGACCCATTCATACTATCATCATTATTGAATTTTATAACAAATTACTTGATATAATAATCATGTTGCTTAGCAACCCATTCATAATAATCATTATTTAATTTTATCTCACTTTTTATTATCATTTTAATACAGCCAGATAGTTTTCTGATAATTTTAAAAGTTCTGTGACAATGTCATATTTTACAAAAAGTAGGTAGTTGATTGCATAAGTGGATAAGGAGGTCATGGGTGGAGCTGGTGATTCGTAAGTCTAACTTTTGAAACGCCAGAGACCCTAATCACCACCCATTTGGGAAAACTTTATCAATTGATAAACCAGTATTGGAAAACAAAATAATTATAACTCATCTGGGTTTAGTAGATATGGGCGTTTTTGGATTATTACGCAAACAGTTAAATATCCGATTTCAGATTTTGGAATTGTTTACAAAATCCGTTTTTAGAAATCGATTTCAGGAGCGGCTCCGGCGCCTCCGTCTCGCATTTTCGATTGTCTGTAGTACGGATTATCGATACGATTTGTGACTGAAACCGGATTTTAGATACGTTTTGATATATTATTTGTCTATAGTGTCAAGTCTTTCAGTTGTAAATAGCTGTAGCGTATGCTTCGAGCTCTAGTAACTGCAGGGAAAGCCGAAGCGATGGATGACTTTAGATAACAATAATACGTTCAATATATCAATGTATTATTAAACTTACGACAACAGAAAATCCTCGCCCCGCCTTCCACAACACTGATTGGTCAATCTCGTCACCACAATCAGCCAATCACAGCACTTCCTGCCAACCCCATTTCGAAATTTAAATATTGTTATAGATTTTTGCCAGTCGCCTTCGATTCGTCGCGCTGTCAACAAGTTTTGGTGCGCCGTCGATATAAATAGAACTGCATTGTGAATTTATTTTTTATTAATTTTTGTTAGTGATTTCGTTTTTATGCCAACCGTGACTGATATACCAGGAGGAAACGGTATGAAACTTGCTGGTTCTTTATCAAAATATTTTTCTATATCCTAATATTTTTAAGATTAATAAAACAGATGAATTCAGGCCGTTTAGGTTAATTTAAAGTTAAACAACGAATGCGACTCTGAATATTTCCTAGATTATAATATTAATTTTCAGTTATCTAAGGAGATACCTAAGTATGTACTGAAAGCAGCCGTACTGAAAACCCGATTCAATTATCAAATCGATCACTCAAAAAAAGCATGTAGATTTACAAAATGTTAATGTTTTTGTAACCTAATTAGTGACGCGTCGTTAATCTACCAGAACAATAGTAGCAGGAAAATTGGAGGAAGTTGATAAATTTTTAGCAATATTTACCAATTTTTAGGTGTAGGTAGCCATACCAAATATTTTAAGTAAAGATAGGTACCTATCTTTACTTAAAATATTTGGTATGGCTAGAAGTACATAAACGAAATTATAATCTATATTGTTGACAAATCCATTACTCAGATTGAGTTTGCAATAGAATTTGTAAAGATCCAGTCGATTCATTTTTTTGTTAGCTAATGCAGTTTCTTCATCTTTTTCATTAAATGTTTCCAAACATTTTGTTTCACAATGTTCATTTGGAACCTCTGGCATTGTAGTTGTCCATAGCAACGGGAACCACTTACCATATAATGGGCCGTCGCATCGACTTCCATCCATCCTAATCATCATCTGCCTAGCCTTTTCCCAACAATGGTGAGGTCGGCTTTCAGACTAACCGGATGCATCTGAATACCAGTATTTTACATGGAGCGACTGCCTATCTGACCTCCACAACCCAGTTACTAGGTAACACGATACCCCTTGATAAGACTGGTGGTCAGACTTTCGGGCTTCTGACGACCCGTAACGACTGTCAAAGATCTACAAATGACAGCCAGGACTAACGGCATAACGTGCTTTCCGAGGCACAGAGGAGTCTCGATAAGTAAAGATGGTTACCCATCCACGGACCAAACCCGGCGGGCGTCGCTTAATCTGATGGATCAACTCTTGCGGCTGTTTTTACTTAGCCACGAGCTCCATCTTCCATCTAAATAACATCAAAAAACATCTAAATCACTCCACCTTGCCTCGTCATTGTCAAATTAGTCCTTAACAGTCATATTTTTTAAGTATATTATTAAAATTAACAAGCTCTACTGTAAATGGTGCTCAGTTAATTATAGCGACATCCTGTGATAACTGTTTCCTGCGATAGCCAACAATAACGGCGCTTTATATAGACGCAGCTGCTTTATTTACTTCGCCACTGAAATGTGACCCTGTTTCATCATCATTATCGTTAGGTATAGTGTCATCCACTGCTGGACTTAGGTCTTCCCCATCAGTTTTAGTAACATCATTTTCATTTGCATTGTCTTCTTTATAAATTTCGTTTATGACCTTTTTGTGTACTAGTCTATGCTTTTTTAAATTAGTAAGTCTTGTAAACAAATATATCGAATCACCATTTAGCTTTTTGATTTTCAATGTTTAATTCGTGATTAATAAAATTTTGAAATTGTGCGTAACAAAGAATACAAAACGATATTCGAATTACAAGAATCATTAAGAACTAAAATCTTGTATAATATAGAAAATCTTTGTCATAATATCAAACTCAAACTCAAAGCATTTATTTCAATTAAACCATTTATAGGCACTTGAATTGTCAAAGAGTCGGTCAGTTAGTCAGAAAGTAGAAGCTATTTGCCCATTCCAAAACTCTGTGGAGAAGCTTTAACTATAGCTTTAAATATAGATATTACAAAATCATTTCAATAATTTTTCTATCACTTCTGTTTTGTCTCAATATCTAGGTAGAGTGTTATTTAGGCCGTCTTCTAAATGTGAGTCTCTGCATATTTATTTTTCTGATGCAGTGTATCCACCAACAATGGCATCTGACCAGGAGTCCTGTTCTGATGAGGAGCCTGATAGTGAGATGTTGAGCGATGACCTCTGTCTACCTGACAGTGATGATGACAGACAGTCTGGCAGGAATGTTCAGGTAAGAACAACTATTAATGCTGATTTAAAAGATTAATTGGTTACGGTTACAATGTTAAATCATCATTTGGGCTACAAATTAACACAGGCCAAAATGAAATAGTTAAAAAATCAAGGTAGGTACTACAGTGTGTATATTAGTTTCATCAAGTGTTACAAACTCAATCTCAGAAGGTTTGAAGACCGATTTAAGTCTAATCTCAGTAGTTTTACCATTGTTCCGTTGTTATCTTCTGTTCTTTCAAAAGTTTGTGCCAGATTTATTTGTAATAATCATCCCCTTATTTAAAAACGTTCATTAACTTTAAGCAACGTTTATAAATATAGGGATTAATCTATTAACTCCATCCACTCATGTTATAATGAAACTCCTGTATCCTACACAGAATCTACTAGAAGACCTGCCATCGCTCAACTCATGTCTTCTCCGACCTCCTCGGAAGTTGTTCACCAACTGCCGTGAGCGCTGGAGACAGCAGAATGTCAGTGGAGCCTTCGCAGAGCTCAGGAGATTAGTGCCCACACACCCGCCCGATAAGAAGCTATCCAAGAATGAGATACTGAGAATGGCTATCAGGTGAGAATGAAATATCTGATTTTGTATTAAGATATAAGAGCTTAGTTTAACTTAGAAATATCGTCACTATTCATAGCCAGTCTTCGGTTTTTTTACCGTACCGATGCCAATCTAACTTTTTCAGCTCTGAACTTATCATTATTAGGAGCAATCACAGTTCTTCTAGTCTTCCATTGTTTGCGGAACAGCACCACATAGCAGATGCACTCTTATCGATATATCGATAATAATCGAGAAATCTGTCTATATACAAGCATCTTATTTTATAGAAAGGTCTATAATTTTGACGATTTATATTTGACCATTATAATCGTGAGAGCAGTGGTGGCCCAGTGGCAACGGCCGCGACTTACGAGTTGTAGGTCGTAGGTTCGAACCGTGACAGGCGTTTTATTTATTAAATAATTTCATCACCACTGCTCTCAAAACGGTGAAGGAAAACATCGTGACGAAACCGGCATGTCCTAGAACCAAAAATTCTAAGACATGTGACATCTACCAACCCGCGTGGTGGATTACAGCGCACTCCCTCTCACAGAGAGGAGGCCTGTGTCCCAGCAGTGGGAACATTATAGGCTGATTATGATGATGATGATGATTATAATCGTTCTAAATTTATTTGACAGGTACATAGGCCTACTCTGCGAAGTCCTAGAATGGCAGAAGACCCACGGCCTCTCCATGAACAAAGAGAACTCAGCAAGCCTCGCGATTAAATGCGAGTCCCCTTTGAGCCCACAATCACGACGACTCCGCCTAAAAAGACCATACTTCAGTGAAGAAGAATTTCCAAGAGCGAAGATTTACCACGAGAGTAATGAATACCAAAGATATGGTAATGAAGAAAATGAAGAAGTAAGAAGGGGTTATCAAAGACCCATTGGCAGCAGAACAGACTTCTTTTTCGGTAAAGAGCATTTGAGAGTCCTAAGGAATCAGTTTTACTTCTCTCCAAGATGGCGGCAGAATATGCCGTTCAGAAACTTGGCTGATAGGAACGGTAATAATCTGCTGATGATAGCTCCAGCACAAAATGGTAAAGAAGAACATGGTGGTAAAATGCAAAATGGTCACGGCAGTAAAGACAAAAATGATAAGGATGGTAAATGAATGGGTGTAGATGATTGTGGAATTTTATGCTACGGTTTCTTAGAAGAGCGGCGGCCGCTTCATTGTGTCTACAATTTACTAGCAAATGACGTCACTGTGTTTTAATAAAGAGCGTTTTTTGACACCGAAAAAAGTCAAACCAAGTCAAGTATGGAAAGTCAAACCCCGATGCCATAATTATTAGACACTATGACACTGCGGCCGTTATATTGCGGCCACCGCTCTTCTAGGAAACCGTAGCTTGAGCAATATTATTCGTATTAGTAGGTAATTCTAATGAGTCGAAAAGAGTTTAATGCCAAATGTGAAGGAAAATATTTAAATAGGTACTTCTCAAAGATTTCCCGATGTTTTAATTTCATTATTTTATCCGTCCGCTTTGTTATATTCATAAATGTCATATGAGACACTATTCATTAATTTTAGTTTGTTAATTTTCTATGTGCACATTTGAATTCCTCTTAGTCTCTACGAATCTCGTTGTCTATAAAGTTTTATTGATATTTTATTTTTGTAAATAATGCCTAGATTTTAGCATATTACTTAAATGATTTTTGTAGTAATTATAAGTTGTACGAAGGAGTTGATTTCGATTTCTAATATTACCAAAATACTATCATAATTATATCCCACCGTTGCATGACCAAAATGAGATATCGACAATTTCATGTTTCAATTTTGATTGATTTTCGTTCCAAGTTTTGTTGCCGGTTCTAAAATGTTAGTTCTAAGTTTAATTTTATAATTCCTATCAATAGACATTCAAATTAATTCTTAGTAATTTCAGTCACAAATTCATATTTGTTTTCTTCATTCTAAACTTCCGTTTCATGGCAACAGGCTCACAGCCTATTAAATGGGATTGTAACATAACTGGCGCAATATGAGTGTACATAAGGTACACCTTTGCTTAACCCTTCGGGGAATACAGGCGTGATGTTATGTTATTCTATTTAAACGAGTTAATAAAATATAAAGTTCCTCGTAATATTTGCATTTGATTTCTCTTTCCCTCTTACACCTTGTGTGTCATCTATCCCTTTCTGTTGAAAGGGGCGGGTCGCTCCTCCTCTCTTTTCACGATGGAAATTAAATTTCCACCCCCCCGAGGAGATGAATATGGAGTGTTTGTCTTCCTTATCTCACGTTAGCAGAGCTCAGAGGTTTTAGAGTAATTGTTTCATGTTTCATATTAATGACAGTCATGAACGTTTTGAGTATGAATGTGGATGCCGAATAAATATTAAACTAGCGGCTCCAAGCTTCGAATAGTAATAGGCTTAATTGCTTTTTAAGGTGGTTGAAAATAAAGGTAATCAAAAAAAAAAACATAAGGCCCGCTTTACAGTTAGTTCAGTTAATTAGGCAAAGTTTTATGATCTAATTTGAAGTATTTTTTGAATATATCACCAGCGGTTTATAGTTCCGTTTAGAGGTAACTTTGGATTTTTTTTCTATGGAGAAAATTTTATGTTACCTATCGTGTTTTCGTCAAAAGGACGTAGCATCAATCCTGAACTTTAACATATACAGTACAGTTTCATACAGTATGCTAGCTAACAAAAGGGCGTTCCTGTTAACCCGGCTAGTATAGCGTCCATAAATGATTTAAAAAAAAAATCTTTTTAGCTTTACATTTTCCACATTATCAATAATGAAATGAAATGAAAGATAGGTATGTCAGTATGTTTATGTACTACTGTCTACTCTCTACTAGGTACCAAAGGGCCAATAAAATAAATTCACACGCGTTTCATAAGAATTGTATTTACTATTATGCATTTATCGAATGAATTAATTAACTTAATGATTCTCGTTAAGTGTCATTAACAGTTAATTACTTGTCAGTAATGGTGAAACAGCTTAAGCACAGTATAAATAAGTAAGAGTATTTTATCTTCATAGAAAAGGGCCGAAACGACGCACGTCGAATCAACAGTTTTGAGTGCGCGGAATTAACTCACGGACGCGGAAGATTTATCTACCGAGCGGCTAAGTATTTAAATGTCACTGCCGAGATACAATACTGTTACTTTATTATACTGTGGCTTAAGTGTTAACGGACTACAAACGTAAAGTGGGGAAATTAATGTCTTAAACACATGAGCATTAGAAGGTGTCTTAATTAGGTAGATAATACCAGCCTATTACTGTCATACTATAGGGCTTCTTCTCAAACACAGAAGGCACGAGCATTGATCACCAAGCTTGCGCAAGACGGGTTGGTGATTTCAGACTTATGTAAGGTGTATCTTTTCATACATGAAATATTTTAAGAGGTCATTGTTCTCATCATTATGAACAACTTTTACTATGGCACAAAACCTGAAATCACGACACAAAAAAAAATGCTGTTCTTTTTTTGACGAGCTATGCGAATATATATGTAGGGAACAGCTGTTTTTTTTTTCGCGTGATTGAAAATATTCAAATGGAATCTCGCGGACTAGACGGCCACGACCAAGCCGCGACCCTAGTGTGAGTTTTTTGACTATCTCGATTTTACGCGTCGACCGCGTTCGGCGCTCTGATTGGCCATTAACTGACCTTCATTGGTGAAAGGCCAATCGGAGCGCCGAATGCGATCGATGCGTAAAGTCGAGATGGTTAAAAGAAACTCACATTAGGGCCTCTGGTAAAGTATATACCTATAGAAACCGATATGAATCACCAAGATTAACCCAAATAGTACTTACATCAATAGGAACTGCAAAATTCACATTGTTACTTGCCCGGATTTTAACCCATAACCCCATTAAGATAGATGCGCACGATAAAACGGTACCTAAAGTTAATTGGAATTTAAAATACGTTACAATTTTTTTTTAAGTGTGACTTTATTTATAGACACGTATGTACTACTTCTTAAAAAAATTGTCATTTCAAATGTAAAAACATTTGAATGCAGCATTCAACTAAAGCGTAATATTTACTAAATATTTGTCTTTATTTTCTAGCTATCTGCAAAAAAGAATAGTGAATCTAATTTGACCATGTGGGTTGGCCACATTTTAAAAGTCCTAAAATTGTATCCGTTTCTCGTATTTTAAGAGTCAAAACAAACCCTCGGAATCTCACATCAATTCGATTAATAAGTATAATAAAAAATAATAATCTCATAAAATCTCCCACACCACAAAAATATCAATAACGCACCAACGCCTACTCAAATAAAATAGCAAATGATGACAAATAAGCAACTTTGCGATACTATTTATAATCCTCGTTGCGTATGTGAGCGCGAGCGGCACGCGACCGAACGACGCTCGTGCACAAACCCGGGCGGGTGCAAGATAAGGGCTGATTGATTTTTATTAGACCAATAGTAAGCATAAGTGACATTTTATGAGATTTGTAAGGGAGTTGGTAAAAGTCAGTGTGGCGTTTTGTAGATAGCTACGTAATTTTTCTGGTCAATGATTTTGAGTTAGAGATATTGAATGAATGATTGAGTAACAAGGAATGAGAACATTATTTTATCATTAGAGTTCCTTTTTTATGTGTAACATCTTTCCTCTCCTCTCGCTTTCTTACAATCTGTGGAAGTGATTTCGTGAAAA
The DNA here is from genome assembly GCA_947363905.1 of Lithophane semibrunnea. Lineage (NCBI taxonomy): Eukaryota > Metazoa > Arthropoda > Insecta > Lepidoptera > Noctuidae > Lithophane > Lithophane semibrunnea. The sequence goes on from OX376210.1 coordinate 12,264,110, forward strand.
GGGACGGAAGTGATTAACCGGAAGCCGGGGAATCGCGCGCTATTTGATTTGACCAATGAGCGCGCGCTGTATGATATATGTCAGATGGTACCAACCCATTTTCCGAGAGGTTGGTACTGTCAGCCTAGATGTCAGATGTTACACACATCGTATGCGACTACTGTAAGACTCACTCGTTTTTTTTTTAATCACAATTTGGAAGCTCTTGTCCTTCATCTCACCTGATGGTACTGTGACGATCAGGCCGAAGGTGGAATCGAGCTTTCCCCGGAATCCTTAACCACAGAGGAACTGGCTATCTTACCTCTAACTGCCAAAAAACCCTATGGGAGATGAGTAGCCCTCGATATTCAAATTTTCTTACGTTTTTTGCAATTTGCAGGTGTAAATTGAATGACTATTTAATGAAATCATGACATTTGGCACTTATATGAATTTAAACAGGTATTGCTGATTCTAATGATTATAATTCTGTAAATCCATATTTGTTACGGTCGCAAATCAAATTTTAATCAACAGACAACTTGATACTGACCTGCAAATTCTAAAAATCGTAAGAAAATTTGAATTTGATCGATCAAGGTTTTGTGATTATTTTACCGCAGATGTAAGTGGTCCTTTGAGTCAGCCTAACAAATAATATGGGTAATTTTATATAGGTAGCCTCTAATAGTGGCAATGCTTACAGAGCAGTCCAGAGTTCCTCTGTCACTTTGCTGACTAGACAATGTTATTACTAAGACATTATATTCTCATGAAGTTCGTGTCATTTCAAATAAGACCGTCAATAAAAAATACTCAGTAATTTTCTGTATAAATACTTTAATTCCCAAATTAAATTACAAATCAGTCCTCGCGTTCTTTTTCGCAAGTTTCCTGAACTCTCCTATCGCTTTCAGAACATCTTCAGAGAAAGGCTTGGGCAGCTCGAAGGCTAAGAAATGCCCTCCATCATCCAGGACTGTCTCGCCCGCCAGGTTGGGGAACTTCAGCTTCAGGATGCAAGGAGGCTGGTATGCCAACTCGTATTTGGCTTGGAGTGCCCAAACTGGTACTGGGCTTGGAATTCTGAGGAAAGGAAAATTTTAGTGGTTATTTCATTTCACGTCACAGTTAAAGTAGACAGCCCTCAAAAGCATTCAACGCTTTCTAGCCTTCTTTAGATGACAGAAAAAATGCATGTTATGAACTCCTCTTATACAAGTTTTCGTTTGGAATAAGGTAATTTAATTGGCCATTTACCGTGCAAAGTGTATATTTCTTGCTCCGTTGCATTCTGTTGAATTTTCAGAGCAATTTTTTCATTGGTGCTGAAAAATCTCCTCCGATCATCAATCCTTTTATTTAGCATGGTGTTACGCTCTTCTCTCGACACTTCCTGGTGGAGGTTTTTTTAAACGAATCATCATCATCTGCCTAGCCCTTTCCCAACTATATTGGGTTTGGCTTCCAGTCTAACCGGATGCAGCTGAATACCAGTATTTTACATGGAGGGACTTCCTATCTGACCTCCCACTTACTGGGTAACACGATATCCCTTGGTAAGACTGGTTGTCAGACTTTCGGGCTGCTGACGACCCATAACAACAGTAAAAGATCTACAAATGACAGCCAGGACCAACGGTTTCACGTGCTTTTGTCTTGGTATGTAAAGATGGTCACCCATCCACGGACCTACCGTGGCAAGCGTAGCTTAAACTAATTGATCGACCTGTGCGGCGGCTGTTATTTCTTAGCCACAAGCCCCTATTTATCAAACGAATATTTTACAAAAATTAAAAACTTACTCGTCAAGCTTCCATCCCATTATCTTAGAGTTGAAGTTCTCAGAGTAGAGCCTCATGGACGTAGTAATGGTCCCGGTGGCCCAGTACATCATCAGGTTATCAATGAGTTGTTCCTTAGTGAAGCGGAACGTGAGACCTCCGTCGAGCTTTGCACGGTGCTCAGGTCGCGTCCAGGTTGAGAACTTCTCGAGGATGTATGCCAGAAGACCAGCTGGTGAATCAGAGAGGGCAACACCTGGAAATAGTTTTTTTTTTAAATTAAAATAGTTGTTCGTTTATTTTGGGAAGTGCGATGTTACAGAGAGACAAAGGCTAGGCTTAACTAATAAAAATGTGAACCCTGTATGTAAATCTGTGTGTTTGTCTTTATTTTTGTAATTTTGTAATGTTCGTCTAGTTTGTGCAGAATAAAATAAAAAAAACGTTGCTTTTTCTTTTTAAGTTTTGTTGGCAATTAAACCGACTGCTGTCGCTTTTTAAATAGAAATAACCATGGCTTTGGGTGGCGAAAATCAACAGTTATGAAACAGAAAATATTTATGAAATTGAGTTCAGATAAAGAGATTGAAAATTTTAGCACGCTTCACGTGCCTTCGATAGCTCAGTTGGTAGAGCGGTGGACTGTAGATGTGACTGTAAGCTGATATCCATAGGTCGCTGGTTCAAATCCGGCTCGAAGGAGTTCCTTTTGTTCTAACAGGAAAGAAACAGTTTCCACCATGGTAACTTTTCTATAGTTCTTATTTTAAATCCTGAACTTAAGTATCGGTAATTTTTTTTAACACAGAAATTATGTCTGTAGGACAAATCTTATATAAAATTTAACACTATAACTCTAACACTAATTAAATTATTAACTAACTAGGTATACAAGTAAATGTATAATTAGTTAGATAATAAATACCATAGGAGGTTCCTCCCCTTGGACCCTGTTCCCGATAACGCTCTTCTACTATTTTTTTATATTATTTACTAATTCATACGCACTCAATTAAAAAAAAAAAAGGAAATACAATAAATACAAAGTCTGTAAATATTGCAAAACGACTGCAAAGTAGCTTGAGAAAACCTATCCTGAAGACAAATGATGATGATAATGTTCAAATTGCCGTCAACCAACTTACCGATAGTGTCAGGTTTGCTGGCTTGAATGTGCAGGTAACCGGTTTCCTCCAATAAGAAGGCGAACCTCTTCTTCATTGGATACATTCTGTCTGCTAGGTGTGCTTCAACAATTAGAGGGGGGTAGAATGAACCTATAAACTCCAGCAGTGTAGCAACCGGAGACATAGTCATCGCTATGTTTGTATGGAATCCTAGGAGCTCCTGTAAATAGATTTTTTGCTTTGAATATTTTTTTAAATATGGTTGTTTATTTAGGAGCTCGTGGCTACTTATAACAGCCGCACGGGTCGATGCATCAGGTTAAGCTACGATTGCCGGGGTTGGTCCGTGGATGCGTGATCTTTACATACCGAGACTCCTCCGTGCCTCGGAAAGCACGTTAAGCCGTTGGTCCCGGCTGTCATTTGTGAATCTTTGACACTCGTTACGGGTCGTCAGAAGCCCGAAAGTCTGACAACCAGTCTTACCAAGGGGTATCGTATTACCCAGTTACTGGGTTGTGGAGGTCAGATAGGCAGTCGCTCCATGTAAATACTGGTATTCAGCTGCATCCGGTTAGACTGGAAGCCGACCCCAAGATAGTTGGGAAAAGGCTAGGCATGATGGTTGTTTATTTATTTATGGCCTTCCATATTTTGGTGCAAAAGCGAGATGGAAATGAACCAAAACACTATTGGGACTCGGCTATATTTTAAAATTATTTTGCCTGGTTCTGATGATGCACACGCTCTGTAGTGATCTTTAATTGCCTGGATAACCATGATTAGGCACGATATATATATCCATCTTCATGATTTATAGTTTGTTTTCTTTGAGATTATTCTCAATCCACGTTTTAGAAGCGGAATATCTTACCTTGGGGAAAAGAGTGGCCATATAGCTGCCGATTAAACCACCCCAGTCACCTCCCTGGACGTAGAACTTCTTGTACCCGAGTCTGTGCATCAAGTTTCTCATCACTACACCCATTTGTGGGGCCCCAAGACCGGGACGTACTGCAGCCTGTGGGCGAAATTATATTATGAAAGAGTGCATGTTTGGTCCTTTGCGCTGTTCGCAATTTTGGGCTTTCATTATTGTATTTGGTCCTTTATCTATCTCTTGTCTTACACTACTCGACAGTATTTGGTTTTGCATTGTGGTTTTACAAATATTTACCTGTAGTTTCGACGTCGATAATTGTAATAATAATTGATACCATCTGAATATGTCGTCTGTATGTCATATACGGGTATAATATAAAATGTTTTAAGAATCAAATTGTAATAATAATTGTACTGTAGGGCAAAGGCCTTTTATCACACCGATAGGCGAGCAGTGTCACTATTAAAATTACAAACAAATTGAAAATTAATATTGTTTTTAATGGTTTTTTTTTGCATTGCGATGGATGCAGTAATGCTTGCTTTCTGTTTGTCGATGATATATTGAATGTTTCTGGTTAAATTTTTCTATCCAATCATACTGCGATGAGCAAAAGGCATCGAATAACAAATCCACTTCAGTCTCAAACATTTTTATAAACTTTGCAGCGAAAACATACAACAAACAAAACATACCAAGTATATCAGCCATAAATCCTATATTTATGAATAATTTATAATAAGTAGTTATGTTATGTAAATTTTATTAAACGTACTTTATTTATCTTGAATATGGATATTTTGCCCACGAAACATGAGACTACAAAATAAGTGAAGATATAAGAATAAATTTTTGTCAAGTCATCGTGACGAATCATTAATTCTTGATTGCAAAATCTTATTTGTACTAAGTTGTTCTTTAGAGCAATCTGTCACCTACGAATGACAGACTATAAGGAAAAAATCGAATCGAACTTAATTATGCAACAAAACGGAAGTCTTATGTTATCCTAAATATTATAATAGGGAATATGCATGTGATTCAAATATGGGTCAAATATTTTTTTTTATAAACTATATTACTTCAGAATTATGCCTCCATCAATATTTTTGAATAAAATTTCTTTTTGAGCGAGAAATTAATTTTTTAAAAGTCCCAAAAAGCCGTGGGTAATTCAAATACTTGAAAAGCTAAGAGCGGATGTGACGTAACAATCCGGGAGAACAATCAAAATGTCAATGTCAAGTCAATCAACAAGTGTCAAGTCAATGTCAAACGCTCATACAAAAAGCAGTGTTTGACGTTGATTTGACAGTTGCTTGTTTGTTTTCACGGTCTGTGACGTCACCACACCAAGCGCGCCAAATGGAGGGCGTTTAAATAGCCCGGATCGGTTGGATATTTTTAAACTTTTTTTTAAGTACTTTAAATTGCTTTTTTGCCGTCGATTTTTTTTAAAACTATTATTTGACGATGTAAACTATCGAATAAAAATATTAAAAAAATACATGCATATTCCCTATTATAATAAATGCGAAAGTGAGTTTGTTTGTTTGTTACGCTTTCACGGTAAAACGCCTGAACGGATTCGGATGCAGGGATAGGTCTTGACCTGGAATAGGACACAGGATACTTTGCCCTGTGCCTTTCATCCAAATCCGTTCAGCCGTTTTAGCGTGATAGTGTAACAAACAAGTGTATAAATGCGAAAGTGAGTATGTACTCACTTTCGCATTTATACCTTATATTAGTGAAGATTTTTAGCTAGTAGATAATAGTTATCAAGTTTGTAATTTGAACAGACATACCCTTTAAAGCCTCTATGTTACAAATATTTAGTAGAATATCTATTTTAACGAAAGCGTTAATATAGGTTTACCAATAAAGATACGAGATACTTACATCAGAGAATCCATAGCCTGGTAGACTGGGTACAATGACCTCAATAGCGAAGTCCCTGTCCTTGCTAACAGCAGTGATGAGAGGGATAGCCTCGTAGAACTCCCTGACGGAGCCCGGCCATCCGTGGAGCAGGAGGAGTGGTACGACCTCTACCCCTGCGGGCACCTGAGGAAGAGATAAAAATAAAAGTTATTAAACTAAAACACAACTACGACAAAAGACAACTAAAAAGGTATAAACAAGAATCACAGACAGACAAATAAAAAATCTGGAGTAGGTAAATTTTAGGAGATAAATCAAACAGATATCTGTGTGACTCCATACCAGAAGATTGTATACCAATCTACTTTGTTAAGAAAAAAATAAAGTATAATTAATAAAACATGCAGTTTTTGTATATGATCACAATAGCCTATAACCAGCTGACAATCAAGACGGTTCCAACGATACCTACCTCATTTGTCACGTTGTGATGAGGAGTTTAGATGATATGAACATACATAAATACATACATACATACCGTTCAAAATCATAACCCTCCTTTTTGCTTCGCGTAGTCGGGTAAAAAGAAGATTTGGATGAAAGGCACATAAATAGTTTATAACTAACAAAAAGTACTAGGCTTGCATGAATTTAAGATAGTATTAAAATCGTTAGTACCTATTGGAATTTGGCAGCATTATACTTCACGAAGGGACCACCGGTAAAAAAAATCCCCTTGGTCCCTTCCAGGGACTACGGGACCACGGGGAATAAATGGTTTTATTTGTATACTAGTCGGTTGCTTAGAATGTCTTAAAAGGTACTGGGTTTTGTGGTGCTATTACAAAATAGTTTATCGTTACTTTTACTGCTGAGGGGGTAACCTAAACGAGCCTAAATGAATCACCTTTTTTCGGCATATGAAACAGTTCCTGAACACTGGTAATGCTATGCTGATTATTGGCATCATTTTTGGCCACTTTGTTGGATTGTGACATTATCGTCCAATGCTGAAATTCATTCTTCATTTAAGACTGGGAGGGACGTGTTGCTTTGCCGTTGTTTTTGGCCACTTTCTGTTGGATTGTGACATTATCGTCAAATGCTGGAATTCATCCTTCATTTAAGACTGTGAGGAATGTGTTGCTTTGCCATTGTTTTTGGCCACTTTCTGTTGGATTGTGTCATTATCGTCAAATGCTGGAATTCATCCTTCATTTAAGACTGGAAGGGATGTGTTGCTAACTACTTTTAGATATAACGCACGTACAGTTTCACTGAAATTATTTCTTCTCTACATGGAACTTAATTCTAAACAAAAAATGAACTTTGACAAACCTTTGGTGTAACTCGAATGAAGTGTATATCAAGACCTTGCACGTTCGTCTTGAACTGCGGGTACTGGTTCAGGAAGGTCTCCCGCTCCTTGAACTGGTACTCATTGGCCCAGTACTTCACCCAGCCGTCGATCTGCGCACTGTTGAACCCGTACTCAAAGCCCACTCCTTCCAGTGCGGGGGTGAAAGGACGTGACCTTTTGAGACGGTCCTTCAGGTCTCTTATGGTCTGGAAGATTGAAAGATGGGTTTTTGAAATGCAATTCCGTACCATGTGGGTACTCGTACAATAGGTAGGTTGTATACCATACACGTAATAGGGATGTTGAAACATTTTTTTCCGTCAAATTAAAAAAAAAAAAATTGGACAAGTATTTTTTCTTTTTTTACGTAATAAAAAAATTACGGCATTCCATTGTGTTAGATTTTATACTGACTTGTGACGTAGTGAGCCCTTACTCCCCAACTTAAATGCGTTTTATCGAAATAATTTTTAATTAAAAATACGTGTCGATTGTTTTTTTATTATCTGCCTGACGGACTTAATAGTTTCTTTTTTACCCAGTCAACATCCCTATTCCGACTCTCTATTGTCACAAGTTATTAGATCACCATGCGCCATAATTATTAAAAATGGTCTACTATATGTATGAAGAATATTTGTATTGTATTAGACACAACCGTAAAATAAAAGGGATAAGCCAGTAACAGCAAAAAAACAGTAAAAAGATTTATTTTTCTGTGTAGGTATCTTTCAGTGGCAAAAAACGAAAATTGAAAAGCAAAGTCACCGACTTCCGAAATTAAAGTTATTTTTCACTTATTTTGTTTTTTTTGTAATAAGTTTTTGTAATATTGTATAAAACAAAATACTGAATTCCTATCTGCTCTAAGAAGATATGTCAACGTTTTAGGGAAAATAATCTAAGAATTACTTTTAATCACTCAAAAATCGAATTCATTAAAATAAAAAAAGTCTCAGCACTTATTTATCAAAAACAACTGTCAATGTCACTTACAGTCTCTGCAAAGCTTATTTTAAACGGCTTCACGCTGGTATCCTGTTTCTCTTTCAAGCTCTCTGGTCCCCACCACTCATTGTAATCAATATCTGGTAGTGGTGGTGGTCCTTTCAAGAACAAGAAGTACACTGGTAGTATGGTGATTGCGACAATGGGCGCAATGAATAGCAGACGCACCATCTGCAAGTAGGAAAGTACGAGGTGAAATAGGTTGCTTTATACTGTGGCGGCATCTACATCATAACTAAGCATCAGACTGACGTTATGCAAAATCCTGCATCGCGCAAGCAAAGTTTTCCGCGCGGTTAGCATATAAGTCTGGTAGGAAGATCCTCCCTTTTTTATGGAGATGAGTGAACTTTACACCCTGTTCCTCATTCCTCTACATTAGGCAAGCGTACGCACGGCTACACATCAAGCTATAAATTTCCAGTTTATGCTGATCTCGCATTGTAGAGGATTTCCGTATAATGCGAGGTCAGCATATACTGGAAATGTATAGCTTGATGTGTAGCCGTGTGTACAGTCAGTGGTAGGTAAGTCGTTGACCTTGAGATAATCAGATGTACAATAGAAAACTATCTAAACTAATTTTCGTAACCGATTAAGACTCTGAATCTGTTTCATTTTGAGAGTTCAACAGTTTTTTTTCGAACTTATGATTTTGAAGCAATGGATCAGTAATTTGTTTCAAATCGATTCACATTCGGATTGATCCTGTATTACGCAATTAGGGTGCAGCTTATACTGCTTTTGTTTCTATTACCACAGACATACGGCTGTTTTGTTATTCTGTACATCATCATGGCTCATGTCAGAAAGCGGTCAATAAAAAATAAGCTGAAAATGATACATAATATCACGCCTGTAATCTCCAAAGGTTTGGCAGAGGTGTACCTATAGTACACCGTCATTGCGCCAGTTATGTTTCAGTCCTATGTAACAGGGGGCGAGCCTATTGCCATCAACCGGGCACACAACCAGCCTACGGGCTGCTACTGAGTAATCCCTAACGGTAAATCCTAATAAAATTCGTCCGATCAGCATCCTAAATGCGTAACACACGATCAATCGTAATCTGAATCATTTTGAAGAATTTTGCTAATCCATTGCTTCATAATAATATTATTATGTTCGAAAAATTTGTGTGCTCAACAACGTAAATAGCAATGAATGTTGTTGAGCTGTCAAAATGAAACAGATTGTTATTAATAGTGTGTTAAGCAGATAGGGTGCTGGAAATCGAACTCAGGACCTCATGCTTAGTAGCACTTGCGACAAGACCAACAAGGCAGTCAGCTGAATATCAGTAAAAAAAAAACAACCGACTTACAAAGAACACACAAAAAAGTGACAAAATAACTTTAATTTCGGAAGCCGATGGCAAAAAACGAAAATTGAAAAGCAAAGACACCGACTTCCTTTTTTGGTAGTCGGTTGTTCTTTCTTTTGTAAAAAGTTTTTATTTTGTACTTTTTAGTTGTGGTAATACCCCATACAAATTCAAATACCACTACCTGCTATGAAAATAACAGTGACGGAGCAACATATAACAACGTCTATATATACTAAGTGGGAAAAATTCGTAATATTCATGCTAATTCAAAAACTAGGCAAGCAAATTTATAAAATTTATATGGGACCACCTCTGATGCATGACACACCAAACAAAAAAAAAAACATCAAAATCGATTCATAATATTGGCGGAGAAATCGCGTAACATACTCAAAAAAAACAGACTTATTGAGAACCCCTTCCTTTTTGAAGAAGTCGGTTAAAAATAACTACAAGTTGAAGGATATTTTAAATAAATATCCACTATTGATCTCCCGCATACTACTTATAAAAAAGACTGTCCTGGGAGATATTTCTAAAATTAGGTAGATAATTTATGGAATTTCATAATTCTGTTTGCTGTTAGCAGTCTAATATTTTTGGCTCTCTAAAGCTGCACGAAGAAGACAAAGTAATCAGTGTTATGTTATCAATCAATGTTGTCAGTGTTGTTATGAATTTGTTAGTTTTATAGCTTTAATGACCGTGTTTTTCTTATTTATGTATGATTTCAAACACAATGTAAATTGTTCCGGAATAAATTGAATTGAATTGAATCATTGGTGCCGATTCTCTTGTTCACAAACTAAACTAAATTTAAGTTCAGTGCATCTTTTTCTTTCTATTTCTTTAAGAAAAGGACAGAAGAAAATTTTTAGTTTAGTCCTGTCAAATTAATCAGCGCCAGTCACTACTCCATACAAGTTTAGACGTGATTAAAAACTTGCCTACTTACTAAAATGACGTCAATTTACGTCAGGCGCGGATTAATTTGATTTATTATTTTTATAATTGTAAATTGTATTTGATTACTCATCTATGAGTTGGAGGCCAATGACCAAGGCCAGCCAGTCGGAGTTCTAGGTATAGTTTGAAATATTGTTTAGCAAAAAAAAAACAAGAACCTGCTTCGAAACACTGCCAAAAAAACGGTGCAAAAAATTTTTAGACACTGCTACACGGTCGCCAACCGCGTCCCCGACAGACCTTGGTTGGCAACCGGCAGAGCTATTTCAAATTTGTTAGTAAACCATCATCTACACGGTTGTCATCAAGGTTACCTCGGCCGGGACGAGGTTGACGACCGTGTAGCAGGCACTTAAGACGGTTTACGGTTACGGTTTCGACTATTTAAGGCTCTTACATACTGGCGCGATTCACCGCGCGACGCGAATTTCAACAAAACAATTTCTGAGAAAACTTCACGGCGTACAATGCGGCGGCGTCGCCGTCGTCGCGTCGCGCGACGAATCGCCCCAGTATGTAAGGCCCTTAAATGAATCATGCATGCCATCCAAATAGGTATTTTCTTACAGTCTAATAGCTTCTAGGGAGCGGTCTTCATGTACCAGCCACCCATCCTGACCTTGGCCGCGACAAACGTAGCTTGACCTTGGAATTTTATCGATTATGCAGCAGTCTATCAGCCGAAGCGTTCAAAGCCTGTTATTTTGACGTGGATTAAATTGATAAGCAACATGTTTAGACAAAGACCCTTTTAATATTTTTGCATATGAAAACACGTAGATATATTTTACTGCAGGTTATAAAGAAATATGGAGACTGCAGTCTTAGTCATCGACCTGCATTGTGTACTTGGTAACAGGAAAAACTTTGTCAACATTTACATCCAGTTCAACAATTAAACCTGTAACAAGTGCATGAGTAGGTAAGTTGTTGCTGTTTCACGAAACATGTTGAGTTGAGTTTATGCAAAAGGTTCACAAAATTATTCCCCATAGGACCAATTTCTTCGAGCGCCGCCGTATTCGTAGGCGTTGATTACTTAAGTATTTCAATGACAATCGGTGTTTCACGGTCATTCAATAAAACAGACTATTACGGGCTCCCCCGTGTTCCAGTAATATTGATGATCACTACAGCGTACAATCTTGTCATGTATCAATTTCAATGATTAGCTATTCAAGACTGATTTTAACCGATACGAAGAATAGATTGTCAAGATTTGGCTGTATTGTAACCTACACGAAGAAAGATAACATAAAGATTTGGCTATATTGTAACGTAATATTTTAATAAATAGTCTTCATGTACTTACATTGAGAATGTAAACAAATACCGATTATATCACTAATAAATGAACATTAACACAATCTTCGAACGACACGACTGTTTTCAAACGCAGCGTATCTTCAACTGCAAATACATGCCGGCCGGCGCGATGCCGTATCATTACATAAGTTATCATAATTAAGGATAAAAATAGCGATAACTGAGTTATTTAGGTAATTATGTTTTTTGTTCAGACAACTGTCACTAGGGTTTAAAAGTAAAATATGATAAGGTATACGATTTTTGTCACTATGTCACGCCCGGAAAGTGTCATGTGATTTTGGTTTTGGGCTAAGAAAGACCATCGTTTTAATTAAAAAAGTTGGCGGGAATTGAATTTCACATCAAGATCCTATCTCATGACTGAAGGGCTAAAGAACAAGGAATCTGTGTGATAATTAGATATGTATTTATCAAACACTATCTACGTATTATAACCTCCATTATTGAGACAATAGCGCCGTACTTAGCCTAAATATTTAATTTGTGTGTCGATCAATGAGTCTTCCCGAATCCAATTAAATACAGTAAGTTAATACCACTTTTCAAATCCGGGTACAGTAAAGACAACATTAATTATATACACGTATCCGTGTTGCTTAATCAAATGCTCAATCATTTTAACAGCAATAAAATCTTACCATACTGTTAATCTTAAGGTCAACAGTATGGTCTCACCAAGCGACGTTGTATGACTTACGCCACCGCCGCGTCTGTATCAATAAGGTGTGTGTTGTGTTCTTGCCAAGAGAGAAGCCATAAGAATTGAGAAATTGAAAGAGCCATAAGAATCTTGAAGAGGCCCAAGACGCCATAGGAATCTTTTGGCATTTGATTGCGTTGATCACGAAACCTTAATCTTGAAATTTGAGTATTACGGACTTGGAAAACTTGCGCTCAGATTAATAACAAAATATTTAAATGATAGACAACAGAATATTCAATTAGATGATGTCAATTCACTCGGTTTAAAAGTAAAAATGGGTGTTCCACAAGGCTCGGTATTGGGTCCTTTCCTCTTTATAGTAATGATATACCCAATTGGTAAAAAACCCAACCACAAATAGAGTTGTATGCTGACGTTACATACTAAATTTTTTAAATTAATGGACGTCCATCAAATCTTAACGATGTAAATAACGTCCTACTGCAGGTCCAAAATTGGTTTACTGCTGATAATTTAGCATTAAGTGCCAAAGATTTTCATTACCAATTAGTCCAGGAAAATACAACTGTAGAAAGAACTAACAAGTTGAAAGTGCAACAAAAATGAAACACCAGCTTAAAACCGTAAAAAAGTCTTTAATAACCCTTAACCAAATTACAGTTCAGTCTTCTTATTCTTCTGATGCCATTCTTTGAACGCTTGGACAGCTTTGAATACGTCTGCAGCAAAGATCTGGGGCAGTTCAAAAGCCAGGAAGTGTCCTCCATCATTCAAGACTGTGGCGTTTATCAAGTTGAGGTACTTCCTGTTCAGGAGGCTCGGAGGTTGGTATATCATTTCATTCTTCGCTTGAATGGCCCAGGTTGGGACCAGTGTTGTGAGCCTGTAAAAGTAGTTCATCTATTAGTATTAATTAGCGAGATTGATGTTCGCAAAATTAAAAAAAAAATTAAAATATTTGGCTTGTAAATACCCTTCATTTCTCTAGTTGCCCTAATACACTGTGATGCAAGAATCCGTAAAATAAATTATTTCTCACATGACCCCTGAGAGCTTATTCTCAAAACATCAACACGCTGTTATTTTCATGATTAGAGGTACTATTTTTTTTTAAACGACACTTTTGGTGTCACCAGAAACGAAAATAAATGTTCAATAGAATGAACTTTATGAAAATCATATATATACGATAGGTAGTGACAATTAACCTTTATAAGTTTACTTACTCGTCCAACTTATGATCCCTTATTTTGTTGGAAAAGTTCTCAGCATAGAACCTCATGGAAGTGGTGATGGAGTTGGTAGACCAGTAGATCATCAAGTTGTCAATGAGTTGGTCCTTTGAGAACCTGAGATCCAGTCCACCATCAGCCTTTGCTTTGTTCTCTCTGTTGGTCCATGTGGCGAATTTCTCTAAGATGTACGCCAGCAGACCAGCAGGAGAGTCTGTCAGAGGCACACCTGGGGACAATGGCGTTATAAGAATTCAAAAAGAAGGAAAAGCAATTTGTATTTTGGAACATAAGACCCCAGTTCCCAATTTGAAGAAGCCAACAAATGGTGATGAAAAACCGGCCAAGTGTGAGTCGGACTCGCGCACGAAGGGTTCCGTACCATTATCTATAAAAACGGCAAAAAAATCACGTTTGTTGTATGGGAGACCTTCCCTTAAATATTTATTTTATTTTTGTTTTTAGTATTTGTTGTTATAGCGGCAACAGATATACATCATCTGTGAAAATTTCAACTCTCTAGCTATCACGGTTCATGAGATACAGCCTGGTGACACACGGACAGATAGACAGCGGAGCCTTTTTAGGGGTACCCAATGGGTACCCCTAAAAATTCGGGATGAAAAAGCCTACTTTAAAATTAGAATCGCGATTAAAACGATGATTAAAATATTGAACTCACCAACTGTATCAGGTTTAGTGGCCTGGATGTGCGAGTAGCCGAATTCTTCCATCAAGTAGGCAAAGAAACTTGAGAGTGGGTACATCCTTTCTGCTAGGTGATCCTCAACAATGAGGGATGGGAAGAAGGCACCGATGAACAGCCTCATCATTGCGCAGGAGTGCTATAACAAAAAATTATATTACCAGTGCCAATACAATAGGAAAAACTCGAAAAACCTGCGGTATTAATTGGTTTCAATCTGTCCGGCGGTCACTGACTCACTTGAGATATTAACATGTTGGAGTGATGTCCCAGGATGTCTTCAGGGAAGAGAGTGGACATGACGGCGGCGATAGCCGCGCCCCAGTCACCACCCTGCACGTAGAACTTCTGGTGTCCCAGACGGTTCATCAGGTTTCTGAAGATAACAGCTGCTTGGGGCAAACCGAGACCAGGTCTTACTGCAGGCTGTGAAATATGAAATTAAAGAACTTTTTTAAATTTTCCCGGGGGCAACGCAAGTATAAATCTTCGCACTTACATCAGAGAATCCATAACCAGGTATACTGGGGATGATCAGCTCGAAGACGAAGTTGTATCCTGGCGTCTGTCGGGTGAGCAGAGGGATCGCCTCGTAGAACTCTCTAACAGAACCTGGCCAACCGTGTATCATGAGGAGAGGAACTGTCTGCACATCTTTAGGAACCTGAGAAAGTTGCATGTTCTCTTAAATATGTGTGAGATTTATAGAAGATAAAACCAAACAGTTCAAAGAAGTTTAGCTTTCCATTACTACTGGTCCATTGGTACGTACGGTTCCTCGTGGATCAGCTGAAACTCACGTGCGGCTTAATCCTGATGAAATGAATATCCAGTCCTTGGATATTGGTCTTAAAGTGAGGGAACTTATTGAGGAAGACCTCTTGTTCACTGAAGTTGTACTTATCAGCCCAGTAGTTCAGCCAGCCGTCTAATTGAGCTGTGTTGAACCCGTACTCAAAACCAACGCCTTCAAGAGGTGGTGTGAACTTACGATGGTTCTTCAGGCGATATTTGAGGTCTTTCACCATCTGAAACAAAGCATGATTTTCATACCACAAACCCTACTAAAATTGTAAATGTAAAAGTATGTTGTGTTGTTAGCGTAAACAGCTTAGACTAGAACCCTAATTGCGTAATACACGATCAATTACAATCTGTATCGGATTAAAACAAATTGCTTCATAAGTTCGACAAAAAAAGTGCTCAAATACGTAAATAACGGAATGAATGTTGTTGAACTGTCAAAATGAAACAAGGGTATGAAAATAAGTAACGCAAATATAAAGCAGAGAGTGACAGGCTACTTTTGATTCCGGAAATTTTAGTAAAGAACATGAAGTGAGAATATAATAGGTATTTATGTGTACATCATATTTGTTCGCAAGGTATCGATACCAAAACGGACAGTCACGATGAGTGTTACAGACAAGACTTACCTAAACGCAATATTAATATTTTACACAGGATTTTGTAATAATCTTGTTATAATAATCAGATAGTTTCTTGCCTGTTATTCTACATAGAGATGTAGGTTATGGAGAGGCAATTAGCTTCAACTATCTAACAAACTGACCTCCTTGGCAATTCAAAAGTGCCTGTAAATGGTTTAATTGAAATAAATGCTTCGAGTTTGACTACATCAAAATAATTCGTTTACCGCCTCATCGAACTTGACTTTGAAAGGTCTGATGGTGTTGTCAGTTTTTCCTTTGAGTTCCTTCGGCCCCCACCACTCTTCACTGTCGAACTTCGGGATGGTTTGTTCACAGCAGCCGTTGAAGTAAAACCATGCTGCAACGCCTAAAGTGGCTACCAACACCACTTTCACTAGGAAACCCATGATGATCTGAAAAATAGAATGAACCGTAACAATAAGATTTGTAATGCTTGGAGGTTTTTGACTCCCAGGGTCAGACGCCAAAAGGAATTCAATATTCCGTAATAGTCTTCTTTTCGTAAGCTCGTGGCTAAGTAATAACAGCCGCACGGATTGATCCATCAGGTTAAGCTACGCTTGCCGGGGTTGGTTCGTGGATGGGTGACCATCTTTGCATACCGAGACTCCTCCGTGCCTCGGAAAGCACGTAAAGCCGTTGGTCCCGGCTGACATTTGTGGATCTTTGACAGTCGTTACGGGTCGTCAGAAGCTCGAAAGTCTGACAATCAGTCTTACCATAGGGGTATCTGGGTATCGTATTACCCAGTTACTGGGTTATGGAGGTCCGATAGGCAGTCACTCCATGTAAAATACTGGTATTCAGCTGCATCCGGTTAGACTGGAAGCCGACCCCAACATAGTTGGGAAAAGGCTAGGCAGATGATGATGAGTCTAGCCTGGTGTCAGAGTTTTAAAGCCACCCAAGGGCCTCTGGACTTCGTTTTATACGCCGTCGAGAAATATCTCTTAGGCATGCGGGTTTCCTCACGATGTTTTCCTTCACCGTTTTTAAAGCAATTGATACAGTACGCACATGAATCCGAAAAGTCTAAGGTGCGTGCCTCGGGTTCGAACTAGAGAATAGCCCGGTTGATGGGCTCGCCCCCAGTTACGTAGGACTGAAACAAAACTTGCGTAATGAGGGTGTAGTATAGGTACACCTCTGCCTAACCTTTGGAGATAACGGGCCTGATTATGTGTGTTTTAGTTTATTTTTTTATTAACCGCATGCATCTGGCATGAACCACGATAATTTTTTTTTTTTTTCCTTTATTGTAAAGAACTAGGTTCTTCATAATTAATTACAATCTAGTCCACATGACTAATAAGTAATTTTAATCTAACTTAATTTGCTACGTAATCATTAATTAAAATTAGAATAGTGTTGATTGAACTTTACACAGTCCGTTCTACTTTCTTAGAGTTTGATATTTTAATAATATAAACACTTTGTTCACGTGTTAAATGTGTGTCATCGTCACTATTATTTCTACACTTTTCCACTACACTAACTCAAAAGGTTTTGTTCGTTTTAGTCACTATATTTGTTTGGTCTAACAGCTGAATTGCCTCGATGTTCACATGTTGGTGGAGTCGATGTTCATGGGCCTCAGCAAATTGTTGGATTATTTTGGTGACGGGTTCCATTTTTAGGTCACGATGGAGGTCGTCATTTCTTATATACCAGGGCGCATTAACAATACTCCTGAGTACCTTATTCTGGAATGTTTGTATAATTTTGATGTTGGTCGGTTTGGTACAACCCCACAGTTGGATGCCATATGTCCATATTGGCATAAGAATTTGCTTGTATAATAACATTTTGTTATGTATCGATAGGTATGAACCCCGTCCAATCAACCAATACATGTTTTTATAACGCATGTCTAGCTCCTGTCTTTTTTTTTTAACGTGCGCTTTCCATCGCAATTTCGCGTCAAGCGTTATGCCAAGGTATTTAGCTGTATTTGCGTATGGCACTTTTTGGCCATTTATGAAGATTGGGTGGTAAACACAATTCCTGTTGGTGAAGTCAATGTGAAGTGACTTCGATTCATTCAGTTTGATTCTCCATTTTTGTGCCCAGTCATGAACTTCATTTACAGCGATTTGTACCTTTTTGATCGCTTCCGTATGGCATGACCCTGTAGCCATAATGGCAGTGTCGTCTGCAAAGGTTGCTATAGTATTATTTTCCAGCTCTAGTATATCATACGTGTACAACAGGTAGAGGACTGGACCCAGCACACTACCTTGAGGTACGCCAGCTTTAATAATTTTTAACCCGGAAAAGGCATCCTCGTGCCTTACTCTAAACATTATATCTATGGTAATGTATGCATATCTATGGTAATGTATGATTGCAAGATATCGGCAAATTCATTGGGCAGCAACAGTCTTAGCTTGTATATCAAACCCTTATGCCAAACTCTATCAAAAGCTTGTGCCACATCTAAAAATACGGTGGAGCAGACTTTTTTATCTTCAAGCGTTCTTTCAATAATGTTGCTAATTCTATGGACTTGGTCTATTGTTGAGTGTTTCTCTCTAAAACCAAACTGATGGTCAGGGATCAGGTTTCTCTCGTTTATGATAGGCTTAACCGCTTGAGTCCTAATGATGCACGCGATGCATCTATCGGAAATAACCTTCAAGCCCCACTGATGCATAAAATGCATCAGTCGATGCCACGCAACTTAGATCTCTATTTCTACTGAAATACGGGTTAAGGCGTTTTAAAAGCAATTTTTCAAACAGCTTTGATAGTATAGGCAACAAGGAAATGGGCCTGTACGATGATGCTTCGTGAGGTGGTTTACCGGGCTTTGCAATCATAATCACTTCGGCAACTTTCCATGGCTCAGGAACATGGTTTAGTAGGAATGCAGCATTGATGAGCCTAGTAAGCTTAACGATAGCTTTACGCGGGAGATGATTTAGGATTTCTCCCGTAATAAGGTCATACCCTGGGGATTTTTTTAGGCTAACGATTTGAATTTCCTTTGCAACTTCTTTCGGGGTCACAAGCTTAATTCTTTGATCTTGCAGAATACTGGAAAACTGTAGGTTGTCTACAGACCCGTCATTTGGCTGAAAGGTTTCTTCTAAGTGATTTGCAAATCTTAGAGCTTTTTGCTCATTGCTTATGGCCCACTTTCCGTTTTCATCTCTGACAGGGGTAATTGGTCTTTTGATTGACTTTGTAGCTTTCCAAAGAGAGTATTGCGTTGTATGGTCGCTGGTTAACTGACGTAGTTTAGTGTTAAAAGCTCATCTTGAAACATTTTTATTTTTCTCTGCAGTTTTTTCGCAAGATTATTCAATAGAGTTTTATCTTGCGGGAATCTAGTTTGCTGCCATTTTTTCCTTTGAGTCCTTTTTTCATATAATAACCATGATAATGTACAGAATAACAAAACAGCCGCATGTCTGTGGTAATAGAAACAAAAGCAGTATAAGCTGCACCCTAATTGCGTAATACAGGATCAATCCGATTGTGAATCGATTTGAAACAAATTACTAATCCATTGCTTCATAAATCATAAGTTCGAAAAAAATCTGCTCATTAACGTAAATAACAATGAATGTTGTTGAGCTGCCAAAATGAAACAGATTGTTATTATTAATTGTGTGATAAGCAAATAGGGTGCTGGAAATCGAACTCAGGACCTAATGCTTAGTAGCGTTTGCGACCACAAGACTAATGAGGCAGACTGCTGAAAATCAAACTAAAAAAAAAATAAACGACTTCAAAAAAATTTTTTTCTTTTTTTTTGGTAGTCGGTTGTTCTTTACTTTGTAAAAAGTTTTTATTTTTTACTTTTTAGTTGTGGTACCACCCCACACAAATTCGAATACCACTACCTGCTATGAAAATAACAGTGACGGAGCAACATATAACATCGTCTATATATACTAAGTGGGAAAAATACGTAATATTGAAGCTAACTCAAAAACTAGGCAAGCAAATTTATAAAATTTATATGGGACCACCTCCGAAGCGTGACCTACCAAACAAAAAATTATCATAAAAATCGATTCATTATTGGCGGAGAAATCGCGTAACATACTCAAAAAAAACAGACTTATTGAGAACCCCTTCCTTTTTGAAGAAGTCAGTTAAAAATAACTAAAAGGTGAAGGATATTTTAAATAAATATCCACTATTGATCTCCCGCATACTACTTATAAAAAAGACTGTCCTGGGAGATATTTCTAAAATTAGGTAGATAATTTATGGAATTTCATAATTCTGTTTGCTGTTAGCGGTCTACATATATTTTTGGCTCTCTAAAGCTGCACGAAGAAGACAAAGTAGTCAGTGTTATTTATCATTTTTTTGTTACCCAGTGTTTCCATGTGACTAAATTAGGGCCTTCACCCCTCTGCCAAAAATATAATATTGGTCCTACGAGAAACAGATGTTGTTATTTTTCAGATTTTGGTCTTTCTTTCAATTCCGATAACATACACACATTTAAGCATGCGCGCACGCACTCCCTGCCCACCCCACCTTACCTTACATGCACACACACATATACATACCCCAACGCCAATAACAGAAACACAAACGATTGAATCCGTAGAACGATACTGTTCAAACAGTTATAATGTGTAAGAATTTTGGGGCCGTACACAGTTTCTCAAAATACAGATGATAACCTAGTTTGAGAAGCAGGGCTTAACATTTTTTGGTACAGATTTTATAACAAACCCAATTAACTGTATAACTCTACCCACTGATTGTTGCTGTAAATATTTGTAATTTTTGTTGAATAATTATAAATTTTAATACCTTGGTCATTTTTTTTTTAATTTTATTTCTTACTGCACAAGCCAAAACCTATATATTTCATTGACAATTTTAATACCAATATGTACAATTATAAGTATAACAAAATTAAAAAAGAAAAAATAAAGGGGAGGAGCTCATTGAGCATCAAAACATTCGTCCGCATCGCTGTCAATGGGAAAAGTGTCCAAAAGGCTGGCAGCATTGCCATTTTTATTATTTGAACATGGTTTTGTCCTCTTCTCTATTATGAATGAGGCCAATGAGTTGGAGGCCAACGACCAAGGCCGGCCAGTCGGAGTTCTAGGTATAGTTTCAAATATTTTTTAGCCATAAAAACAAGAACCTGTTTCGAAAAACTGCCAAAAAAAAATTGTGCAAAAAAGGTTTAGACAGTAATGTGCCTGCTACACGGTCGCACTTAAGACGGTTTACGGTTACGGTTTCGACTATTTAAGGCTCTTACATACTGGCGCGATTCACCGCGCGACGCGAATTTCAACAAAACAATTTCTGAGAAAACTTCACGGCGTACAATGCGGCGGCGTCGTCGCGTCGCGCGACGAATCGCCCCAGTATGTAAGGCCCTTAAATGAATCATGCATGCCATCCAAATAGGTAGGTTCTTACAGTCTAATAGCTTTTAGGGAGCGGTCTTCATGTACCAGCCACCCATCCTGACCTTGGCCGCGACAAACGTAGCTTGACCTTGGAATTTTATCGATTATGCAGCAGTCTATCAGCCGAAGCGTTCAAAGCCTGTTATTTTGACGTGGATTAAGTAGGTAAGTTGTTGTTGTTTCACGAAACATGTTGAGTTGAGTTTATGCAAAAGGTTCACAAAATTATTCCCCATAGGACCAATTTCTTCGAGCGCCGCCGTATTCGTAGGCGTTGATTACTTAAGTATTTCAATGACAATCGGTGTTTCACGGTCATTCAATAAAATTGACTATTACGGGAATACGGGGGAGTGTTCCAATAATATTGATGATCACTACAGCGTACAATCTTGTCATGTATCAATTTCAATTTTTTTTATTTTTTTATCCTTTATTATAAAGAACTAGATTCTTCATAATTAATTACAATCTAGTCCATATGACTAATCAGTAATTTTAATCTAACTTCATTTGCTACGTAATCATTAATTAACATTAGAATAGTGTTGATTGAACTTTACACAGTCCGTTCCACTTTCTTAGAGTTTTATATTTTAATAGAATTTCAATGATTAGCTATTCAAGACTGATTTTAACCGACACGAAGAATAGATTGTCAAGATTTGGCTGTATTGTAACCTAATATTTTAATAAATAGTCTTCATGTACTTACATTGAGAATGTAAAAAAACACCGATTATATCACTAATAAATTAACATCAAATAAAACTACTTTAACACAATCTTCGAACGACACGACTGCTATCAAAGGCAGCGTATCTTCAACTGCAGATACATGCCGGCCGGCGCGCTGACTTATCATTACATAAGTTATCATAATTTAGGATAAAAATAGCGCTAACTGAGTTATTTAGGTAATAATGTTTTTTGTTCAGACAACTGTCACTAGGGTTTAAAATTAAAATATGATAAGGTATACGATTTTTGTCACTATGTCACGCCCGGAAAGTGTCATGTGATTTTGGTTTTGGGCTAAGAAAGACCATCTTTTTAATTAAAAAAGTTGGCGGGAATTGAATTATACAACAAGATCCTATCTCATGGGCTAAAGAACAAGGACCAAATCTGTGAGATAATTAGCTATGTATTTATCAAACACTATGTATTATAAACTCCATTATTGAGACTATAGCGACGTATTTAGCCTTAATGTTTAATTTGTGTGTGGATCAAAGAGTCTTCCCGATACAGTAAGGTAATACTACTTTTCAAATTCGGGGACAGTAAAGACACAATTAATTATAGATCCGTATCCGTGTTTCTTAATCAAATGCTCAATCATTTTTACAACAATAAAATCTTACACGATCAACACACTAGCGGCGGCGTAACGTCGCTTGGTGAGACCATACTGTCTCACCAAGCGACGTTACGCCGCCGCTAGTGTCAATAAGGTAGATAGATAGAAAGGTAGGATAAGGTGTGTAATGTGTTCTTCCCAAGACGCCATAAGAGTTTTGAAGAGGCCCAAGACGCCATAGGAATCTTTTGGCATTTGATTGCGTCGATCACGAAATCTTACTCTTTAAATTTGAGCATTACAGACTTGGAAAACTTGCGTACAGTTTAATAAAATTTTATTTAAATGATAGATAACAGAATGTTCAAATAAATGATGTCAATTCACTCGATTTAAAAGTAAAAATGGGTGTTCCACAAGGCTTGGTATAGGGTCCTTTCCTCTTTATAGTAATGATATACCCAATCGATAAAAAACCCAACCACAAATAGTTATCTGCTGACGTTACTTCCTTAATTTCTAAAATTAATGGACGTGCATCAAATCTTGACGATGTAAGTAACATCCTACTCACATAACACATAATCAGCCTATAATGTTCCCACTGATGGGACACAGGCCTCCTCTCTGTGAGAGGGAGTGGGCCGTAATCCACCACGTGGGCCCAGTGCGGGTTGGTAGATGTCACATGTCTTCGAATTTTTGGTTCAAGACATGCCGGTTTCCTCACGAGGTTTTCCTTCAACGTTTTGAGAGCAGTGATGATGAAATTATTTACACAAAGTAAAACGCCTGCCAGGGTTCGAACCTACGACCTACAACACGTAAGTCGCGGCCGTTACCTGGGCCACCACGGCTCAACATCCTTTTGCAGGTCCAAAATTGTTTTACTGCTGATAATTTAGCTTAGATGTTCATTACCAATTAGTCCAGGAAAATACAACTGTAGAAAGACTAACAAGTTCAAAGTGCAACAAAAAAATAAAACACCGGCATAAAACCGTAAAAAAACTTTAATAACCCTTAACCAAATTACAGTTCAGTCTTCTTATTCTTCTGATGCCATTCTTTGAACGCTTGGACAGCTTTGAACACATCTGCAGCAAAGAGCTGGGGCAGTTCAAAAGCCAGGAAGTGCCCTCCATCATCCAAGACTGTGGCGTTTATTAAATTAAGGTACTTCCTGTTCAGGAGGCTCGGAGGTTGGTAAAAGATTTCATTCTTCGCTTGAATGGCCCAGGTCGGAACCGGTGTTGTCAGCCTGTGAAAGTAGTTCGTCTATTAGTATTAATTAGGGAGTTTGATCTTCGCAAAATTAAAAAAATATTAAGAAAATAGGCTTGTAAATACCCTTCATTTCTCTAGTTGCCCTAATACACTGTGATGCAAGAATAATTAAATAAATTATTGTCACATGACTCCTGAGAGCTAATTCTCAAAACATCAACACGCTGTTATTTTCATGATTAGAGGTACTGATTTTTTTTTGTAAACCCCACTTTTGTTATCACCTAAAAAAAAAAAAATGTTCAATAGAATGAACTTTATGACAATACGAAAGGTAGTGACAATGACAATTAACCTTTATAAGTGTACTCACTGGTCCAACTTATGATCCCTTATTTTGTTGGAAAAGTTCTCGGCATAGAACCTCATGGAAGTGGTGATGGAGTTGGTAGACCAGTAGATCATCAGGTTGTCAATGAGTTGGTCCTTCGAGAACCTGAGACCCAGTCCACCATCAGCCTTTGCTTTGTGCTCTCTGTTGGTCCATGTGGCGAATTTCTCTAAGATGTACGCCAGCAGACCAGCAGGAGAATCTGTCAGAGGTACACCTGGGGACATTGATGACAATGACGTTACAAGAATTCAAAAAGAAGTAAAAGGCAATTTGTTTTTCGAAACATAAGATTTGAAGCCACTCAAATCGAGTGGCTGCAATCACTGTTCCCAATTTGAAGAAGCTAAGAAATGGTGATGAAAAATGTATATTCGGGATGAAACAGCCAACATTAAAATTCGAACCGCGATTAAAACGATGATTAAAATATTGAACTCACCAACTGTATCAGGTTTAGTGGCCTGGATGTGCATGTAGCCGAATTCTTCCATCAAGTAGGCAAAGAAACTTGAGAGTGGGTACATCCTTTCTGCTAGGTGATCCTCAACAATGAGGGATGGGAAGAAAGCACCGATGAACAGCCTCATCATTGAGCAGGAGTGCTGTAGCAAAAAATTATATTAGTTTACCAGTGAAGGGAAGAATCGAAAAACCTACGGTATTAATTGGTTTTCAATCTGTCCTGTGGTCACGGTCACTAACTCACCTGAGACACTAACATGTTGGAGTGATGTCCCAGGATGTCTTCAGGGAAGAGAGTGGACATGACGGCGGCGATAGCCGCGCCCCAGTCACCACCCTGCACGTAGAACTTCTGGTGTCCCAGACGGTTCATCAGGTTTCTGAAGATAACAGCTGCTTGGGGCAAACCGAGACCAGGTCTTACTGCAGGCTGTGAAATATGAAATTAAAGAACATTTTTAAATTTTCCCGGGGGCAACGCAAGTATAAATCTTCGCACTTACATCAGAGAATCCATAACCAGGTATACTGGGGATGATCAGCTCGAAGACGAAGTTGTATCCTGGGGTCTGTCGGGTGAGCAGAGGGATGGCCTCGTAGAACTCTCTAACAGAGCCTGGCCAACCGTGTATCATGAGGAGAGGAACTGTCTGCACATCTTTAGGAACCTGAGAAAGTTGCATGTTCTCATAAATCAATCTGCCTAGCCTTTGCCAACCATGTTGGGGTCGGCTTCCAGTCTAAACGAATGCAGCTGAATATCCATTTTACATGGAGCGACTGCCAATCTGACCTCCACAACCCAGTAACTGGGTAATACAATACCCCTTGGTAAGACTGGTTGTCAGACTTTCGGGCTTCTGACGACCCGTAACGACTGTCAAAGATCAGCGAATGACAGCCGGGACCAACGGCTTAACGTGCTTTCCGAGGTACGGAGGAGTCTTGATATGTAAAGATGATCACCCTCCCACGGACCAACCCCGGCAAGCGTACCTTAACCTGATGAATCGACCCGTGCGGCTGTTATTACTTAGAGATTTATCTATACTAATATTATAAAGAAGAAAGATTTGATTGTTTGTTTGCATTGAATAGGCTCCGACACTACTGAACCGATTTGAAAAATTCTTTTACTATTAGAAAGCTACATTCACCCTGAGTAACATAGGCTATAATTTATAAAGATTACACGCGGGCGAAGCCGCTGGCGGCAGCTAGTAGGAGATAAAGGACTAAACAGTTAATCTCTTCATTAAACCTGGTCCTTCGGTACTGTTCCTCGTGGATCATCTGAAACTCACCTGCGGCTTAATCCTAATGAAATGAATATCAAGTCCTTGGATATTGGTCTTGAAGTGAGGGAACTTATTGAGGAAGACCTCTCGTTCACTGAAGTTGTACTTATCAGCCCAGTAGTTCAGCCAGCCGTCTAATTGAGCTGTGTTGAACCCGTACTCAAAACCAACGCCTTCAAGCGGTGGTGTGAACTTACGATGGTTCTTCAGGCGGTATTTGAGGTCTTTCACCATCTGAAAGAAAGCATGATTTTCATACCACATACCCTACTAAAATTGTAAATGCAAAAGTATGTTCTGTTGTTAGCGCAAACAGACCAGAGAGACCAGCCCCCTAATTACGTAATACACGATCAATTACAATCTGAATCGGATTAAAACAGATTGCTTCTTAAGTTCGACAAAAAAAGTGCTCAAATACGTAAATAACGGAATGAATGTTGTTGAACTGTCAAAATGAAACAAGGGTATTAAAATAAGTAACGCAAATATAAAGCAGAGAGTGACAGGCTACTTTTGATTCCGGAAATTTTAGTAAAGAACATGAAATATGCAATAGGTATTTATTATATTTATGTGTACATTATATTTTTCCGTTAGGTATCGATAATAAAACGGATAGTCACGATGAGTATTAATTACTACTTACCCTCAACGCAATAATAATGTACCCAGGCTTTTGTAATATATTGATTTAAAAAAAATACCAAGGAGTTTCTTGCCTGTTCTTCTACATAGAGATCTAGATTTTGGAACGGGCAACTAGTTTCAACCGTCTAACGGATCGACTCCTTGGCAATTCAAAAGTGCCTGTAAATGGTTTAATTGAAATAAATGCTTCGAGTTTGACTACATCAAAATAATTCTATTCGCTTACCGCCTCATCGAACTTGACTTTGAAAGGTCTGATGGTATTGTCAGTTTTTCCTTTGAGTTCCTTCGGCCCCCACCACTCTCCACTGTCAAACTTCGGGATGGTTTGTTCACAGCATCCGTTGAAGTAAAACCATGCTGCCACGCCTAAAGCAGCTACCAACACCACTTTCACTAGGAAACCCATGATGATCTGAAAAATAGAATTCATTTTAGTGTTTCTGATATTAACAAGTTACAATGAGCTTTGTACAATTATTGAACCTCTATATTGGCTACCGGAACAATAAGACTTGTAATGCTTGGAGGTTTTTGACTCCCAGGGTCAGACGCCAAAAGGAAATAAATATTCTTTAATAGTCTTCTTTTAGTAAGCTCGTGGCTAAGTAATAACAGCCGCACAGGTCGATCTATCAGGTTACGCTACGCTTGCCGGGGTTGGTCCGTGGATGGGTGACCATCTTTACATACCGAGACTCCTCTGTGCCTCGGAAAGCACGTTAAGCCGTTGGTCCCGGCTGACATTTGTGAATCTTTGACAGTCGTTACGGGTCGTCAGAAGCTCGAAAGTCTGATAACCAGTCTTATCAAGGGGTATCGTATTACCCAGTTACTGGGTTACAGAGGTAAGATAGGCAGCTGCATCCGGTTAGACTGGAAGCCAACCCCAACATAGTTGGGAAAAAGCTAGGCAGATGATGATGAGTCTTCTTTTCGTACCTATGTTTAGTGACTAGCCTGGTGTCAGAGTTTTAAAGCCGCCCAAGGGTCTCTGACTTGTCTTCACATGCCGTCGTGAAATATCTCTCTGGCATGCCGGTTTCCTCACGATGTTTTCCTTCACCGTTTTTAAAGCAATTGATACAGTACGCACATGAATCCGAAAACTCAGAGATGCGTGGCTTGGGTTCGAACTGGAGACATTTGACTTGGCAGTCTGATGGTCACACCGCCTAGTATCACTGTCCGTTATCCGTAATAGTGACTATGAATAATATTAACTACCACTACGCATCTGATCTGGTGATTATTGGGGAAGATCATCATCAGATAATAGATAAAATTAAAGTGAATTAGTTCAGTTAGTCAAAGCCATAAGGCCACCACAATTTCATTGATTCAAACTCATTGTTGATTGCAGTGACGCCATCACCAGCACACGAAAAGGATGGAAATACATGGCGGAGGTTACTACTAGGGCTTTCATACCTGATAAACTATTGAATCCTAATAATTCAAACACTGAGAAGTATTTTTTATAAGACAAAGATCTGATATAAATACCGTAAACAACGTATTTTACTGCGGCGCAATGGTGCGCATCGAGCCATGAACCCACTCCCGAGATACAGTCAGAATATTTACAATTTATTACTAACTGCTTCTTCGCCTATTGCGTTTAAATTAGCATGAATTATAATTATAAGTATTTATAAAAAATTATATCTTCAAAATGGACATGAAAATTATTTGCAAAAGAGGGCCATCAAAACGGGTCTCCATGAGTGATGATTCTTTATTAGTACATCCTGCGTGTCAGCATTGCAGCCTTGCTACCAACTAAGCTATTTTCGGATAGCGAAAGAGAATGAGAAATAAATCCAAGACTGTCCATCTTGTTGACTCCCAACTGGTTGTAATTATTTAGCCGTCGTGGGTTGGAAAACGTATAATGACACTCAAGGCGCTGGGCAGGCCAAATTGCAAGGCCATTAGAACTTGCTATTCAAAGGACCAAATCAGTAACGGAATGGCTATAGAGGTACGTTAAACAATATTTACCGTAGGCGAGCCAAACGTAGGGGTTAAACTCTCGTTTAAAGTCCAGACATAATCATAATAAAAACCAGATGAGGTCGGCGTTTCCTATCGGACTACTCTGAGAAGAGAGGCCGAAACAGACTCAGAGGTCACAGTCTATTTTTAAGTCCAAATATAATCTTGGTCAGACCATATAGATCAGTGTCTTTAATGGTTTTTCGAGGAAAGAAACACAGATTTCAGTGGACCTGTCCAGTCAGTGCAAGCATTTGTCAGCAACTCAGAACTTTATCACCAAAAGAAAGACCAGTCGCAGTGGCAACGAAGTGTTAAAGTAATGCGTTCACTGCAAACTCCTAAAGTTTTTGTGAACCGCAAAGTTACTGGTTAAGTAACTTACTATGTAACATCAGTAACTAAGACCGGTCGAGCAGATAATTTGCGATAATTAGATGTTGAACAACAGCTAACACAAGACTTAGCTGTCATGCAATCATTAGGGTTATTTAGATCAAGTTAGCCGTTAAATTAGCTATGATGCGGGGCCTAGGACCCATGCTACGATTGCCGATTTGCGGCCATCATCATCTGTCCACTGCTGGACATAGGCTTCCACCAAGCACCGCCAAATCGACCGGTTCTGTGCTTCCCGCATCCAGGGGATTCTTGCTGCCTTCACAAGGTCATCGATTCACGTTTTGCAGCCAATCAAATAAAAATTATTCTAAGGCCAAGATCTATAAATGTTACATAGCTAATGCTTTGACTTAGACATATTCCCATCTCTATCTTGCACTTGTAGTTTGACAGTTGTGCGACAGTGACAGGAATAACGCTTAGCCTAAGTACGTGCTAATAACCCATCTTGGTCTAAGTAAGTCACTTAAATTTTTTGATTCTGCAGACTTCATCAGTTCTTTTGCGATAGCTTTTTGCCAATTTAAACTTGAGAGATAACGATAATATAAAAATACCCGTTAGCATACGATTAACAATGACGATCCTACGTCTAGTCAGAAGCAGTTATATAGCTCAGTAATTGGCTTGTGGAGGTCAGATGGCAGTCGCTGCAATTTTGATATTACGACTCGTATTATTAGGTGGGTAACCTGCTCCATTATAGTTGGGATTGTTAAGTAAAAGGTTGATATGCATTAAAATAATAATGAATACTTTGGTCCTTAGTGATTCCAGCCTTAAAGACCACAATCTACCAGATCACATTAGGTGTTGTTAAGTGCATTTTTCCGAGAAAACTGATGAACTTTGATGTATACCTACAGGAATATCTAGGATCCGCTATAATGGTTTTTTTTTTTTTTTGTATTTATTTTACGCGATTACTCCGCCAATTATGAATCGATTATGATGATTCTTTTTTTGTTTGGTAGGTCATGCTTCAGAGGTGGTCCCATATACATTTTATTAATTTAACTTGCGAAGTTTTTGATTTAGCTACAATTTTTTATTTTTTTATTTATTAAACTTTATGCACAAGTAAAAACTACTGTACAAAGGCGGACTTATGGCTCAGGCATTTTCTACCAGTCAACCTTAGGGTGGTGCAGAGAAAGACATGGCAGGTGCAACATAAGACAATACATGTAACCTGAATAAAAATGAATACTAATTAATACATACATATATAAATATAAACAAAAAAATACTTAGTCAGGAGAAATAACGACGGGTAGAGGAGAAAACGAATCCAGCAAATTAG
Organism: Lithophane semibrunnea; assembly: GCA_947363905.1. Lineage (NCBI taxonomy): Eukaryota > Metazoa > Arthropoda > Insecta > Lepidoptera > Noctuidae > Lithophane > Lithophane semibrunnea. Next base: position 12,294,250 of record OX376210.1, read on the forward strand.
CGCTGGGATGATTCTGCCAACATCTTATGAATATGTTCACGTGCCTTGACTTTAAACGATAAGCGAGTTGCCGTCCTGATGTCCAAGGGGAGCGCATTCCAAAGAAAGACCACCTGGACGAAGAATGAAGAGTGAATGAAACCAGAGCGGTGAGGAGGACATTGTAGAAGACGATTGTTGGTAGAACGAAGACTTTTACTATGGGCAGAGCATAAGTATTGAACATGGGAAGTCAGGTAAGAGGGAGAAGTCGGTTTGTCGAGTATAGAAAACAACATAGACAAAGCCCTCAACTCTCAATATTACTCTGTGAGAAGTTTGTGCTACCTGGTCCCTCGCACAGTACAGAGTAGAGAAGTACGTTCACGGTGCTTGTTTGCCACTAACTTCTGTCATACCAACTCAGGCGCACGCTCACCGCTGCACCGATTTGTCGTCACTTATAATAAAAAGTTTGGATCAATTGATATTATATTTCTGAACAAGTATAGTTTCAAAAATCAAGTTATTTCCACTTTAAAGGAACAGCCATAAGCTTCGAGGTTACTTAATTTTGATTCATATACCGCATGTATTTATGCAGCTCTTTTCTTCTTCTTTTTCCTCTTCTCTTGTTTTTTGCATGCCGATTTTATCCGATTCCGAACCTTTATATTTGTCTCTAGTATTAAGACGCAGATATTATTAGATTTTTTAGATTTTTTCACTTTATTTTATGCTCTCCGAGATACATTTTAATAACAAACCGAGTAATAATTTTAACCTTGTAATGAGTATCTTTAAGTTTGCCCTTATTATGGTAATTATTAACAGTACCTATGCTAATTATTTTAAATGGTAATCTGTGGATAACGTCGTGAGTAGTGTATTTGTTAATTCTATTAGTTTAGTACTCGTATCATGTGTAATATTTAATATACTGCTGTTTGTTGTCCCTATTAAATAAAATAAAATTACGTATTTTTCCCAGGTAGTTTATCTAGACGATATCTTAATTTACTCCGTCACTGTTATTTAAATAGCAGGTAGTGGTATTCGATTTGTGTGGGGTAGGTACCACAACAAAAAAGTGAAAAATAAAAAAAAATTACAAAAAAAAACCGACTTCCAAAAAAAACACCAAAAAGTGAAAAATAACTTTAATTTCGGAAGTCGGTGGCAACAAACGGAAATTGAAAAACAAAGACACCGACTTCCGATAGTAAAGTTTTTTTTCACTTTTTAGTGTCGGTTTTTTCTTGTAAAATGTTTTTATAAATATTAGTTATGATACTAAAATGTTTTGGACCGGAATAGATTAGCTGAAGAAAAGGATATAATAATATAATTCGAATATAATTCGCCATGCAACAATGTACAGTGTCACTTTGTACCTATATGACCTTCACAAGTTGAACTTTAGACCTTAGAGGTAGGTAGATAAATACTGAAGTAATCTTTGACTTCTTAGGAATTACAAACATTAAGTTGGTACAGTTTACATATAGAATTATTATGGAAATAAAATGTTTTTTCAAAACACTTGCTTGAAAAAAGGCTCTTATTGCCCCGCTTTTAGGTTCAAAATGCGGGTTAGTCTCAACAAGGAGCCTTCATGACTTTATAAACTGTGAAAATAAATAAATAATGATAAATAAACTTAATATCTCATCTTTTTATTTATTTATTAATTTTATAAATAAAAATATTTGGTTTTTAATTTTTTAATAATTGGCTCGGATTCGTGTCAGTGCGAAAGGATAAGCACCTGAATAAAAAAATTCACAACCCATTTATCATAAATCTTTGTTACAAAATTATTATGCATGAAATTTTATTACTGTTTCCTCGCAATTGTGTTGAAAAACGTCGTTGAGCATTGGTCATTGCACTCTAACATCAATCATAAATAAAAAAATATATGTTATATACGTGTACGACTTGAGAAACTCCTCCTTTTTTTTCGTCGGTTAAAATATGTGGAATAGTTTTTACACTAACCGCCTTACTAATAAACGTTGTATAGCGCCTGTATAGTTACATAACGCTTTGTCTTCTTCTTTCAAAAGTAATTGGGGTCATTGTACTCGACATTATGAACAACTTCCACTGGTAAAAATCAGCTGATCCCTACATTTTCACAGGGAACAACTGAAGTTTTTTTTTGCGATTTTGACTTTTGAAAGAAGAAGACAAAGCGTTGTGTAACTATACAGGCGCTATACAACGTTTATTAGTAAGACGGTAACTGTACAGTTGAAAACAAAATGTACTGTAACGAAATCGTACTTCTCGTCTTCAAAATATTTGCCAATTTATTTTACGATTACCAAGGTGGCTCCAGTCGTCTAGTCACCATATATAACTCAAAATCCAAAACCATATTTCTTGTGAAATACAAATTGCAACTTTGAGAAAGCCTTTATTTAATAATAACTGATGACCGCGGCTTCGCCCGCGTGGATATCCGTTATTATATACTAAAACCTTACTCGAGAACCACTCTATCCATTGGTGAAAACAGAATGAAAATCGGTGCAGTAGTTTTTGAGTTTATCGCGAACAGGACGACAGACAGACGCGGCGGAGGACTTGTTTTATAATATGTAAGGATAAGTATGGTTGCGATAATACTATGCTCGTAACACCATAAAATATATTTAAGAGATAATTGCTTTTGAATCGTGCGTAAGTGTAAAGGCTCCCACAGACAGGCGCGCTGCGACACCGGTAGAACAATTTCCGGGAAGTTTTCATAGAAATTGTTCTACCAGAGAGTTGCGTCGTGTCGGCGTCGTTGCGTCGCGCCTGATAGCTAGAACGCTCGTGACTGTATCTCCACACGTCAAGGCTATTTAAATACCTAATTTTAATTAACAAAAGAGACTTGTAAAGACCCAACTGTGACCTGAACTTGGATTACTAATGACCTTGAATCTTTTTCAAGGTTTTTTTTCACGGTGCATGAATTTACATACGAGAATGCACATAGCAGCATAGTAAGTATATACAGAGTGTTTGGTACATCGTTTGCCAAATGAAAATGGCGGATAGTCGAGGGTACTATTTAGTCAGCCCCCAAAAATCTTCTTGGCCCCACGGGATTTTTTTGGTCAATTTATTAATATTATTTTAGAAAAATCCCAATAGTCAGCCTTTGACCTTGAATTTAAAAAAGGTACCTATAGGTATAGCCTCCAATTAAAAAAAAAAATGTAATTTGTCATGTTGAGGTAGAACCGTACTATGGAAGAAACAAATATCGACACACCGTAAGGACTATTTTTCCTTGCAGCGTTCGGCCGCTATAGATCACAGCATCAGATTTTTGCCGAGTCCCTTATTTTTGTAAATTAAAAAAAGACAGGAAAAAATCAGCTGAGACGGTGCGTTTTTTTTTTCTAAATTTGCAAGTAACATCTAGCTTTTTTTCGTCACCTGGTTTTTAAAAGATCCTGAGGGGCCAAGAATTTTTTTTCGGGTCTGATAAGGTAGAATATGACCCCTCCTATCCGCCATTTTCATTTGGCAAACGATGCACCAAACACCCTGTATAATGAGGGACTGTTCTACAGATTTTATAATTCACTGCTCTTAAAGATCAAAAACAGAAGTCCAGTTAGCAATTTGGTGTAGGTGAAATATCGTGGGGAGCCAACTTTATATCTTTATAGATAAAATAGGGGCTTATAATATTTACAGTAGCACACCAATGTATTGTGAACTATTTATAGACGCCAGATAAACATACAAAGCTGGGTTGTGCGAAAACTGGAATGAGATGACATAAGAACGGATACTATCCATATTACTAAACAGTTCGTACTAACGAACTTGTTTACACTTTGTCGACCCTATCTAAAACGGTATCACACTCAATGATATTACATAAACTTTGGACTAATATTTACAAACAACTCAATTAGGTACTGTCAAAAAAAAGGTCGATTTGTGTCGTGGGACACCCGCTTGGGAAGGAGTTCCTTGCGCTTTAAGTAGGCATAATATTAATTAAATAAATTAATACCGTTCAAGAAAATGTTCTTTTTTTTTCATTTACGAAAACAAACTGTCGTGAAGGTCAAAATTTTACACTTTTCTCGGTCTAGCTTTCATTCACCAAATGTGCAGAGCCTGTGTTATAGAACTTTGTTCCAAAAATTACACTTGATTTCTCACATAGTAACAAATAACGTAAACATGGCATCGAGAGTCTTTGAGACGTCTTACTAAAATGTGTCATCAATCGTAAACCGGTTAAAACATACTTTAATAAAAGTTACAAAAGTGTTTTGTTTTATTTTTAAGAACTACAGCTCATTGGAAATCTGTTTACAGCTTATAATTTTAGCTTACAGCCGAATATCAAACTATTGTTAGTGTATAGTATTGTGCTACTTACCAAAACACGTCTGGGTAACAACGCACCGCGCACCGGACTCGTTGATGTAACAATTAGGTATGTTTATCAACCGGTGCGGTGTTCGGATACCGGTTTGTGTTGCCAGTGCTCAGAATATGAGTTCTACTGTTTATATTTTTTGGGAGGAATAGAATTAGGTGCGATTGAGTAGCTTTGAGAGTTGACTGGCTATAATTACTTGATTAAGTACTTAATTACATACATTTTATACACCCTTTGGCATACATTAGTGCACTCTTTATTAACTTTCTACAACATTTTTATTGATGTTAAACAAATGAATAAATGACTTAATTGACTTAACTAAGATAACAATTTAGATAATTTTCATTGTTGAGGTGATAAATCGCTGACTTAACTAAGATAACAATTTAGATAATTTTCTCGACGCGACGGTGCGACACGAATCTCGTAGGAAAATATCCATGAAGTTTTCGTAGAAATTTTTCTAAACGTATCACGTTGTGCGGGGGAAGTGCTGTATAGGCTTCCGCCAAGCATTGCTTTATGGACATCGCTTCCCTCATTCAGCGGATTTCTGCGACCTCCATCAGGTCGTTTGTCGGCTCTCCAGAATATTTCTTTATCATTCGAAAATCTACCAGTCGTACACAACATATATTACTTGGCAGCCCTGTTATCTATCTTGAATATTAATCACAATCAGGTAATTAAATCTCGGAGTCAAATAATGAAATGTTAATATTATAAATTAATGTAGGTGTGTGATTCGCATTTAAAACAATGGCGAACTCACACAAATAATTATAATTATGAAACACTCACTTTCGCCCGCGCGGTATGTCGATAAAAAGTAGCCTATGTCCTTCCCCAGGGTGCCATCTATCTTCTTGCCAAATTTTATCGAAATCTGTTCAGTGGTTTAGGCGTCACAATGTAACATACAGACAGACAAAGTTACTTTCGAATGTATAATATTAGTATGGATTATAAGTATGGATAGTAAGGATATTATAAGATGAAACATGTCTGTTGTAAACAATCATGATCTGAATTTAATATGTAACTAAAATGGTGTCGAATGACGTCTTTCGTTGTCGTGTTCAAATGAATGGAACAAGACTACAAGAATCAAAGGTCAAGGTTGGGACGCGCTAGTGTTACCTAATAATGGCGCAATTACACTTGGTCGCTATCCCGAATTCGATTGCCTATGGATTTCGGGTAAACGACCAAGTGTTAATGAACGGGGTCGAGTACGCCCGTCATCGGACAATCCAGCTTCATCGTATCGTTTACCCGAATTCGGATATTATGATATCCGACGCCAGTTTTCCTTTCACTCCTATCTGTGCTTTGCCAGTTGTCACAATGAGTCGTCTCGACTTCATACCTAAACTAATTAGAAAGTATGCTTGACGAATTAAACCGTATTCCAATGCGGTGCCCGATTCCGCTAATCGTGACCTCGAAATATCCTACGCAGAGAACGCAGCGCCGAAAGTATGCAATAATACCATCTAATGACTTTCGTCATGAACGCAGTGCCCGAATTCGAGTAGTCTTACGAGCACCAAAATACGGGCTAACGACCAAGTATAATCGCCTTTTGTAATGTGCGGAGATGATAAATGTACCTAAGTGCGCTCGCGCATGGCATACTTTTTGTAGGTCCTGCAATTGGCCAGTTTTATTTTCGTATTAGTTACGTCTGAGAGTTCTGAGACGTGTGCGTTGACATTATTTGATCTATACTGTTAGGTACATTTAGTTCCTACAAAAAATCGGGCACCGATTGTATGCCGTCTGCGAACTCTAACTGATAGTGATCAACGGTCACCGTTGCGTTGCCCGGTTTCTTCTTCACTAACGACTGTCCAAAAACAGAAGGCCAATTCTGGTACTTAAAGAACGTTCACATGCAAGTCGCAATCTATCATTCTTGTCAAAAATGTTGGTAAATTGATTGTATACTTGACAGACTGCGAATGAGATGCGAATGCGAACGTTAAAAAATTACGGGAATTCAAATACAGGTGAAAATGACAAATTTTCTTGACGGCCGTTATAGTATGACGGAACCGCTTTCCTACAAAAACCCTAGCTTTACAGGCCGTTCAGAGGCTATAGACAAAATCCCTTTTCTGTAAGCGTTAACGCCAACGGAGAGTTCAAATTGTATGGAGTTGACATTAGTTTTAGAGATGTCACGTGACTGCTACTGTCAACTCCATACAATTTGATCTTTCCGTTGGCGTTAACGTTTACAGAAAAGGGATTTTGTCTAGGCCCCCAGTTCACTATAACTTGTTCCTTGCCGTTACGTTGGCACCATTGCTTGTCAAGCTTAGTTTCAATACCAATAGAGTTGAAAATAGCAACGGACACCATAGAGCTACCAATCGCGTCACTGCATAAGTTATAAGAAACGCTATCAGTTAGCGTCAAGATGGAGGGACCAAGACTTGGATTCCAATTCAGCCTACACAAAAGTTGAATACTATTAATCTACTATTTGCTGCCTTTGCAATAATTTTAGCTACCTCAATGCATAAGTAGTTATTTAACAAAATACTTGGTGCCTCCATTTTGACGTCAAGATGGAGGGACCAAATGGATACGCTGGTCGGAGGAGTACATGGGTCATGCCAAAAAAAAATTAGATATTTAAAAATTATAAAATGTATTCTTTATTACAAATATCGATATTTTCGAAGGATTCACCCTGAGCACGTATACACTTTTCCATACGTCTGAACCAATTGGAAAATACCTCTGGCCACTCTTCTTTAGATACCTCAGCAATTTCGAAATAATAGGCAGTCGGTGCATTCTATGCTTTCAAATCTTTTCCCCTTTAGTTTTCCTTTGTTTCTTGGAAACAGGTAAAAATCACAAGACGCTAGGTCATTGGAATATGGTGGGTGAGGGAGGATAGACACGTTTTTTGAGTTAAAAAATTCGAGTGTTCTGACAGACATGTCATTTTCCTGGTGCCAGATTCCTGATTGCGGTAGCTTGTCACACCAAGCTAATATATCACTGTTCGAGCACAAACTGTTTCAATTATGTCAATAAACAACCAGCCTATAATATATAGTGAATAACTTGCCAGTGTCAAAAAAATGAGTAAAGAATATCTAATTTCTTTTGGCATGACCGTCGTATTCTACCTCCTCGAGTGGACGCCTGCTGTAGCCACAAAGCAATTTTTAGCTATCAAGAACAAGTGACTATCGATTACGCTAAGTGTATTTTTAACCCATGTTATTGCTATTGCCATCTATTGACAGAAATAAGTAACAAACATCCCCCTTTATGTTAATTTCACAAGTTACTAATATAAACGGTTTGAAATTAATTAGAGATCATCGTCGAACGACGCCAGGTCGCGTGGCTAGTCTCATGAATACTTATGAGGGATTAATGGCTTATCTATGGGGATGCTGGTCGTTTGTCTGTTTGTGTGGGGTGACGTTTTGTGTTTTTAAGAATGATTTATGGTGGCATTTATTTTGTATTCATTATTTTCAGAATTTTCTGCACCCAAATGAGGATGTATTCTTAGTGTTTAGGAGTCTAGGACACAGGCCTCACAGAAGCACCGCCACGACGTGTCATAATTCCGTGGGTTCACTTAACAGGAGGCTTTCCAACGCTACGTCATCAACGCCTCGTTCATCAATTAATTCATCATAATCAACATAAGTATAGCATACAATTAATTCATCATAATCAACATAAGTATGGCCTGCCCAATTGTACGCCATTTATCTCAATACTCAGCCACTCTGATCCAGCTGCTACCAGCCAGCCTGCGTAGATCGTAGCTCCTCCTAGAATGAGGTCGTCCCGTACTACTGCTGTGGCAGTTTGAGTACTTTATGCGGCCTACACAAATGTACTTTTTTTTGGTATTTTTCGTCGAGTCTTTCAGCTTCTACACGATTACTTTACAATGCTTGGCATTGACTGGACAGGTCCACTGAAATCTGTGTGATTCATTCCTCAAAAGACCATTTCAGACACCAATATATTATGGTATGAGCATGATCAGTCTATAATGTTCCCACTGCTGGGACACAGGCCTCCTCTCTTTGAGAGGGAGCGGGCCGTAATCCACCACGCGGGCCCAGTGCGGATTGGTAGATGTCACATGTCTTCGAATTTTTGGTTCTAGGACATGCCGGTTTCCTCACGATGTTTTCCTTCACCGTTTTAAGAGCAGTGGAGATGAAATAATTTACACAACGTAAAGCGCCTGTCAGGGTTCGAACCCACGACCTCGTAAGTCGTGGCCGTTACCACTGCACTGGGCCACCACTGCTCCTTATTGTATTATGGTCCTCACATGATCTAACAAAGATTGTCTGGCCTACACATTATTTCACACTAACATTATTTTTGTTCCACAAACTTGTCCAAATAAACGTTATTCTTTCTTTATTTTTCTTTTGACTCTAAATGAGACCTCTGATTCTGTTCCCTATGAGTTTTTTTTGGTCTTTCTTTCGGATAGGATACGCCAAACTCATCTAGTTTTGTAAAAGTGTTTGTACAAACCTGCTTACAGAACTAATAAAATCATTTATCATTTACCACTCACACTCTCCAATCCACACAAGTTATGTGCGCCTGATTGCTTTAGTCTGCCATCATTTGCGTCTAAACACGTTGCTATTCGCTTATTTATAGGCTCTGTTTTAATTGTCTCTCAAATTCGCTAGGTAAAGTATTTAATTTAAAGGGTATAAATTTTTTCAGGAAACTGTTACTCAGTTTCCGTAGTATTTTAATACTATAAGCCCGAAAGTCTGACAACCAATCTTACCAACGTGCTTTTTGAGGCACGGAGAAGTCTCGATATATAAAGATGGTCACCCATCCACGGACTAACCCCGGCAAGCGTAGCTTAACCTGATGGATTGACCCGTGCGGCTGTTATTACTTAGCCACGAGCTCCTCTCAATTCAAATTCAATTCAAAACTCAGTGATACGTAAAAGCTATTGATCCTGCAAATGTGTTGCAAATCCCTTCCCCTCGTTATCAACATCACACACGCCCCTCACTCTGTTCATTGCAGTCTGGCGGATTTATAGACTACAGTCATTTTGTTAGGGTTCCTTACATAAAGGGTGCCAACTCCCTATTTACTAAGGCTCCGCTGTCCGTCCGTCCGTCTGTCACAGGACTGTATCTTTTGAACCGTAATAGATAGACAATTTCAAGTAGTACTACTATGGCGGCTAATGCCGCTATAACAATAGATAATGAAAATAAAATAAAGTTATAAAGGTAACCCCTTAAACATGGGGTCCCCATAATAAGTAACCTGTTTTTTCGGCGTTTTTTTTTTTCTACTACAATATGTACTGTTAAATATTGTACCCTTCCTGTGCCTGGTGCTCACTTCTTCCATAGTAGGTATAAATAAAACTGGGTGTCTTGTACAAAGAAACTCGTTTAAAATACATAAATTATAGGCCAAGGCAGTGTTAGCCTCCTGGGGGCCAAGTCTACTGATTTACAAATGTGTCAGTGGTCTCACAATGATCAGTTTTTGGCAGATATGCCATACAAAATCTGTCAATGATCATTGCGAGACCACTGACACGTTTGTAAATTAGTAGACTTGGCCCCCTGTTCAAATAAAAAAGGTACCATGTTACACAGTAACTTGAACAGATAAGCAATCGTTCCATGTAAAATATTGATATTATGCTGCATCTGGTTGGACTAGTAGCCGACCTCAACCTTATTGGGAAAAGGCTTTGTAGATCATTATGAATCTGTCGTTGTAGTATTGACATTTTTGACACATTTGAGGTTTCAACTTTGTCTCAGGCCCCATCGAGTGGATCTTCGCCATATAGTGATAAAAAGTAGTGTATTATGGGTGTACTACAGACTCGTGTGTTCAATTGTTAATGGAGCTTCAAAATGATTAGATAATAAAAGTCGTTTTGTGCTTGCGTGCCTAATAAAATTATTCCAAATAAAATTCTGCCATCTTCATAATATGCTAAGTGAAATTGTACCAAATGCTCTAAATACATTTTATACTAAACGAAATTATGCGGAATTTTAACTCTGCCAAAATTCTGCCATCTTAGAAGTATGTCATTGTTAATTCGGACATATAAACATTCGGCCAAACAATAATTAATTATATTAAACAATTTTTAAGCCATAAAAATATTCGTTTAAAGAAGATTATGCCAAGTATGTTATGCCAAATTTTCGGAGCATCAAGACTCTGCCAGATAGAGGGAACCCGTTTAAAACAAGTCGGGCAAAGGTAGCTGATGAAACACAAAGAAATTCGCGTGTTTTAGTTTACGAAATGCATCTACAAAACAACAACAAAAAAACAGCGAATTCAAGTTTTTTATTGGCACTAAACTTAGATTTTAAAACGCACTAAATAATACTACAAGTTTGTCTAAGACTATATTATATTGCACATCCAATGGCACAGTGAACCTTGTCCACTCTGAAATCACGCGCCCCACTACCGCATTTTACGCACACGATAATGCGGTAGTGGGGCGCCTCGTGGACAAGCCATACCATTTGCACTAACGACTCAAGGAATAGGTAATGGGTAATATCCGGTGGCACGTTCAAAACGAGAAGTCTGAGGGTCCTTCTCGCAGATGAACATAATCTCAAGCGTACACCAGTTGTCATCTAAAGTGCCATCGCGTAAGATACAGCCGCATACATTGACACCTTTGTGATCCGGCTGACCCTCTGCCCAAGTGTTGTACACATTTTCTATTTTCTGTCCTAAAACAATATATAAGTTATCAGAGACAAAGGTTTTGTGGTGGCATCTACATCGCCACATGCGAACTACGCAACACATTAACGTCACGCAAAAATCCTGCAATGCGCAAACAGGGTTTACCTATATAACTTCCCGACATCAATCGTCGGGCAGTTGCCCACCAGACATGACACCCTTCTCCCTTTTCTATAGAGGATGAGTGAACTTAACGCCCTGTTCCTCATACCTCTATACTTTATCAAATATCGTTGTCATTCACCTCTCAAGCGACAACCACACCACCACCACCACCACTTTGGTGCTTCCCGCATCTAGCGCAGCGTCATCTTTTTCCTGTAATATTGGGTCCCCACCTATGAAATTGGCGTTTTTTTCTCACAAATAGAGAACCTCGTCACTTCTATGATTTAAAATATTCATCAATTGCTTGGTATTATATCGAATAATGACCATCATAGACAACTACCAATAGTTTACTTATAGTTTTCTAAATATTGGTGTACAACAAGTTACCTAATTCATTTAAGGAACTTCCCATCCCCATGTTCAAGAAAAAGCTGACTAGTTGGTTATTGGATAACTGCTTTTATGATATTCGCGAATACTTGGAATATTGCAAAAATCCAAGATGATATGAACTTAATTTTGACATTTTAAAGTAACGATTACCTAATTATAATAATACCTACTAATTCTTGTTGGACATATTATTGTAAATCACAATTGTCGAGAATGACAAGCGAATATTTGTACACCATGTATTTTGTGGTAGAATGTAAGAACTAACAAAAATACTAACACCATACTACAAATTATATTACAAATAAATAAATTCTAATTCTAATTCTATTAATGACTCTTCATTTTGTCAGCAGAAATGACCACTATTTTTTTGTTAACTTAGCCAATACTTATTTTTGTCGCTTAATCTCAGTGGCAAATTACGTTATCTTAGTTTTTAAACAATAGTGCATGAAAGTTTTAAAACATTCGTGTTCATGGTTGTTATAAATTAAGAAAATGTTAGTATGAAAAATGCAACGTCTTTAAAATTCCCCATACAAAACGCTGATTTCATAAGTGGGGACCTAATTCTTGTAAAAGGCGCTAAGTCATAAGAACCAAAATAATATAAGACCAATATTTGTACACATAACATGTAATAAACATTGTGACTTTGACTTTAACGGTCAAGAAACCCGTGTGTAAACGAGGTTACTTTAAAGAGACAGACAAAACGATACTGAATGGGTCACAGAGATCTACGTTTTGGAATGGGCCAGTACCTTCAACTTTACTTACTAACTGACCGACTTTTGGACAATTCAAAAGTGCCTGTTTTGGTACAATTAAAATAATGGTCTTACCATGAATTGTGAGCCATGTGTAGCTGTCTTTATTCCAGTCTCGCAGTCCAACGTGCGCTGGTTCCCACCTCCATTTCTCAGGATCTTGCTCCTCAATTTCTGGGAACAGAGCCGTTACAGCATCGGCTTCTCGTTTGTCGTTGATGATGGCCAGATGGCCTCCCTCAGCTGTGCAAATCTTGTATGCCATGTTCCACGACCTTTGCTCTTCGTGTAGCTTATAACATTTTCCGGTGGTTTCATTCAGCTTGTACTCTGAAAATATGTTAGTAATAATAATAATCATTCATTTTCATTTCATATAATCTAACTAGCTGCGCCACGCGGTTTCATCCGCGTAAGTTTCATTCCTATGTCCTATTCCAGGTCATGGTTTACCCCTGTGCCAAATTTTGTCTAGTAAAACAGTCAATAGTTTCGAACTTACCGTTGTCAAAGGTACCACATTAATTCAATATTTCAGAAGTCTTGTCTTTCTGTTTGTAGCATACGTACGGCAGCCACTGTTCACATGAGGTTGTACACACTTTCCCGTTTTCTGACAAACGAAGACAATCTGCAGGTTTCTCGCCATAGTCATAGGTATTCCATTTTACATGCATGTCGGCCAATGGCACTCCTGAAATGTTACAAGGTTAATTATTGCTTTTTGTAAGTTCAGGCAGATAAGTAGATAAGAGGGCTTTACAGGAGGATTGTACAGCAAAACAAACAAAAAAAACAACAAAGTCGTTGGCAAAAAACCAAAATGGAAAAGAAAAGACACCGACTTCCGAAATTAGAGTTATTTTTCACTTTTTTAGTGTTTTTTGTGAAGTCGGTTGTTTTTTTTTTTGGAAAAAGTTTTTATTTTTCACTTTTTAGCTGTCGTACCCCACACAAATTCGTAAACCGTTATCTGCTATGTAAATAAAGACTAAGATATCGTCTACATACTCAAAGTGGGAAAAATACGTAATTATTGAAGCTAACTCAAAAACTACGCAAGCAAAATTAATAAAATTTATATGGGACTACCTCTGAAGCATGACCTACCAAACAAAAAAAGAATCATCAAAATCGATTCATAATTGGCGGAGTAATTGCGTAACATTATATAAAAAAAAAAAAAACACAGAAGAATTGAGAACCTCCTCCTTTTTGAAGAAGTTGGTTAAAAATAACAAAGCTCCTTTACATAAACCTCCATCTATCAGTAACGAAACACAATAGAATTTTAATTGTTTGGTTTGTGTAAATAATGGTAATTAAAAAAAAAAAGAAACATAATATAATAATACCTGCTTTATAGTTAGTTCAGTTTCATGTTTTAATTTGAAGTATTTTTTCAATACCAGCGGTTTATAGTTCGGTTTAGAGAGGTAACTTTGTTTTTTTTTTCTATAGAGAAAATTTTATATAATCGTGATTTCGTCAAACATAGGACGTAGCATCAATCCTTAACTTTGACATATTTATTTCAAAATTAATGCTGCAGTATTTTCGGCATAACGGATCATGCTAAGCAATTTGAGATAGAGTAGGCTCTTAAGAATTATAGGGTCCCCCCCCACCTATGAAATTGGCGTTTTTTTGCTCACTAATAGAGAACCTCGTCACTTCTATGATTTAAAATATTCATCAATTGCTTGGTATTATATCGAATAATGACCATCATAAACAACTACCAATAGTAAAAAAACCTTATTACTTATAGTTTTCTTAAAATACCATAAAAATGACTCCTCATTTTGTTAGCAGAAATGACCAAAATTTTTTAACTTAGCCAATACTTATTCTTTATTTTTTAAACAGTAGTGCATAAAAGTGTTCATGGTTGTTATATAAATTAAGAAAACGTTAGTATGAAAAATGCAACTTCTTTAAAATTCCCTATACAAAACACTAATTTCATAGGTGATACTGACCTGTAAAAACGGTTAGAAAAATTTTGATTTCGCAAGCTTCTCTGGCGCTTTCGCCTTTGACATTTTATGTTGCATTTAGTTTAAATAAAAGGAGAGGAAGGAGTTCCTCTTTTTCCTTCTCTAACTGACCTTCTATGGAGATGTAGTCACCCGGAGAGAACAACGCATTCGCTCCGATGTACATAGAGCTTAGTTCCAGTTCGGAGCGACGCATGACACTGCGCAGAGCAGCTGTGAGCTGCGAGTTGATTGGAGATGCCAATACTGCACCTGAAGTATTAATCATCATCATTATTTTATCCGAAAGACGTCCACTGCTGGACATAGGCCACCCCTAAGCTTCGCCACATCGACCGGCTCTGAGCTTCCCGCATCCAGCTGATTCCCTGCACCCTTCGCAGGTTACTTATGTTACCGATCAGAATAATAAGGTGTCATCATCCTGCCTAGCCTTTTCCCAACCAAGTTGGGGTCGGCTTCCAGTTTAACCGGATGCAGCTGAATACCAGTATTTTACATGGAGCGACTGCCTATCTGACCTCCACAACCCAGTAACTGGGTAATACGATACCCTTGGCAAGACTGGTTGTCAGACTTTCGGGCTTCTGACAACCCGTAACGACTGTCAAAGATCCACAAATGACAGCCGGGACCAACGGCTTAACGTGCTTCCCGAGGCAGGAGGAGGAGTCTCAATGATGGTCACCCATCCACGGACGAGCCCCGGCTGGCGTAGCTTAACCTGATGGATCGACCCGTGCGGCTGTTATTACTTAGCCACGAGCTCCGAAAATAATAATGTGTAATTTATCCTTATAACCTTCATAGTGGCAGCTGAGGAAGGCTTGCTGCCATTTCGCAGGAGCCACGTGCAGTTTGAGCCAACCGTTCACCTCCTGGTCGAAATGGTAGTCAGATTCGCACACCACGATATCTAAAAAATCAACTCTAAAAACATAAATGGGTTCTAAAACACCAAAGAAACGATAGAATATGTTTAATGATATGGCTAGAAAATGATTGACTTATCCAATATTATTATCCAATATTACTTCTAATATTTTAATATTATTGGATGAAATGTTTTATTATAAAAAAAAAAATATTATATTTTTTCGACAACAGTTTTTTTTTAATGGGCAGTATTTTCTTGTTACAAATGAATTAGATATCTGTAGCTGAACTAGGTGAAAGCCTGTATTTCGGCTATTAGCGCCAAACACACACACACACATTAAACACTTGAAAATAGCCATCAAGTACAGAAGTTTACATTTTGTGGATAAAAACAAATGCGATGGTAAATAACATAATAATTCGTTACAATAAAATTATAATAATCAAGGCAATATTTTCAGATAATGCCAAAAACAAAAAAAAATATAAATTCAAAGTCAACATTAAAATCAAAACATATAATAAAATCTGGAGTGTATGACCTCTATGACTATGTATGAAAGAACAAGACAGTGCCGACCCCAAATAAATTGTTATAAGGGAACCAGGACGATTATGGAATAGTACGGTAGACGTGAAATAAATAAAAAGAGTACTTACTAGTATACAACAGAATTAAATAAATAACTGATTTTAACATTTTCCTAATTCAATGTTGGACCTTCGATAGTCAAAACGCAAATAGTAAATGATTGTTTAAAAATCGAATTTACTTATATACTACCGGAATTCCGGGATTATCGGTAATACCATCATTATGCACTATATAATACGTAGGTAGTAATCTGTCACAAGAGGTATCGTTATAAATAATATAATAGGTCTTTACCTATGAAATTGCCGTTCTGCAGTACTGGCCATTTCAAATCAAAATAATCTTTGTTTGGCTAAGAATTCTAATTTCAAATTTATTTTATTTTAAAAACATGGAATTCTTTTTTCAAAAGAAGTCATTTGTTTAATGACTAGTGTTACATTTTCATCGCATTTCAATCTTTTTCGTCATCATGGATACGTTAAAAATTCGAGTAATTACTTATGGAATATGAGTACCGTCGTGGCAGCAACGCGGCACAAGCGGCATGCAACATCAACGACGTTTACGGAGCTAACACTACAAACCAACGCAGCACCTGTTATTGGTTTGCTCGCTTCCGTTCTGGAAATTCCGACCTGAAAAATGAACTTCGCGGTCGTCCGAAGACTTTGGTCGACAATGACGAATTAAAGGCGATTGTGGAAGCTGATGATACACAATCTTCGGCTGAATTAGCAGCAGCTATATTGGTCCATTTGCGTCAAATTGGCAAGGTAAAAAAGCTTGACAAATGGGTGCCCCACGAACTCAATGATTGCCAGCGCGAAGTACGCGTCGAGGCGCCTTGCACTGCTCAACAGACACACAAATGAAGGAATTTTGAACCGCATTGTTACCTGCGATGAAAAATGGATTCTGTTTGATAACCGCAAGCGCTCAGCAAGTTGGTTGGATCCTGGTTCAGTACCTAAACAATGCTCTAAACGAAAACTTACCCCTAGAAAAGTGATGGTCACTGTTTGGTGGTCTAGCGCCGGTGTGATTCATCACAGCTTCTTACCAAACGGGGTGAGCATTACTGCAGATGTGTACTGTGAAGAACTGAACACAATGATGGAGAAGCTGGCACATCTCCAACCAGCATTGGTTAATCGCTCGTCTCCGCTGCTCCTGCACGACAACGCGCGACCTCATACTGCACAGCAGACGGTCTCCAAGTTGCAAGAACTGGGGTTGGAAGCTCTCCGTCATCCGCCCTACTCACCAGACCTTGCGCCTACAGACTACTACTTTTTCCAGAATTTGGATAACTTCTTGGCGGGAAAAAAATTCAATACCCGAGAGGCAGTACAAAATGCCTTTGAAGAATTTGTTGCCTCCCGTCCAGCTGATTTCTTTAAGAAGGGCATCAATAAACTGCCACTGCGTTGGCAAAGATGCATTGATTGCATGGGTGATTACTTCGATTAATACAAATAAAAAATACATGAAAAAAATTCGTTTAAATTTTTTCATACAAAACGGCAATTTCATAGGTAAAGACCTAATATGAAATGATGGTCGTTCGTAAGCGCACACGGCTGAACATTTGTTTAATTCATTATACCTGACGAACATTAAAAAAAATATTGGTATCGTTTTATTCGAAATAGGGACCGAATATAGTTCTAGAGAAAGAAACATTGGAAAAGATTCTCGGAAAATTTGAAAATTCGGGATAAACTGAAATCTGCCTGGTGCCGAATTATTTTCGCGTGTTCTATCATCATCATATCTGCTTCAGTATGTACAACCTCTGCTGGAAATGAAATGAAATGAAATGAAATGAAATTGTTTATTCTGTAAATAGGATATTGGAATCACTTTTACACGTCATATTAAAAAGTTGTAAAAATAAGCTAGATGAGGTCGACGTTTCCTATCTGACTACTCTGAGAAGAAAGTCCGAAACAAACTCAGAGGTCACCGTCTCGTTTAAAGTCCAGACATAATCTTGGTCAGGCCATATGAGGACCATGTAGATAAGAGTCTGAAATGGTCTTTTGAGGAAAGAACCACACAGATTTGAGTGGACCTGTCCAGCCAGTGCAAGCATTTGTCAGTAATAGTGGAGCTCAACTCAGAACTTAAGGAGCTCAACGACTCGACGAACAATACCAAAGAAAGGACATTCGGGTAGGTCGCATAAAGTTCTCAAATTGCCAGACCTTCGCTAAAACTAACAGAACGAAAAATAAATATCCACATAGTCCTCACATTCACAATAAAACAATACTTTACAAGTAATCATCATGTCATTTTGTATATAATATTCAATAATGTCAATTTTTATATAAAACTGGTAGGTATATTTTTATGGCTTTCCATAATATTCAAAATGTCACAATGCTTAGCAGAGCGAGCAGCTCAATCCCATGCATTTTTGTCTTCTAAATAATCTGTGATTTTATAGTACCCTTTTTTACAAAGTTTGGTTTTAATACAGCTTTTAAATCGTTTATTGGGTAAGTTTCGAATGTCAATGGGAAGTTTGTTATAAAAGCGTATACATTGACCCATGAACGAGTTGCCTACTCTGTGGAGACGAGTGCAATGTACAGCAAGATTGTGTTTATTCCTGGTATTTAAACTATGAATATCGGACATTTTCTTAAACTTCGATATGTTTTTGTGTACATACAATAGGTTTTCAAATATATATTGTGAGGCTACAGTCAGAATATCTATTTCTTTGAATTTTTCTCGAAGGGAATCTCTTGGACCTAGGTTGTAAATGGCTCGAACAGCCCTTTTCTGTAAAACAAAGATAGCATTAATGTCCGCACAGGCTCCCCAGAGAAGAATCCCATAAGACAGAAGACTATGAAAATAACTAAAATAAACAATTCTGGCTGTATCTACGTCAGTTATCTGTCTAATTTTTTTAACGGCATAGGCGGCCGAACTAAGCCTACCTGACAATTTTTCTATAAAGATAAAGATAAAGATAAATTTATTTGTTCAAACATGTGTTACATGATACAAAAATATGCACATATAGGTGGAAACATAATTTTAGCGGACCAACATGTTTTGCCTCACTCGGCGTACAAAATGTTCATAAATGATATTAATTAAATAGGTAGGCAATTATAGATTAATTATTAATGTAAGGTTCAAATATGAAATTAGAGTCTGTGCAAAATATAGTCAATAATTCAGTTTACAATTAGAGTCAGTACAAAATGTAGTCAATACAATACTCAAAACAAATAAAACACAAAATATGTCAAAAAAATTATAAAATTAAGTCAAAAATAAAATTCAAAATTTATCATTTAGAAATATTATAGTAGCACTTATCAGTAAGCAGCTTTTTCAGTGTTTTCTTAAACAAATTAAAATTCAATTGCTTAATGTCATTCGGAATGTTATTGTATATTAATGGGGCCATGCAAACCACACTTTTTCCTAGAAGTGCTGTTTTAGCCGGGTGTGACTGCACCCAAAGTCTATACTTCTCACGTCTGTTTCTATTAGAATTGTTTGACAAAAGAGGGAACCATTGAGGATTACTTTTCACAAATACAGCTATTTCTAATACGTAGAGTGACGGAAGTGTTAAAATTCTGTGCTTTATGAACATTGGTCTGCAACTGTCCATAGTTTGTAACCCAAACATAGCCCGTACACAACGCTTTTGAGCTTTGAACACTGTGTCTTTGTTCATTGAATTGCCCCAGAAAATTATCCCAAATCTCAATAAAGATTCGGCAAGTCCGTAATAGGCCGTTAGTAAGGTGTTTGTATTGACAGTAGGAGCAAGTTTATAGAGGGCAAATGACGAGCTGCTGATTTTTTTACTCAGTACGTTAGTCTGTGTTTTCCAATTTAGTTGCAGATCAATGATTAATCCCAGAAATCGGGCTGTATCCGCTTCTTGTATATTAATGTCATTGTATGATAAATTAAATTTTGATAAATTATTTGATTTTTCCCTTTGTCTAAAATGCATTATGTTAGTCTTATTAAGATTAATTTTCAGATTATTATTGTGAAGCCAGGTAATTATAGAGTTTAATGAATTATTTGCGTCAAAATTATAGTCAGATAAATTTTTTGATGTTATAGTTACAGTACTGTCATCAGCGAATAATGTCATGGGTTCTTTAGTTGCATTTGGTAGGTCATTAATGTATAATAAGAACAGGGGAGGTCCCAGTACACTTCCCTGGGGCACACCATGCGTAATGAGACGTTTTTGAGAGGAGAAGATATTCTGTACCTTTTTAGTTTTCATATTGAATTTTGATATTTGAGTTATTTGTTGTCGGTCTGTTAGATATGATTTTAACAATTCCAAGACATTACCTCTTATACCGTAGGCTTCAAGTTTCTCTAACAGAATATTATGGTCCACATAATCGAATGCTTGGGACATGTCACAGTAAATAGAACAGACAGGTAAAGATTTGTCAACATGTGCTGAGACAGTGTATATAAAGTCGTAAACTGCCATATTAATGTTTCTATTTTTTCTGAAACCTTTCTGTTCATCACGTAAGATTTTATGTTGATCTAAATATCTATTAAGTTCGTTATATATATATTTCTCAAATTTTTTTGAAAATACTGAAATCCGTGCTATGGGTCTATAGTTCTCCATTAAATATTTATCGTCTTTTTTAAATAAAGGTTTAATTATTGTCAATTTGAGATCTTTTGGAAATGTCCCACTTAATATACAAAGGTTCATAATATGACTCAAGTGTTGTGAAATATCTTCATTCACTGCTTTAATCACGTTCGTTGCAATACCATCATACCCTACACTACTCGTGTTTTTAAGATTTGTTATAATCTTCTGCATATGGTAAGGCAGGCTTGGTGATAAAAACATTGAGTTGGGTTGCTGATTGATCAGAGCTGTGGCATCCTTACCAGCACCTGGGAGAGGGATTATTTTGTCAATAAAATAGTCATTGAATTGATTTGCAACTATTTTAGGATTTGATGTCAATTTTCCGTTAATTCTTAATTCTACTGTCGACTCCTTAGGTAAATTTAATTTGTTATTATTTATAATTAATTTCTATGTGTGGGCCCCATTGTAATTTACCGTCAATGGTTATTCCAAGAAAAACTGTCGATTCAACGGGGTCCAACTCTATTCCATTAACTTTAACATTGGTAGATAGCTGCCTGACATTTGGCGTTGAAAATTTAATGAGTTTAGTCTTTTTTTCATTCAAGAGAAGATTATTTACATTAAACCAATGCACAACTTTAGAGAGTGCATCGTTAACTTGTTCAAAGTTGACTAACTGACGTTTGATTTTAAAAATGAGGGATGTGTCATCTGCGAATAATACGATCTTATTATTATCCCTTATGTGGTAAGGCAAGTCATTAATATAAATTAGAAATAAGAAAGGATTTTATATTATATTCTAGAATTGAACCCTGCGGAACGCCCATGGTGACCGAAGATCCTGCAGATCTCTTGCCATTAACATCGACCCTCCCTCTGAATTCTGTTGTTCAGATAAGAAGTCAGAAGGTCGAGAGCCTTGTCCCTCATACCATAGTGGTACAGTTTCCTGATGAGAGTATCATGATGTACGCAATCGAAAGCCTTGGACAAGTCGCAGAAAATGCCAAGAGCATCCTGCGACTCCTCCCAGGCCACAAAAATGCTCTTCAGTAATTCCACGCCCACATCTGTAGTTGAACGACCCTTTGTAAAACCAAACTGTTTTAGATGGAGTAAATTATGTGCATTGAAATGTCCTAACATCTGTCTAAAAATTAATTTTTCAAAGATTTTGCTCAACGTAGGTAAAATCGAAATAGGCCGAAAATTCGTGGGATCAGTTGTGCTGCCAGACTTGAACAGTGGAATCACTTTGCTAAGTTTCATCAGATCAGGAAATACACCAGATGCAATACAAGAGTTAAAAACAATTGCCAAAAAGGGTGAAATAACATCAATTATTGAAGACATGGTATGTACTGATAATCCCCAAAGGTCAGCAGTTTTTTTTTACATCGAGTTCTTTAAAAGATTCTATAATGTCTTTAGCAGTAGCAATTGTGAATTTAAAAAGTTTGTCACATTCCGGTACACATTCTTTTATTATTGAATAAGCAGAAGTCGAGGACGAC
Organism: Lithophane semibrunnea; assembly: GCA_947363905.1. Taxonomy (NCBI): domain Eukaryota; kingdom Metazoa; phylum Arthropoda; class Insecta; order Lepidoptera; family Noctuidae; genus Lithophane; species Lithophane semibrunnea. The sequence goes on from OX376210.1 coordinate 12,316,318, forward strand.
GATGACAGAGTTTTGGTTGTTAAAATTGGAATATTAGTGAAGAAATTTTCAAACTCAGTTGCCACCTCCACATCTGCCTTAATATCTACATCATTGATTTTTAGATGGAAGTCACGATTCCGTACTGTCGTTCTTCCCGTTTCAGAGTTAATAATATTCCAGGTTGTTTTAATTTTATTTCCAGAAGATTTTATTTTATATTTAATGTGTATGGCTTTTGCTGAGGAACAGGCTCTTTTAAAAGTTTTAGAATATTTCTTAACAAATTCTTTAAAAGTTTCATCATGGTTATATGTTTTTTCATGATATAATTCAAATAACCTTTGCCTACTTTTGTAAATTCCTGGTGTTGCCCAATCACTAAATATAACGCGGTCACAAACAGGCAATGTTTTTGAGGTGAAAACCTTCCCAAACTCATAATTGATGAGGTTAAATAGTGCGGTATAATCTTGATCCGGGTCATTGTGATAAGGCAAACCGGGTAGTTTTTCCATTAAATTATTTTTAAATTGTTCTAAGCGACTTTAATTTACAGGAACAAAACTCACAAGTTTTCTTTGAGCTCTGACTATTTTCAGAGGGAAACTGACTAACTGGCCACAGTGATCAGAGTCCAACTCATTTATAATTAAATGGCTAGAAGGTCTTAAGTTTGTAAAAATATTGTCAATACAGGTAGCACTAGTGGCAGTTATTCTAGTCGACTCAGAGAATGTATTGTACAAGTTATACGACTTTAATAGAGTTATAAATTTATTTACTGTAGCAGATTTTTCTAATATATTGATGTTGAAGTCTCCACAGACAACAACTGTTTTATTACTGCTACAAGTCTTTAATAATACTTCTTCCATAGATTTCTCAAAAATATCATATGAAGCACATGGGGGTCTGTACACGCTTATTACAATGAACTGCTCAAGCTCAATGCAAGCTATTTCAATAACTCGCTCAACAGAGAGGCTCACAATATCCTTACGTTCTTTAAATTTCATATTGTTACGAACAATTATTAGAGACCCACCGCGTATCATATTAACTCTGCTGAATGAGCTGGCAACCTGGTGGTTGTTAAAGCTGAACATGAACTGGTGGACTTTTAACCAATGTTCAGTTACACATAAAATATCAATAAAACTACAGTTCATGAACAGCTCCAATTCTAATTCCTTACCTATCACACCCTGTATATTGTGATGGACTATTTTTAGACTATTATTATTATTATTTAAATTACTACAATGTGATGGGTGAGAGGATATTAAAGAAGAATGTTTTGTAACATTTTGCTCATTTAAACCAGTATTTATATTTTCTGCGTTTATTATGCAAGAGGTTTCCTCTATTGTCCTAATTTTTAATTTAAATTATAATCAATGTCATTCATTGTTGCCAAATTATTGGCAGAATTATTTAAAATTACATTGCATTGCTCAAAAGAAGCAAGTTGTTTAGCCAAATTTTTGGCTGAAATAGAAAAAAAATATGATAGCGACACAGCTATCTGTCTTTTATAGTAGGTAGAAAGATAGTACATAAGAATATTATATCTATCTTTTGTCAAATGTAAATTATTACCAACATAATTGTTAGTAGATGATGTATAACTAGATGGAACAGATTATTATTGAATGTCCAATTATGTAATGTCATATTTAATTCAAATCGTAGGTTATTTTCTTCCTGTGGCAAACTCTCACTGTAAGGGAATGTAAACAACACAATTTTTCTTAAACTAAGATTACATAATGTTCTATAATATTGGAGCAATTCTCCTTTGTTCACATTATATTACCCATAAATATTAATAATGTAGTGTCCTGGTTAAAGTTACATTACAGTAAAATCGGTTAAAGTTACAGCTGGATAGATCTCCCCCAAGATGTCACTATATCCAATCTATATTTTTTATAAAATTTTCCATATCCGCTTTCGTTCTTACTACGCTGCGCTGGTATAATGGTTGCAACTTGCAAGCGAAGTGTCATTGCGCTTTTTTCATCTAGCGGAGGCCTGACTTGTGGCCGGTTGGCGATAGGTTCACCCCTTATTTCATCCAGGAACTTAAACATAATCAACCCTTAGTACCCTTTATCAAGTGCGCAAATCCGTTGATTTATCATTGTATGTAATTCTTACAATATGAAATGATCTGCATTATCTTCGGTCGGGTCACAAAAGGTTAATTTTGTTTTTAATAAGATTATGGCACTCTATTTTTATCACTTCGGCTTTACCCATAAATTAGGGAAAACCCAAAGACCAAGTAAATAATTTAATGGTTGGGAAAACCTAATTAAAATAGAGTATATATTATAATTCATACTTATTGGGCAAAATACTTTTCAATCCAGGATTTTTTCTTACAAGACCCATTGCCATAACATTTAACTGTCTGCTGCAAAGAAAAAAGCGAAGCCCTTGAATAATTTAAAAAAAATATTTTTCTTTCAACTACGTAGTAATGTTAGTTAATCGCTACAAAACCGATCACAAAGGACGTATTTTCTGCAACGTATAAAAACAGGTGCAAATGAAATTGCTCGTGTTAATTTAGTGCCCTCGCATGCGCTCGGGCACCAAAATAACCCTCGTGCATTAATAACTCACTTTGCGCTCGATGCAACAATCTACTAATACATCATGCCAGGATGTAGTTTTGATATAAAATACTTTTATATCATTGAACAGATGAGTGAAGGTTCCTCTGCGGATCTAAGACTATAGTATTTTCATATAAACAAGCGCGACGAACGAGTACTCGTTTTCGGCTAATTTATTTATTTATTTTGTTAGAGAAAACAAACAATTGTATATTTACCTCTAAAATTTAAAAAATAATTGGAAATGGGTAAAAAATCCACGGCTTTTCCACAGATTACCTAGGTAGATACAGTAAATCTGCCTAGCCGTTTCCCAACTATGTTGGGGTCGGCTTCCAGTCTAACCGGATGCAGCTGAATACCAGTATTTTACATAGAGATACAGGTAAGACACAAAACAGGCCTTGGTAGATACAATGAAGAACACAATATTTAAGTAACAATAACTTACAGAAGAAGACAGGGAGAGAAAAAAGCTGATGCACTTCTCTTAGGGCGGCCGTACACGGACTGCTCGAGCAGTTAACGGCTGAGCGACGTACACGGACCGCTCGAGTGGTCGGCGTCGACTGCTCGAGCGGTCGGTTGTTGACTGCTCGAGCAGTCGACGCCAAAAGCTCGAGCAGTTGATTTTCGGCCGCAGTCGGCTCATGGATTCTGACGAGGTCGGAGAGCTGTCGACTGCTCTAGCGCAGCCAACGGCTCGAGCAGTCGGTGTATGCCTCGCGACCGCTGGCGAGCGGTCGACGGCACGATGGAATTTCGTCATGCAGTTGACGGCTTGAAGCGGTCGCGACTGCTCGAGCAGTCGTGTGTACGGCAGCCTATGAATGACTATAGTTCACCGCGCGGTCTCGGCTTCAAGCAGTCGGTCTAAACTGCTTGAAGCAGTCTGTGTACGGCCGACCTTAAACAAAAACAAATATTACCTGATATAATTATTACGAAAACAAACAAAAACAACAAAAGACACTACACATTACGCAATTGCAGACTATTCACTAAATCCATATCCTTACTTCCTTAATAATATAATAAATGCGAAAGTAACTCTGTCTGTCAGTCTGTCGCGCATTCACGCCAAAACTACTGAACCGATTTAAATAAAATTTGGTACACAGATAGTCTAGAGCCTGAGAAAGGACATAGGCTACTTTTTATCGACCTACCATGCGGGCGAAGCCGCTGGTGGAAGCTAGTAATATTATAAATGCGAAAGTAATTCTGTCTGTCTGTCGCGCTTTCACGCCAAGACTACTGAACCGATTTAAATAAAATTTGGTACACAGATAGTCTAGAGCCTGAGAAAGGACATACGCTACTTTTTATCGACATACCACGCGGGCGAAGCTGCGGGCCTAAGCTAGTATTTCCTAAATTTTTGCCGATCTAAAGCGAATATATCCAAATTCACAAAATGTTTGTTGTACACATATTTTGGCCGGTAGAATTTCAATGTGATTTCAGTAAATCATTTGAATACCAACTGAACTATAACCTCTACGCATTTATGATTTAAAAAAAACCTATTGTCAATTAGAGATAACAATTAGAGCAGATATATATAAAGGTTTGTACACTTATCCCAGTCATTACCATATTGCGCTGCGGAACATTCAATTTCGGAAAATGTGGAAGTCACTAGTTTGTGTAACATTACTGTTAGTAACTGGTAAGTTTATATCAAGCTTTCATTACTCTAGTTTAACTTTCCAGCAGGCGTAGCATGGCGCTTTCTATCTCTACGAAGAAGAGACATAGCTTTTTCTATACAAAGTGACAGTTCGTTTCTTCATTTTTGACATCCACCGTAGAAATCTTTCTACAATCTGTCATTTTATCTTTCATTTCTAACGATCTTTGTCTAGGTCTTTTTGTATGTAGACTATTTCGGAAGAAAGTTTTCTATCCTTACTATCAAAATCACACTGACTACCGATAAATCCCATGTCAAAACAAAGAATTCTGAGTCGAATTAAGAGATTGTCGTAAAAGAGTGAATTTCGTAAAAAGTGCAGTTGACTCTTTCTACTTTGCTGCCGTCTCGTACTGTCTACTGTCAACAGGAAACGTTATTTTTGTCTACTCTTCCGTCGACAAAACGGTGCTCATGTTACGCCTGCAGACAGCTGGTTCGTTCTTTGGCCAAAGAGTCCGGATGACAGCGCTACCGAGCGCGAAGTAGCACATTTACGCCTCCTTGTTTTATTTTGATATTCCTTTTTATTTAGTTTTGTTTTTTAATATAATTATGTAGGTATGTAGTTGATACCATCATTTTTTTGTTTGTAGATGTCGTGGTATGTAAACCTGACTACCTTTTCAACCAGGAGGTGCACGGTTGGCTCAAACTGCACGTGGTACCTGCGACATGGCAGCAAGCCTTCCTGAACTGCCACTATGAAGGTAAGTATCTTGCCTGTTCTCCTCCATTTGAAACTAAACATAGGAACGGGGAACTGGCTTCATCTTTCTAAATAACTGTTTTGTGTTGCTTCGAGTTTGTGTTCGAAATTGTCATGAAGATCCGAACAATTTTTTTATTTTGCAGGTGCTGTGTTAGCGGCTCCTGTTAATGCGAAGCTCGCCACTGCTCTGCGCAGCATTATGCGCCAATCAGACCTGGATAGTTCTATCTTCTTAGGAGTTAATGCGCTCTCTCAAGGAGACTTTATAACTATCGAAGGTATGCTATCTACAGAATCAAAATCTGAAATTCATTCATTCACTGCCAGACAACGAACAGCCTAAAGCGCTAGCGAAAAACTTCATGCTTAGAAGCATGAAATTTTGCAAAAGAGGGAAGTATTTCAAAATTGAGCACTAAGGGTTAAATAAGGGATCATAGTTTGTATGGAAGTTCATAATTTTTTGTTTTATACACGACTTGTTTTATACTAAAACCGAAAGTAAGTTTCGTATTATGTGGCCTGAATATTATAAGGTTTCTGTAACCATACCATTAATTACTTATAGTGCGCAATAACTTTTAAAATAAGCAAAACCCCTCCTCGTTCATAATCATCTGCAGCAGTCCTTAAAACTTTATTTCCTATTTCTGTTTCAGGAGTGCCACTAGCCGACTTATCAATTACTTTGGGCACTTATGGGGATGGTAAACAACCAGAAGAATGTCTATCTTTGTCCACTGATGGAAAAGCGTACATCTCCTCATGCACATTGTCGCTTCCGTACATATGCTACAAGGAAAGAGATAATACCACGATCCTTAATCGATGCGGCACTTTTGATGACGGTAAATGTTTTGAGGGCAATACCAGTAGTGCACATTCACTTTTACGTCCGTCTTTTTCAAAGTGGCGTGAGGCATAATACCGAGATCCGACGGTGCCCCATATTGCGGACGGACACAGACGAGCCCGCACGACGCACCGTGGGATGGTGTACGTGCGGGGTATCGCAGACATCGGAAGTTCCTCGGTGCGCAGTGTGTTGCGGTCTGTGGTCGTCTGACGTGCGTGTCCGGCCCACAAAATCGCGGATCGTCGGATCTCGGCATTAGATCAATATATCATTTTTTGTTGTGGAGAAATCCTCATAGTTTTTCTGACATTATACATATACGTATTTTGCTAAACAATGGAAAGCAGTTATATAAGAAGTTAGACGAAACTTTGTAAATAATGATTGTCATATTTACAGATTATCACTATTACCAAGCTACGGGCAGCTGTTACAAATATCACACGAAGCCCAGAACGTGGTGGACGGCGCACAAGATATGCGCCGCCGACGGAGGTCACCTGGTCATCATTAACGATAATCAAGAGGCAGATATTGTAAAGGGTTTCCTGGAAAAACCAAAAGATGAAAGCCCAACTGTCATCTCTTGGTTTCTCGGAGAATCCGTGCACATTGGACTACGAGACTGGAATATGGATCATACTTTTCTTACCGTGCACGGTACGTGAAAAATTTTACAATCCATTTCTGAACGTAGGCCTTTACAATCGCATGTCTTTTAACTCGATTCTCTCAACTCTTTATCGACTACCAGCTTACCTAGTAAGATCGTCGCTTCACAGCCTGAGGCACTTCTTCGTGATGTTTTCTAATACGGTTATCAGTTCAAAGTCAAAGTCAAAGTCAATCGTTCCGGATTCGATCACCTTGAATATGTGGACAAGCCACGATAACATTACAGATATATGAGGAATAGGCTGTAAAGTTCTTCATCCGCCATAGAACGGGGGGGGGGGAACCCTTCGACCAGACGGATGTTGTATCTGGTGGGGTACTAACCGACACTTAATTTCAAGATGTTGTATGTAATAAAGAGAAAATTCCGCTAATAACGCTGCTTAAGGTGCATTTACATCAGACGAGCGAATGCTCATTCTAACCCCACTCTATTAAATTCCTCTTATGTAAACAGACTCAGAGCATTCCTTCGTTGTTCTATTGCGTTCTATAAAATATTCTAAGAATCGCTCGCTTGATTTAAACGGCACAAGAGCGTGCGAACAGTTGCTTAGAGCGCTCTTTCGTGTTCGGACGTGCTCGCTCCCCGGGGCGGTCTCTTCAAAGCGTTCTAGTATTCTAGCGATTTGAATACCATACTTATCGATTTAATTATGGATTGGTCTCAAGAAAAATGTATATTAATGATAGAAGCCTACCAAAATTTTAGATGTCTGTGGGATCCGACTTTTGAACACTATAAAAATACAACTCGCAAACAAGATGCTTGGCAGGAAATTGCAAATCTACTTGAATGTAATGTTGAAGAAGCAAAAAAAAGATGGACTCGCTTCTGGCATCTTACCGCCGAGAAAGGCAGAAAACAATGACTACGAAATCATTAAAAATGCAGCACTTGCAATTACAATATCGCTGTCAGAGTCGGACATAACAACGAGCATTACCAACCACAGAATTGACACAAATGAGCAATTAGCATGCGTTCGGCTGATCTAAACATCTGTGCATTCTAGTTCTTGGTTCTCATTCTTGCTCGTTAATATTTTGGTATAAACACTGAAAACGAACATTCGTTTACACTAAAAGATTAAGAAAGATTGCTCTTTTTCTAGCTCTAGCTCTTTGTTCTTTTGGTTTAAATGCACCTTTACGCGATGCAGGATTTGTGTAACGTCAGATGTGAAGCTTAGTACGTATATTATGTGGCGTTGCAAATACCGCCACAGAATTTTATTTCGATTAATATCGGTATGTTATTTTCAGGGGAGAAACTTGAGAATATTTACAACAAATGGAAAGAAGGGCAACCGGACAACAAAGGAGTCAATTTATGTGGAAGTATCTACCCAGACGGAACTTTGGACGACATTCTTTGTAGTTTGGAGAAGAGGTTTATCTGCGAAAAGGATCCTAACACTTCTCGTTTCGAAGATATATCTGACGAGGCTTATAACGCTGCGTATAAAGCTTGAACTTGTTAAAAACAAATGATTTTCAGCGCTAGACAGCATCATTTGTCTAGCATTAATGCTGAAATGAACCTTTTTGGCGCAGCCGTGAGGCACACATTATTGTTAAAACATTATTTTCTCCTTTTTATTTTTTTGTATATTGTGTTTCACGAACTGTGTCCAAATAAATATTATTCTTTCTTTCTTTTTTTCTTTTTTCTTTATTTTGAATCTGTCGAGGCTACCTACCACCTACCACAACCATTTACTTTATTTCATTGCAATTATTGTTTCACTCAATAAAAAGCAGGCTTTGTTCAATTTGTTTTGCCACCGACTTCATCACTTTTACTCGCTTTTTGGTATTTAATCATATGGAAACTTACCGCCCGACTAATAACAGGATAGGATACTTTTTATCCTGATATTCCTACGGGATCGAGATTTATGCGGGTAGAACCGCGGAGCGCAGCTAGTGTAATAATAATCATAATGGGGCCTGATTCAGAAACCAATACTCCTGGACACGACCCGTATTGTCACGATGTTTTTACTTCACCGTTTTTAAAGCAAGTGATAATTAAACAATACGCGGTTTTCTATTCAATGTGTTTTCTAACTGGCGTACCACTCGCAAATGTTTTCGAAATAGTGTGCATAGAAACAACATCATTCGAATCTTCATAAATATCATTTCCGAAACAGGTATTATGTGTGGGTATCAAGGGGTCGTTCAACTATTAATGTTGAAGGCGAACTTTTAGGCCACATTTATAGTACACTAGCTGTGCCCCGTTTCACCCGCGTAGGTCTCGATCCCGTGGGAATATAGGGATAAAACGTATCCTATGTCCTATTCCAGGTCATGGTCTACCCGTGTGCCCATCCTCTCCTCTCTAGAGTAGGGAACGCTGCGGAGGGCGCGGCGCCGGCGTCGAACGGTTGGCGTATTGCATTTTTATACTCGTGATAACTTTGAATTAAATGTCCGATTACACAAATATCCTAGATGTTAAAACTATTTATTTGAATAAGAATTAATATAATGTTGATAAAACTTCGCAAATAATAAATTAATTTCGAACAAATTTCATTACCATAAAAAAGGTTATAGTGAGTGAATCTTAAAAGATAGACATATGCTGTTGCGGACTTTTTTTTAGAACTTTTAAAGAGGAACAATTCCATCATACATGATATTTGCGTCACTTAAACCGTTTTCGCAGCGCACGCAACGGAAGCTTTCAAGAAGGAATATTTTTTGCCGTTTTTGCAACATTTTGCATTTATGCTCCGCTCCTATTGGTCGTAGCGTAATGTTATACAGCCTATAGCCTTCCTCGATAAATGGACTATCCAACACAAAAAGAAAATTTCAATTCCAACCAGTAGTTCCTGAGATTAGCGTGTTCAAACAAACAAACAAACAAACAAACTCTTCAGCTTTATAATATTAGTATTAGTATAAAAAAAAAAAAAAAAAAATCATTTATTTTGACCAAACATTGTACACATTTTATAAACCTGCCAAACTGCGCGGCAGTTTGTCGGCAGGATTAGCGCTCGTCTTAAAAACATTTGGTTTACACGATCTAATTAAACATATCTAAGTACTTAGGTAGAAACATAGTACAAGGACAGATAGATGGGAAGACATATGCGATGCTTAGAGCATCTTTTGTGATTTGTCCAAGGCATTTGATTGCGTTATTTATGAAACATTATTCAGGAAAACCCATCACTACGGGATCCGGAACACTTCTCTGGATCTTCTTACTTCATACCAGCCTTTTACAAGTCATCATGTGCCTAGCCTTTTCCAAACTACGTTGGCTTCCAGTCTAACCGGATGCAGCTGAATACCAGTATTTTACATGGAGCGACTGCCTATCTGACCTCCACAAACCAGTAACTGGGTAATACGATACCCCTTGGTAAGACTGGTTGTCAGACTTTCGGGCTTCTGACGACCCGTAACGACTGTCAAAGATCCACAAATGATAGCCGGTACCAACGGCTTAACGTGCTTTCCGAAGCACAGAGGAGTTTCGCTATTATGTAAATATGGTCACCCATCCACGTACCAACCCCGGCAACAGCCGCACGGGTCGATCCATCAGGTTAAGGTACGCACCTTAACCTGATGGATCGACCCGTGCGGCTGTTATTATTTACCCACGAGTGTTGCAGGCAAATATACCATGCGAGACTGCGCGAAGCACAGAAGTGGTTGTTTTCGCGATGCTTGGAGGAGGTCTATGTCCGAATGATAATCTATATTTATAATAAAATTTAAGTTAAAGCTTGAGGCGTAAATGTCCTTACACTAAACTTGAAGATAAGCCTCAAGGTTTTAAGAAAATATTAAAGTTCTATGTTTACGACAGTTTTATTTTGTACTTTTTTAGTTAATTAAAAGCTTGTTTTTAAAAAGATTATTACTTAAATTTTATTTTCTACTTTTTAGCATTACGATTTATTAAATATCTGTTCTATCACCTCCACAAGTCCAACGAATTAGGTTTCCTCATGGCCACCTTCCGGCTCCATCATCAGGCCCTGAACACCACCTAGTGTCAAAGTACTTGTTAATACATAACCAACGAGTCCAAACACAATGGTGCTATCTTGTTTGATTGAGGAGTTCCTATGGCCAACTTCCGGCCCCATCATCAGACCATCAACATGGTGTCATATTTTTAAAATGTCTCGGTAGTATGTATAAGTATGCCAAGTTACAGCACAATCAGATGCCAGGAAGTGCTTGAAAAATGGATGACAATTGGAGTAACTAGAAACACATATGGCTACCTTTCGACTCCATCATCAGACCAGCTCCATGGTATCATTTTTTCAAAATATCTCGGTAATTGTATAAGTATGCCAAGTTTCAGCTCAATCGGAAGCCAGGAAGTGCTTGAAAAATTGATGACAAAAGGAGTAACCGGAAACACGGACACGCAAAAAAAAGAAAGCTTGTAAAATGAATCCCTATTTCCCTTAGTCACGCCATCACGCTAAAACGGCTGAACGGATTTGGATGAAATTTGGCACAGAGGTAGACCATGACCTGGAAAAGGACATAGGCTACTTTTCATCCTGGTCCGCAGACGAAGTCGCGGGCAACAGCTAGTGATATTATAATATCAACGAATTCTTAAGTGAAAGTTTATCACAGTGAAATCATCATCATCATCTGTCTAGCGTTATCCCATCTGTTTCGGGGCCGGCTTCCAGTCTAACCGGATGCAGCAACGTTTTAGTATTACTTACGGTGCGACCACCTACCTGAAACTTTGTCACAATAACCTGCAGCGGCGGGATGTTAATTTTTTTTGTAGTGATATCGTCTCGCTACCTCTTCCTGGGCGCCGTCCGTCCTCAGACACCCACCGTGTGGAGACTGTTGCCCAGCGGTCGCTATGCATGCGACTGACATGACCCGCCCAATCCCATTTTAGCTTGGTAGCCTTTTTGCCTATGTCTAGGCTAACCCCTAGACGCATACCGCAATGTTTGGGTCGAGGTGGCCCTGGAAATGGATGCTTGGAGGGATTTGCGGGAGGCCTTTGCTCAGCAGTGGGACAGTGTAGGCTAACATAAATAAATAAAAAAGTGAAAGCTACTAATTAGTAAGTAGTATATTAAACATTATAGGAATACGAGTATAACGAAATGAATAAAATGCAATCTTTTTTATATATCTGTCTCTGTCATGACCCGCTGTACACGAGTAGCTCTCGTTCATCTCAAGCAGCGCCACACGTGATCTAAAGTGAAGTAATAACGGTTTAGGCGCGTTACGGCGCCCTTTGAATGAAACTCGTTTCGTTGTAATTAGACTTGTATTATTGATATTACACAGCACAGTATCCAAGTGACGGCGGAACAAACGTAGAGACAAACAGGGTAATATTTTTAGTTACCTATACGTACAGTCACGGACTTTAATTGATGAGCCACCTTCAAACTTTTCAATTTTGCAGTTTCATACATTCACGAGATTACACGATTAAACACGAACTCAAATCGCAAGCTCGTAAACAAGATGACAAATAAATTACTTTTAATCGGAAATATCCATTGAGGTTGACTAATAAGTTCTCAATGATAAAAATAAATACAATGTTGCATTAAGGTTTATCCAAACTATTTGATACCGACCTCCTTTGAATCATAGCTCATTAACTCGATAATTATGAAAACATAACTGAAGACAGTGACAGTTGAAATATCAAGATGACAAATAAATTACTTTTAATCAGAAATATCCATAGAGGTTGACTAATAAGTTCTCAATGATAAAAATAAATACAATGTTGCTTTAAGTTTATCCAATCTATTTGATACCGACCTCCTTTGAATCATAGCTCATTAACTCGATAATTATGAAAACATAACTGAAGACAGTGACAGTTGAAATATCAAGATGACAAATAAATTACTTTTAATCGGAAATAGTCTTATCCATAGAGGTTGACTAATAAGTACTTAATGATAAAAATAAATACAATGTTGCATTAAGTTTATCCAATCTATTTGATACTGACCTCCTTTGAATCATAGCTCATTAACTCAATAATTCTGAAAACTTAACTGAAGACAGTGACAGTTGAAATATCGATGTCAGAGCATTTCTCCGTACGCTAACGTTACTATGCAGCAGTAACCTAGCAACAACTGTTTATCGTTGCTAGGTTACTGTTGCTAGACCTGCAATTGGTTGACTTTGAGTAGTCACTGCTGTCAAGTAGTAGTTCTGCTCTCAGGTTAGCCAACCGGTAAAGATATGAAATATAATTTACTTCTTCTAATACGTAGACTTTGCGTGTCGGGAACCGAATAAACCCGATTTGCATTACACGGTTAAAATGCGAACAGTACCAGGTGGCTCATCAATTAAAGTCCGTGACTGTACACAGAGTTTATTAGTTAAGAATAACTTAGCAAGTTTTTGCAGGCAGATCACATTCTCAAACTTATTGAACCATAGACTACTACCTAGACCAACCAGTGTTGTCAGGTTATAAAAACGGTGGGAACCACAGATAATTAATTGGTTCGCCACAACGGTATAACTTGTGTATGAATTTTTAGTTCCCGATTAATACGTTATTTTAAAACAATTTGTTTTGTTGTTGTAACTTGATCAGTGAAGCCACCGTTCCGACACAGTTCTGACAGAGTACCGGTACTGTGCAAAATATTCTCTAATACATTCTCTATGAACGCATCCCCACTTGTCAGTGTCAGTGTCTCAGTGTCAGTGCAGACACCGGCATGAGAATGTATGAAAGAATTTATATGCTTGAATGAAGAAAATAGCCGTAACGTTCGTTTTTTAATCTCGTAAGCTAACTTGACAGGTGCAAATGTCAAACTCCAAACTGAAAACAGACAACAATCATAAATGTCAAATTAGTCTTTTTTTTTGCCAATAGGTAGCGAAAGAGTTTTTGTTCCGAATCTGCAAAGGGAGACCGGTAGGTAACTTTCTGTTTGGAGCCTTCGCCTCTGATAACCAGTTTATTGTTTCAGGAGAGAAAATAGAGAATGTATACAACACTTGGACAAACGGTATGCCGGGTATGAATGATTGTGGCAGTATCTTAAGCAATGGTACTTTAAGAGACAATGCGTGTCAGACTGAGGTCATGTTCATCTGCGAGTAGGATCCTCATACTACACGTTTTGAACGACTAACGTACGATTAACGTGTAACTATCATTTTAGAAATAAGTCGTTACAATGTTAGTACTGTGCAATTGAATGTGCCATCAATTTCAGATATTAAATTACTTTATAAATAGTCGTAGGTAAACCTTTAGATAGTTTTTACTTAGTGTCAGTAAAAAAATAATAGTTTGTCTTTTTTTAACAGAATACATTATTTTTATTATTTTTTATTACTTACACGAATTACAACATAATCATCAACTCGGAAACGGATCGTAACCGTATCAACTCGAGCCGTTTAGTATTCTTTGTATGAAACTCCCTACTGAAAAGCACACTTATTGGAATCGTAACGTAAACGATTCGCCTCGGGACAAGCTCACGAACCGCGGTCAACCAGCGGCCCCCGCGCTTAAGGTTTGTCGTCCCCGCGCGTACGCCTCTCCGTCGCCGAGCTTGCGTCTCTTCCTCCACCCTTGCCCCTCTCACCCCTCCCGCGGCCTGCCTGCAGCACACTATTCTTGCTAGTACCAGCGGTCGGCGAGCCGTAAGCTTGGCGTCGCCTAGCTGTAGCCGAGTCGACGTATCGGAGCTGCTGGTCCGCTTTGGTTACGTGCTTACTTTAGGTTGACGCCTGTTTGACGGCGAGGCGAAAAGCGATACGGTGACGATCCCTTTCCGAGTTGACATGTGTGCTTTGACCTTTAGTTTCGAATTCCTCCTTGATAACCCATAAGAAATTCGAAATAGGTTGGTAACCACTTAAACCTAAATTTCAAAATTCATAATTATTTATTTTTTCTGTGTATGCCATCTTCTGAACGCACCAATTGCATTAAGAACATCATCGGCGAAAACGTCAGGTTTCTCCAATGCCAGGAAATGGCCTCCAGTGTCCAGAACTGTGGAGTTCAGCAGATTCGGAAACTTCAGCCCCAGTAGTGTTGGGGACTGATAAAAGATCTCGTCTCTAGCGTGTATTGTCCAGGTAGGGACCGGTGTCGGTATTCTGAAAAGAAATAACATGGAAGGCTATAGGACGATGGTCTAGGTGAGGAAACAGGCAAGGCCAAAGATCCACTCGATGAGGCATGAGACAAAGTTGAAACGTCTCATGCGCAAAATGCCACAACGGCAGAATGATTCATCATCATCTACATAGTCTTTTCTGTGGTGGCCCAGTGGTAACGGCCCCGACTTACGAGTTGTAGGTCGTAGGTTCAAACCCTGACAGGCGCTTTACTTTATGTAAAATATTTAATCGCCACTGCTCTCAAAACGGCGAAGGAAAACATCGTGAGGAAACTGGCATGTCCAGAACCAAAAACTCGAAGACATGTGACATCTACCAACCCGCAGTGGGCCCGCGTGGTAGAGTACGGCCCGCTTTCTCTCACAGAGAGGAGGCCTTTGTCCCAGCAGTGGGAACATTATAGGCTGATTATGCTACGTCTTTTCCCATCCATGTTTAGGTCAGCTTCCAGTCTAACGTTATGTAACCGAATACCAGTATTTCACATAGAGCATCTGCCTCTACAGCCCAGTTACTGGGTAACACGATAGTCTTAAAAATAAGAACCTCGATTACTTACGCTAAAACTGCCAAATTCATATTCCAGTTCAAACTTTCTGCATAGATCCTGCTGGAGGTGGTGAAGCTATTGGTGATCCAGTAGATCATCAGGTTGTCGATCAGTTCGTCTCTGGTGTACAGCTCATTGAGCCCGCTGTCGCTCCTGTAGTAGAACTGCCTCCTACTGCCAGACGAAAACAGCTGGAAGATGTAGGCGAGCAGTCCTGATGGGGAGTCTGTTATGGCTACACCTGGAAATTAAAAAACAAAGTTTCTGGTCTATTATGTCTATGGTTGCTGCAGGTGAATGGTTTGATAACCGTGGTTCGACCTCCAGCCGCGTTCACACCGAACGCATTTTAAGCCGCCGACTATAAGCGAACGTTATGTAGTTAACTGCTTTTTCTCAAACATGCTTGGAAATTCGAGCATTATTTTGACAACCTTCTTGGAGATAAATCAAAATTGCTGTACTGGTCAAAAACAAGTGACGATGCGGCCAGCAAAGTTACTATGAAAATCCATATCTGGCGTGTTAAGCGGCCAAATAAATGTAAACATTGCAACCAAAGAGGTAACATATCAAAGATTGTATTTAAATTTCGATTTGGCTTGCAAATAAAAATTATTATTAAAGTAAAGAAGAAACAAATGAACATATGACGCATGAAAAATTAGAACTGTTCGTCATGGATTCTGGAATTTTTATTTATTTTCTCAGTTTGAATTTCCGCGCATTATTTGAGAAAAGTACTATACAAGCCTTGGCAATCAGGAATTGATGGACGATCATGATCCACTTATAGGCTGATTATGTACCCACAATACCAGCCAATATCACTTAAGTACAGGCTAATTGAATCATGACCCACTTTGACGATAAATCGTTTGAAACCGTCAAAATAACAAAGATGGCAGATGACAAATTCGTTACCAAGGAAATGTATATTTACGCGAATGTCGACCTAATTGTATTTTAATGTCTGTAAGAAAATAAGCTTATGGTGGGTCAGAATTCAATATTTTCGACTGTACCTCCGAAAATAGTAACATACCGACTGTATCAGGTTTGGTAGCCTGCAAATGCAAGTAGCCGGTCTCCCTGTTCAACCAGGACATAATGCTGAGAATGGGGTACATTCTGTTGGCTAGTTGTGGTTCCACTATCAGAGGCGGATAGACCGAGCCGATCACCCAGATCGCTACGGATGATGGCGATAATGTTACCGGCAGGTTCGTATGGAAACCCAGGATCTCCTGAAAAGGAGAGAAATATAATTTTTTTTTTACCACCTTTCCGAGGTATTCGCAATTCGAAATACAACAATACAAGAACTCTCCAAAAACATTAGACCCTTAAATAAAGAATATATGGACGTACCTTTTGATATAACGTGGCTATGCTGAGACCGATGTAAGCCCCCCAGTCGCCTCCCTGGACGTAGAACCTCTGGAAGCCGAGCCTGTTCATCAGGTTCTTCAGCACCACTGCCATCTCAGTGGCACCTTATCCTGGGCGGACCGCTGCCTACAAGAATTAATGAAATAAATTAATCACTCATCTCCACTCTCGTATCAGCACGAACAATTTATTTTCATTATATAATTTTAACACATAAGATAAACTCACGCCGTCTTCCCATAGGGGTAGGCAGTAACTACATAAAGCCACCTGCTACGATCCATACTCCTTTCGCTTGGTTTACGTTCATACACCTGGCGGTCTATTCCGTAAACATCTCACCATGAAAACTGAGGCGAAGTGAGCTTAATGAGCTGTCATTTCACTCGATGTCAGGGGATTGACAGCTCACTTCACATAAGTTTTCACGGTGAGATTTTTACAGAATATAGTAATACTAGTACCTAGTCTATTTATTTGTGAGAATCTTGTTACACAGAGATGTAACATAGTTTTTAAAGTTCATAAAATTCTGCCGTTTCCAGCGTATAAATACATTTTCAGGGTTTTGGTTAGTTTGTTAGATTACATTTTGAATTGACATTGAATTAAATACCTAGAGGATAACATTCAACTTGCAAATTAGTCAAATATTAGGTAATAGAAATGTCAATAAGATTAAATTAAGTCAAAGAGATAAAATTAAGAGAATATTAAAATTATTTCCTAATATCTAAGTCAACATTTACATACAAGATAATTTAGTATATTACATATTTATTTAAATTAAAGACTTATAATAACTATAATAATAATTATGTACAAGGGAAAATTATCAAAGGGCATCAAAAAATTCGTCTGCATCGCTGTCAACAGGAAAAGTGCCCAAAAGCAGCATTGCCACGTTGTATGGCAATGCTGATTCTTTGGCCAAGATACAAGATAATTGAATAATTTACGTTATAAGTGTCCTAAAGTAAGTTCTACATTGTAGGCTACATTGTAGGTTCTGCATTGTCTTCACGATTGCGCGCTTATAACATATCTGTTAATATAATATAATTGGTAGTTGTAGTGTTTGAGTTAGCTTCAATATTACGTATTTTTTCCAAAAGAAAGAAGTCAGTTGTTTTTTTTTTGTAAAAAGTTTTTATTTTTCACTTTTTAGTTGTGGTACCTACCCCCCACAAATTAGAATACCACTACCTGCTATGTAAATAACTAGTGACGGAGTCACAAAACATAATTATCGTCTACATAGACTAAGTGGGAAAAAATACGTAATATTGAAGCTAACTCAAAAACTACTACTACCAATGATATTATATTAAATATCATTGACTACTACTCTGAAGCATGACCTATCAAACAAAAATCGATTCATAGTTGTCGGAGATATCGCGTAAAAAACACAAAAAAATATATATATATACAGACGAATTGAGAACCTCCTTCTTTTTGAAGAAGTCGGTTAAAAATACAATTAATTCTGTATTAATACTCCATGCGTATCTAGCCTGAAACAACGTTATAAGCAACAACAAAGGCTTTTCAATACTTACATCAGAGAAACCAAATCCCGGTAGGCTAGGAGCGATGACCTCGACAGCGAAGTCCCGGGACATGGACACATTGGACACTGCCGTGAGCCGTGGTAGTGTTCCGAAGAACTCTCGGACGGAGCCCGGCCAGCCGTGCAGTAGCAGGAGTGGTACCACTTCCACGGTAGGCGACACCTTGAAGATAATTGAAAGAATTCATTAGAAATCTTTTCCGTATGGTTTTCTTCACTTAACATCACGCCTTGTTTTTTCGAAGGGTTAGGCAAAGGCGAACCTATATAGTACAGCCACTTCACCAGTAATGTTTAAACCATCTCCGTCTGGGCCTAATGTCTCCATTGCATTCCCATTTAGTGGGTAGATATTTTGCAGCCACCATTTCTCCCATTGATGCTAAACAAGAAAACATAATTACATAAAGTCATCAGAATACGTCACATTCAACCAAATTATATCGCAATACCAACACGCGTTACCATATCCTGTGAATTATTGTCGTATGGTAACCCTGAGCGTGTTACAATTCTGCGCGTGTGTGGCGGCCATGTTTGATTTCAAAGAGCGGGAACGCACCGTGAGACGCAGGCGCATCGTACAGTAAACCAGAGAAATAAGATGCATACACGAGCAATAATTATTGCTCGACGCCAAGATTGTAGCAGTTTATAAAGTTAGTCCATATCGGTCCACCAATTGCTTGACTGCCGGTGAGTAGTATTCTCGTTTGAGCACCTATGCATTGAGTATCCCCATTTGAAACACCTTTGGTACTCAATGCATGGGTGCTCTAAAACTAGGTGCTCAAACGGGAATACCTCGCAGGTGATGGCTGCAAAAAAATAGTCACGATAGTCTTATGACATGCGACAGCTGTCCCTAGCTTCTTTCCTTCTAACTTCTAGATTAGCTCCATTTTAGCATGGCAGCTGACTGACGACATGTAAGAACAGGTTTGATGTCACTTTTGTTACCCAATTTAAAAGTATTTTTTTCTATTAGACCAATCAATCTGCCTAGCCTTATCCCAACTATGTTGGGGTCGGCTTCCAGTCTAACCGGATGCAGCTGAATACCAGTATTTTACATGGAGCGACTGCCTATCTGACCTCCACAACCCAGTAACTGGGTTAGACTGGTTGTCTTAGGACAACTTAGGACAACAGAGGAAACCTCTTGCATAATAAATGAAGAAAATATAAATACTGGTTTAAATCATCAAAATGTCTCAAAAAGTTCTTCTGTAATATCATCTCACCCATCAAATTGTAATCTAAATAAATATAATAATAATACTCTAAAAATTGTTCATCAAAATATACAGGGTGTGATAGGTAAGGAATTAGAATTGGAGCTGTTTATGAACTGTAGTTTTATTGATATCCTATGTGTAACCGAACATTGGTTAAAAGTCCACCAGTTCATGTTCAGCTTTAACAACCACCAGGTTGCCAGCTCATTCAGCAGAGTTAATACGATACGTGGTGGCTCCCTAATAATTGCTCGTAACAATATTAAATTTAAAGAACGTAAAGATATTGTGAGCCTCTCTGTTGAGCGAGTTATTGAAATAGCATGCATTGAGCTTGAGCAGTTCATTGTAATGAGCGTGTACAGGCCCCCATGTGCTTCATATGATATTTTTGAGAAATGTATTATTAAAGACTTCTAACAGTAATAAAACAGTTGTTGTCTGTGGAGACTTCAATATCAATATACTAGAAAAATCTGCTACAGTAAATAGGTTTATAACTCTATTAAAGTCGTATAACTTATACAATACATTCTCTGAGCCGACTAGAATAACTGCCACTAGTGCTACCTGTATTGACAATATTTTTACGAACTTAAGACCTTCTAGCCATTTAATTATAAATGAGTTGGACTCTGATCACTGTGGCCAGTTAGTCACTTTCCCTCAGAAAATAGTCAGAGCTCAAAGGAAACTTGTGAGTTTTGTTCCTGTAAACAAGAATCGCTTAGGTCAATTTAGAAATAATTTAATGGAAAAACTACCGGGTTTGCCTTATCACGACGACCCGGATCAAGCTTATACATTACTATTTAACCTAATCAATTGTGAGTTTAGAAAAGTTTTCACCTCAAAAACATTGCCTGTTTGTGACCGCGTTATATTTAGTGATTGGGCTACGACGGGTATTTACAAGAGTAGGCAACGGTTATTTGAATTATATCATGAAAAAACATATAACCATGATGAAGCTTTTAAAGAATTTGTTAAAAAATATTCCAATACTTTTAAACGAGCCTGTTCCTTAGCAAAAACCATACACATTAAAAATAAAATAAAATCTTCTGGAAATAAAATTAAAACCACTTGGAATATTATTAATTCAGAAACGGGAAGAACGACAGTACGGAATCGTGACTTCCATCTAAAAATCAATGATGTAGATATTAAGGCAGACGTGGAGGTGGCGACTGAGTTTGAAAATTTCTTTACAAATATTCCCATTTTAACAACCAAAACTCTATCATCATCGTCCTCCACGTCTGCTTATTCAATACTAAAAGAATGTGTACCAGAATGTGACAAGCTTTTGCATTCACAATTATTACTGCCAAAGACATTTTAGAATCTTTTAAAAATCTTGATGTAAAAAAAACTGCTGACCTTTGGGGGTTGTCAGTACATACCATGTCTTCAATAATTGATGTTATTTCACCCTTTTTAGCAATTGTTTTTAACTCTTGTATTGCATCTGGTGTATTTCCTGATCTGATGAAATTTAGTAAAGTGATTCCATTGTTCAAATCTGGCAGCACAACTGATCCTACGAATTTTCGGCCTATTTCGATATTACCTACTTTGAGCAAAATCTTTGAAAAATTAATTTTAAAACAAATGTTAGGACATTTCAATGCACATAATTTACTACATCTGAAACAGTTTGGTTTTACAAAAGGTCGTTCTACTACAGACGCGGGCGTGGAATTACTAAAGAGCATATTCGAGGCCTGGGAGGAGTCGCAAGATGCTCTTGGCATTTTCTGCGACTTGTCCAAGGCCTTCGATTGCGTACATCATGATACACTCATCAGGAAACTTTACCACTATGGTATGAGGGACAAGGCTCTCGAACTTCTGACTTCTTATTTGAATAACAGAATTCAGAGGGTCGATGTTAATGGCAAGAGATCTGCAGGATCTGCGGTCACTATGGGCGTTCCACAGGGTTCAATTCTAGGTCCATTCTTATTTCTAATTTATATAAATGACTTACCTTATCATATAAGGGATAATAACAAGATCGTATTATTCGCAGATGACACTTCGCTCATTTTTAAAATCAAACGTCAGTTAGTCAACTTTGAACAAGTCAACGATGCACTCTCTAAAGTTGTGCATTGGTTTAATGTAAATAATCTACTCCTGAATGAGAAAAAGACTAAACTGATTAAATTTTCAACGCCAAATGTCAGGCAGCTAACTACCAATGTTCAAGTCAATGGAATAGAGTTGGACCCTGTTGAGTCAACGGTTTTTCTTGGAATAACTATTGACGGCAAATTACAATGGGGCCCACACATAGAAAAATTGTCAGGAAGGCTTAGTTCGGCCGCCTATGCTGTTAAAAAAATTAGACAGATAACCGACGTAGATACAGCCAGAATTGTTTATTTTAGCTATTTTCATAGTCTTATGTCCTATGGGATTCTTCTCTGGGGAACCTGTGCGGACATCAATAATATCTTTGTTTTACAAAAAAGGGCTATTCGAGCCATTTACAACCTAGGTCCAAGAGATTCCCTTAGAGAAAAATTCAAAGAAATAGATATTCTGACTGTAGCCTCACAATATATATTTGAAAACCTGTTGTATGTACACAAGGATATATCAAATTTTAAGAAAATGTCCGATATTCATAGTATAAATACTAGGAATAAACACAATCTTGCTGTACATCGCACTCGTCTCCACAGAGTAGGCAACTCGTTCATGGGTCAATGTATACGCTTTTACAACAAACTTCCCATTGATATTAGAAACTTACCCATTAAACGATTTAAAAGCAGTATTAAAACCAAACTATGTAAAAAAGGGTACTATAAAATTTCGGATTATTTAGAAGACAGAAATGCATGGGATTGAGCTGCTCGCTCTGCTAAGCCTTGAAAAAACCCTAGAACTTGACATTTTAATTTTAATTAGTATCTAAAATCATTAAATTATACCAGTTTTATATACCTACAAATTGACATTGTTGATTATTCTTTATACAACATGACATTATTACTTTGTAAAGTATTATTTTGTTTTGATTATTGTGAATGTGGGGACTATGTGGATCATTTTTATTTTTTGCTCCTCTTTCCCTGTTTTAATGATGGTCTGGCAGTTTTGAGTACTTTCTGCGGCCTACCCAAATGTCCTTTTTTTGGTATTGTTCGTCGAGTCGTTGAGCTCCTTCAGCTCTGAGTTGAGCTCCTCGGTTACTGACAAATGCTTGCACTGACTGGACAGGTCCACTCAAATCTGTGTGGTTCTTTCCTCAAAAGACCATTTCAGACATTAATCTACATGGTCCTCATATGGCTTGACCAAGATTATGTCTGGACCTTAAAAGAGACTGCGACCTCTGAGTTTGTTTCGGCCTTTCTTCTCAGAGTAGTCAGATAGGAAACGCCGACCTCATCTAGCTTATTTTATTTTTTTAATAATATGACGTGTAAAAGTGATTGCGATATCCTATTTACAGAATAAACAATTCATTTCATTTCATTTCATTTCATTTCATTTGTCAGACTTTCGTGCTTCTGACGACTCGTAACGACTGTCAAAGACCCACAAATGACAGCCGGCGGAACCAACGGCTTACCGTGCTCTCCGAGGCACGGAGGAGTCTCGATATGTGAAAATGGTCACCCATCCACGGACCAACCCCGGCAAGCGTAGCTTAACCTGATGGATCGACCCGAGCGGCTGTTATTACTTAGCCATGAGCTCCTCTTTTATTTTTTCTATTAGACCGTAAAATAAAATGTTGTTTTTTTTATCGACTTGTAAAACTTACTTTAACGTTAAAATATATTTTAATCGTGAACTTTTGAAAACTAGTCTGTAGATTAGATAATCTACAGACCAGTTTTCAACATGATGGATGAGGGTACAGCTCTACCCTGACGTCAATTCATTGTAAACAAACCTTGTATTAATTTATTAAATAATTCTATATCTAATTTGACCTTAGATAAACGACAAGATGTCAAACAAATCTTGCGAGCACACTACATTAAGAAATTGCAATCTTTATCAAAAGCAGACCTTGCTTTACTTACGTGAGGCTTAACCCACAGAAAGTGTATATCAAGACCTTGAACATTGGTCTTGAACTGCGGGTACTGGTTGAGAATATTCTCCTGTTGCTGGAACGGGTACTGGTCAGCCCAGTAGTCCACCCATCCGTGCAGGTCGTCCGTGTTGAAGCCATACTCGAACCCAACACCTTCCAGAGGGCGAGTAAAGGGGCGGTGGTTCTTGAGACGGTACCGCAGATCAAGAATCATCTACAATTAAATAATAATATATCCTTCGAGATTCTTTATTGTGCATGCTGTAGTCTCCTATATGTGAAGGAGTCATTTCAGCTGAAAGATGTCCACTGCAAGACATAGGCGGAGGCACAGAAGAGGTCGAGGTGGTGGTGCTTAGGGGAGCCCAAGCACCGCCACGCCGTGCTTCCCGCATCCAGCGGATTCTGCGGCCTTCACTGCGGTCATCGGTCCATCTTGTGAGAGGCCTCCTTCCTGCTTCTAGTTTAACTGGACGCAGCTGAATACCAGTATTTTACATGGAGTGACTACATATCTGACCTCCACAACCCAGTAACTGGTTAATACGATACCCCCGGTACGGCTGGTTTATTTTAAATTCAAGGTCGCTCAGCGAGCTATGGCTATATAACCACAAATCGGCAAATGCCCTAGGCTAGGTGGAGCGACGATCTCCACAGGGTGTCTGGTAGCAGCTGGATGAGAGTTTCCAGAAATCAAGTTTAATGGCGTGCAGTGGGAAAGGCCTATGACCAGCAGTGGACTGCTATAGGCTGATGATGATGAATATATATCAAAACTTACCTCTTCATCAAAATGCACTTGAAAAGGTCTAATACTGGTGTCATTCTGAAACTTGGAATGCTCAGGTCCCCACCACACGTGATCAAAACTGGGCACTGATAGGGTTCTGAGGATCCATAAACAATTGAGAATTAACAGCACAAAACAAACCGAAAAGATCGTCAAGAGAACTTTCATAATAAAATTATGTGATAAGTTTTTTTTTAATTTTTTTTTATTTTTTTTTATTTTTTTTTACCGGACTACGGACTATCTATGTACGCAACCGTTTTGAACAATTCGCGCAATGCAAAACAGCGGCTGTTTATCTCAATTATCTATACCTACATTTAAATCTGCACTGCTTGCAAAAACTAGTTTTAGTTGCCTCACTATTTACCCGACTGCCCCAGAAGGAGGGTAATGTTTTTGCACTCGTACTACGTTTCTATCCGTTATTATTTTAAGAGAGTAATACAAAGATGCGTATTAATCTCATTGCAGAGGTAAAATTTAAAAAGCATAATAATTATGTACCTTTGAGAAAAGCAGTTAGATTTTTGTTATTTGTATGTATTTTAATTCATTTTGGCAACTTCGTACCGAAAGAATAAACATTTTTTAGATTTCCTGAGTCGTGATGTATTTTTTATCTTGTTGGTGTCATAACACACTAATGCTTGGGCTACATTTGTCGCGTTATCGCGAACTATACTTCGCGCGCTCCGTGGCTCCAGCATTATGCTGCGGCCACATTATCGCGATAAGCATTACTTTACTTTCCATCGGATAATCAACTTTTTTCCGACGTATTATGTTCTTTTATTTTCCCTTTCTTCCGTTATTTTATGGTATTCTGCAAGGTCAAGATAAGATTATTAATTTTCTACCACCGAGGGATTTGAAACTTTTAATCTTATTCTTGTCAGCAGTAATTAAGCACCGTAGGCTGGTATTGATATTTTTAATCACTGTAAAATGGAAAGATTTTTGACATTGTGATTAATTTGTCACAGAGACTAATTGACTTTACGGATTATTTTTTTTGCTATCGCCTGTTTTGTGTTTGCAAGCTATACTTATTTAAGCATTTGCATGTTTGCATAATTATGCAAATGCATATTTATAACTCTCTAATTACGGCGTTAATGCATATTTTAGCCTTTTTTACCAATCGTGCATATTTCGTTTAGTAGCGTACGTATAGGGGCCAATATCAACCGCACAGGGGGCCTAGACAAAATCCATTTTCTGTAAGCGTTAACGCCAACGGAAAGATCAAACTGTATGGAGTTGACAGCAGCAGTCACGTGACATCTCTAAAGCTAATGTCAACTCCATAAAATTTTATCTTTCCGTTGGCGTTAACGCTTACAGAAAAGTGATTTTGTCTATAGCCTCTGGTCTGCCCGGTATCTCCAGAAATTGAGCCAAATTTTATATTTTGTCTAATGACGTCAATTGACATAATATAGAGGTTTTTTTCGGCGTACAAATTAATAATGGGTGACAATTAATGTCACTATACTCTCGAAAATTTGGAAAAATACTCAATTGTATATTGTCACAAAAACTATGCATAATTTTTGCAATATTTCGCTGTTTTTGTACCGTCTTTATAAAAATAAAAACGATTTTTGATTTTGCATAGTGCATATTTCGGCCTTTTTTAGTGCATATTTTCATGCATATTTTGGCACTTTGTTAGTGCATTATAATCCGATGTCTACATATTATATTTGCAAAATAATTGCAAATTAAAATATTTCGGGGATATTTCACTCGCAAGTAAATCCTTACGTGCGTTGGAAGATTTTTACGCAAATTTCTTCCATCACACGTCACGCATTGACTTGCGCAAGCCTAAATTTGCGTAAATGTGACTAGCATTAGACTAACATATAAAAGTGAAGCCACTTTTATATGTCAGTGTAATACTAGCCACATTTGCAGACAGACATATAAAAGTCTTCGAAAATACAACATTTTAATGTTAGGAGTTAATTTAGGATGATAATATTTAATATTTACATCGCGCATAAACTTTCCCAGATGTATTAAAATCTCCACCGAAATATAAGTACTTTTCAATCACATTTTGATAGTATTTCCTTTGAGTAATACGTTTTTTATCACCCCTCACACGCACGCCATTTGTTGGCCGCCATGACACTTGACTTGACACCCCATGGGAGCAAGGGAACCCGCTATTGATAACATAAGCCTTCTAATACGTGGTGCCGATGATAATAATGTTTTATTAATATGAATTGGGGCGATAAGTCAAATATCAAATATATTTTGTTTATTGGCTACTTTTTAGGGTTCCGTAGTCAACAAGGGACCCTTATAGTTTCGCCGTATATGTCCGTCTGTCTATCTGTCCGTCTGTCTGTCCGCGGCTTAGCTCAGAGACTTTTAGTACTAGACAGCTGTAATTTGGTATATGTATCTAGTCGGCTGATGCGGGTAAAACGGGTCTCCTATGAATATTCGAATAACGTCGTTTCTACGAACGCTATTTCGATAAAAATTGCGGGTGGTACGCCAGTTCGAAAACACATCGAATCGAAAAACGTGGTTCCATCACTACTATTTAGTTTTTATTTGATAGTTTCAAAATACTCCTACGCACTAGTATTTCCATTCATCATCATTTCAGCCGAAAGACGTCCACTGCGGACATGGCCTTCCCCAAGCATCGCAACTTCGCCTCCCGCATCCAGCGAATCAGCTGGACGTCCTGCGGCCTTCACAAGGTCACCGGTCCACCGTTTCGTTACTTCCTTCTTTCCAATTGTCAGTAAGTATTCCCAGTACTTTCATTAATTGTTGTACGAGTACTGCTTTCTCCACATGGTATACCTATAAATAGAGCGTTGAGCAAACTACTTAGGTATACTTACTATAATTATATAGGTAAGTACGATTTATGACGTGAAAAGAAAATAGAGAGATAATGCAAAAGCAATGTCCAAATTGATATGAATAACGATGCCTAGTTTGTAATCCGACTCGAAGGACTGAATTGTTCTTCCAATATAATAATTATGTGATCTTATACCAATTGTCGTACTCTTCCTAGCTTAGCAACTGCACTAATTAAAACAATCTAATAAAATTTTGCCTCTTTCATCAAATGTGTTATGTGGCGTCCTCTACAATTTTGAGGTACTTAGTAAAACGTGGCGACATCTAGCAATAAAATGGTGAAAGAAACGCATTAATACTGCGTTAAGTTTTAAAAACCGAAGCTAGTTGTACATATTCTGGGCAGAGGGCGCTGACTTAAATTAGTCTACCATCATGGTAAACCTGTAAAATTCGAATAAAAAAGGGGTGGGGACCTCAGATTGGGGTGGGTGACAAAAGGTTAGTTTTTTATTACTTAGGTAGGTTTATTTTATCATTTGCTTATAACTAAGCAACATTATGTCGTAAGAATAAGGTAACCAAGTTAATAAAACCACAGTGTATTTAAAAATCAAACTAATAATTACTTTATTTAGGCGTATTTTCCAGCGTTACATAAAACATACTAGAAGTTTTTAGTTCATAATATTCGATTTGACTTATCTTACTACGATAGAGGAAAAATTTGTACCGTTTACACTTTAATTAGTAGCAATACATTGCGTTTTATGTATGAACCAAGAGCCACTAGTTCTATTTGTGATCGCCAATGCACAAAAAACCCCCTGTACTAGTTGAAGTGTAAACGGTTCTTTAAACATAATTGAAATAGTTTATTGTCAAACATGGCTAGAGTAATCATTCAAATATAGGTATAGTTTCTTTGTCACTAATATTAGTACTGAAATTTTCCGCAATATCTTAATGGCGCTAGTTTGGGTAAAATTTAAGATTTGTGTATGTCTTATATACAGTATGTTAACTAACAAAGGGCGTTCCCGTTAACCTGCAATAGTATAGCGTCTATAAATGCTAAAAAAATATTACCATTACAAAAAATATGTTTTTTTTTGGTTTTTGTATAGTAAAATATCCACAAAAAATATTAATTGTTACGGAAAATAAACTCTCTGTACACGTGCACTTGTCACACTTGTTTTTCTACGTTGAAATACAAGTGTGCGTGTACAGAGTGTTTCTTTTACGTTTAAATTTAATCGTTTTGTGAACATTTCATGACACAATTTAAAAAAAAACATTTTTTTTTTAGTTGTAATCTTTTTTTTAGCATGTATACACGCTATATTATTGCAGGTTAACGGGAACGCCCTTTCTTAGTTAACATACTGTATATTACTTGAGAAATGTAATAAAATAGAGTAAAGAAATACATACTTTTTCTTCTAGTTATCGCAAATACGATCGAATGAGCTCCTTCATGTATTTCTAGTATGATCAAAAGTTTATAGTAACGGTCGTGTTTTTCACTAGCCCCTAACATTTTGCCAAAGTACGTACTCGTTTCATATTTTTAAATACTTGTTCATCTAATTAGGTACTGTTAAAACTACTTTACATTTAGTACCTTTTTGTTAAGTACGACGTACTAGAAGTACTTACTTTAGAGAGGTCATTTATAAATATTTATTTAAATTATAGTAATTCACCAAGTCGCTTCTTCCATCTTTAAAATAATAATGAATAACTTAAACTAGCGCCATCTACCTTCAACTGTTATAATTATTATTGTCAATTTCAAACCTTATTGTCGTCTTGGAAGTTCGTTGCTTAGATTACAGAGAAAATTATAAATTATAATAATCTATGGTAAAATTGTTATAGTTTATAGTTATTTTGTACAATCTAAAGTCTTTTAAGGAGACACTAAGCTAGTTAAAGCCTTTCTATCTTATTCTACGAGGTGGTGTTGTGAGCCAAAATATATTTTATACTGTAGGTTATTAGGTTTATATTTCTTGGCATTTTTCTGCGGGAAAATATAATTACTTTAGTACCAAGAGATCAAATTAAATAAAATATTTTTTTGTTAGTATTCCGTAATAACATCATATAAATATTTAAAATGATAGTTATTCATTTTGAGACGTTGTTTTATTGTTCGATTAAGGTGACTGCAACTTTAAGCAGCTACGTCGCCGAATCGCAATAATAACCTGCAGTAATGGTTATGTCGCTGCGGTTTTAATTCCGAACGCAGCGTCACAACTTCGAGGGCAGTGGCACATTTCTTCAGTTTCACGTAAGTTAATTTTCTAACAAAAAAAATCATCTTTTCACTCCGTTAGTGACGGCACTACTGGTAATTATGGTCTGCAGTCGACGTTTGACCACAGCCTCAGCGGCAACGTCGCCGACTCGCCGTCTATGGAAGCGTTTTAGAGCCACATAGAAACCAGTCGTGCCGCTGGGGTCTGTAATTGCGATTGGGTGATGTTGCCGCTTGAAGTTTGCAGTTGCGGTCGCCTTCGGAAGAGCTTCTTTAGTTTAATCTTAAGGCAAGAATTCAACCGGTAACAAGTTAACGGAGGTGGCGGGTTCGCAAAAATTGGCACACGTCCGACCTCCAAGACGTTTCGCTCGGGACTAAATCACATGGAGCGTGAATCACCAATCTAGATTGATGTGTGAACTTAGCAATATGTTTTTTTTCAAAAAATAATTCCTTGTTATTTACGAATAAAACACAATAGAAAACGACGTTTATCTGGATAACCCGGCCTTAAGGGAAAATTGAACTCGCTGCCTTTACAAATAAAATGTTTATATACGATGAGGAACTTTTAAACTTAGTACGTAAACCTAATAAATACACTAGATTTCACAAGAACACATACATATCTCATACTTAAATATATGTCATATTTATTAGGTAAACTAAATACCGTACTTTTTATAAGTAATTAAAATAAGTATAGTTCACCACCGTACTATATTTTCCCGCAAAATAATTACTACAATAATAGTAATAATAGTCTGTATGGCAATTATTTGTAATTACAGTAATATAAGTAAAGTACATCAGAATATTAAATTTATCATCATAAGGACTCGAGCACACTTAGCATAAGGACCAAACACATTTTTCTCAAAACCAATTCATACGCTTACGTAACAAATCACTTTAATATCATCTTCATATTACAGAATGGGAAATATTTAACTGATCCCCTAAAAACTTATTGACCTTCTAAGAGTGCACACATTTTTAAATAATTGAGTCTCTTTTAACTTTCGGGCCTTTTCTTACAGTTGGTCGCAGTAACTAACCTTGGGCACCCCGATCAAACGGGTAAATTAGGTTGGAACTGGCGAACCGCTACATCCAAGTTGGTTGCAGTATTTGACTTTTGAGTATGTTTCGGAACCCAAAATAAATAATTATTTGAGGTGCAGAAAAAGAGGCGCAATCATTATATTAGAGTGTTCAATAATTTTTTTTTGGAGCGCAAAATATGAATTATTAGAGGTTACTTTAAATACATGCCTTATAGAATGAGCATCTTTTATAAGGTTACAATAAAAGTTGACAAAATGTGATTGGTCCTTCGTGTCGAGTTTTCAGTAGCTTCCAGTAAACGGAATAGAATCTAGGACAGGCACACTTGACTACCACATCACGTAGCTAAAAGGCTAAGCCGTAATACTAAAATTCATTTATTTGCATACTCCACGCTTTTTAGCTAAACACACAGAAATAAAAAAAGTCTTTGAAAAACAGATTTTTTTTTGGTGCACTAACTAAAGAATCAATTAGAAAAACTTCTCTTGAAACTGTTGAGAAGCGGGTCTGGTTCGAATCTTTGTTAGAACACGTTAGTTAAAGGTATATCTATATTGTTATATTTTTATTTTATTAATAACTAGGTTTTGCCGGCTCGCACCTTCGTCTGCGGTTCCGCGCTTAAATAGTAACCTATGTGCCAACTTTCTTCCAAAAGAATTCAGCTGTTTTTGGGAGATTGAGTAGCAAACAACCAAACAAACTTACACATAAATTATTAGTAGGATCTCTAATTTAAAACGTGCTCCAACATTAATACGTTCGTCTGACCCTTAAAAATATTTCAAAGCTTTGAAATAATAAGCATAAAATGTATATTATTTTACCATTCTAATATTATTATTATGTTTTTAAACAAAGGTAAGCCCACACACATTTTCATCTACAACATACACTTCTAATGCAAGCAAGCTGTAATTAGAAGGGAACTTACGTAATACGAAGCGACACTATTATTTTTTTAATACATATTTCATTTTAGTATTATAAAAAATCTAGAAAATGTATAAATTCACAACCTATTAAATTTGTCTATTAATAATCCGTGTGATTATGATTTTTTTAATTATTAATAATTATTATTTCTCGAATATTTTTTCTCTAGAGAAACTATTTGCAAATAATTGATTAATAATTATATTTTACTTGATCTTACTGCAGGGGTTTAGGCCTTCTAATTAATGAATTATGTCTTATTAGATTATAATTACGTCAACCATTGTAATAATTATATTTTAAAAGTTTTGTCTTCGTGATGTTTCTCAGTAGTGACTTGTTATTTAGTCACTTAATTTTGAATTATTGTAACCAAAATAAAACCAGCTATAAGTTTATACTATCATATTTTCTTACAACGATGCATGAATGTAATATTGTAACCCTTCGGGGAAATCAGGCGATGTTATGTATATTATGATAATATAGTTTTCCTAATGCATCCAATTATATAGGTATTTCAAATCTCGTATAATTTTTTAAACGATCTAACTTTTTAACTAATTATAAATTTTTGAATAAATAATGATAAAATAGGTATTTATATGGCAGGTTTACACTAACGAAGGCAACGTTCTAACTGGACAATTACACAATCTTACAGTTCGGATTAAGATTCTATTAATTAAGATTCTATCTCGCCACTGGCCGCTGCGACCAGGCCGCTAGTGAGCGCTAGGTTTAAGTTTTCGATTCAAGAACACTTAATGAGGAGAAACGCGAATTTTTTTTTTTTTGTGCCTGATTGGCTACTGGCTGACGATTGATGTCGAGACGTTATATATATGCTAGTCGCGCGGTAAACTTTGCTAACCCAATGCAGGATTTTGCGTGATTCCAGTGTGATGCGTAGTTTGCATGAGGCATTGTAGATGCCGCCACGATCTCTTTCACTCCTGATCAAATGTTCTCAAGATAGGGTAACAAAAATCCCAAGGAACTATATTTTTTTCAGAATAATTATTTATAATATTAGGTACAACATTAAACAGTAAAATATAGTAATAGAATCTAACGCTAACACACAACAGCAGTTCATAAGTTACCGACGTTTATACGCTATGAAAAATAATATAATTGTTCCCATAAATGTTTTACAAATGAAAAATTATTTGAACTATACAATTAATACACATATTTTTTTTAATAATTATTCTTTAATTTCGTGTTTGAATGTCATGAAACTTGAATCTAAGGGTCGATTCATACTAGCACAGAGTTGAAGCGCAGCGAAGGTCAATCTAAAAGATAACATAGCAAATTCACTCATATCTCTCCAACGCGACGCGACGTAACGCACGCGCACGATTGTCGCTCGCTCGCTCATTCCGTAGAATGCGATCGAATTCACGCGTCTATTTTTATCTCGATAGAATATTATTATGTACGTTACCGTCCAGAAATAAGGGTATTTTTTTTAAATATCTTTTGAACTGTGACTTCACTGTGATTCGACTCTGCGCTAGTATGAATCGACTGGATATCTTTAAAATAAAAATATTTCGTTATAATTTCACGAATACGAACAAATTCATCCTCCATAAATCCGTGAAAGTTATGATGAAGCTTCTTTATTTTCATTAAATTTCAGAATATAATCCTATAATAAATATTTATAATTTCTACAGTCACTGCATCCCTCTATAATTCACTCAAATAAATCTTACCATTCAGAATCAAACCATCTCTAGGCTAATAATAATTATATTTGTTATTCATAATAATTAATTATTTATTTATTGTCTTAATTATTGTCGTAGTTAAGATAGGAAAGCTCGATAAAATATTAACCAGTATAATTAAGATAGATACCTTCGCTATTCTCGAGAACGTGGGTAGTAATTATATTTTTTTCTATTTTCTTTTTAATATCTCTAAGGAGAGAGGTAAAGTCTGGACCACTGCAATCTTAAACAAACTAAGTTTAAATGAAACTATTTAGATATGGATTTAAGGATATGCGAGTACAATATATTTTTTTACTAAAGTTTCTAAATGTTAAGATCGCCCACCATAAAATTATGTGGCGTACCTATTATTTTTTATTAAAAAATGTTTTAAAAGCACAGCCAAAATTTCGCGGTGGATTCGATATAATTTTGATCCTACGTACAATAAAGTTCTCGAAACTTCGTGTTTACTTGAAAACTTAGCATTCTTTTAAGCCACTTTAAATACAGGGATCTACCTTTTCCTCTAGCCTACATTATACGACATGATCCTAAATTAAAGAACATAATTTTGAAGGCATTTTTCAATGGTGTTTAACGTCCATCAGTTATCGTTTAGAGCTTGACATCGTGTTTTATCCTTTTTATTGCCTTTATAGAGTTGACTGTCAATTTATACTTATTACTGTCAGTTTATTAATGAAAACCTCTATTTTTTCATAATTTATTACTTTTAAAATAGTTGTCCATCCCAAAATAATTTCCATCAACCCTTTCTACATTATCTACATCAAAACCAAAAGCTTTCAAGTAAACACGAAGGGAAATTAACCTTTTACCTCTTTGGTGATAAACTTTGAACGTAATTTGGGTCCATCTCGTCCAAGTCCTTACCTTTGGTCTCCGGGACGCAGCACACCACGAAACAGAGACCGCCCACACTTATAGAAGCATACAACCAAAACGCACCATGCAATCCCAATGTCTGCTGAAAATCCACGAAGGTCTTTACACCAACGAAAGCACAGAGATAGCTAAATGCCGTCGCCATTGCGCTGCCAAACGCTCTATATTCCAAAGGAAACAACTCCCCAATCAACAGCCATGATATAGGACTCATGCCCAGAGAAAAGGCAATCGTAAAAACTAGGACACACAACAAAGGAATCCAGTCATTCTGTCCTATTGTCTGATGGAACATGACGTTCTGAATTCTCTGATTACGATGAACTTCTTCGTAGTACGCGTAACTCCCAAACCCGGCCAATGCCATGGACATTAAGACAGAACTCACTATCAGTAACGGAAGACGACCCACAGTATCTATCAGCAAGCCAGAGAGACATGAGGCGAGAAGCTGGACGAAGGACACAGCAATTGCAGCTCCATGAGGGTTCATACCACCGAAAGTCTTCCTAAATATTGGCACAGCGTAAAACGAAAACGCGTGAGCCCCTGAAAATCTTTGGAACATCATAAGACCGCACGTCACTAAAATTGGTCCTAAGAGCCTATTCATAGTCCTAACGTCAAAGGAGTTAATAAGTTGACTCCCAGACATTTGACTTTGTCTTTGGCTAAAGTTCTTGCTAGCTAGAACATTTGTGCGTATTGTAGCTAGCTCCTGAGCAACATCTGAATTAGGACCACGTAGCCAGAGGAGACTTTTGTACGCTTCCTCGTCTTTCCCTGTTAGGACGAGGTAGCTTGGTGTTTCTGGTATGTATAGCACGGTGCAGAATAGGAGTAAAGGGGCTGCAGATATGCATAAGGCTAGTTGTTGCCAGTCGAGGTAGGCACCGATGGTGAAGCTGAAGAGTACTCCAAGATGGCCGACTATTTTGAGCACAGCGCTGAGGCAGCCGCGGATGTCGGGGACTGATATCTCGCTGATGTACACCTGAAATTAGACAATAGAAATATGTGTTAGAAATAAGTACAAACAGCAATCGTTTATTTGCATAGAATTTAGTTACATAATAATATAGATTTTAGATCAGGCCGATTCTGTAATAAAAATAATAAAAACAAAAAAAAAAATTGTTCAGGTCAGTTGTTACAAGGTCATGTCATGGTCATCACACCAAAAGGCAAATTAAAATCACATCCAAAGGCAAATTGAAATCTAAACCAGAGTTGCGGCCAAACTTCTTTACAACTTTAAAGTAAAATAATGTTTTGGTCTAGTCGTTAATTTACGAATTAATTCCAAAGCCGCCATTCTTCCTTTTTAATAAAAATTCAAATTAGTTTTTAACAACGAATACTAATTACAAAGTTACTGTTTAAATCACCAAGAACACATCAAACAAACGACAAATTAATTTAATTTTAACCGCTTTTGAAGTAATAAATAAGTAATTCTATCGTTAGAAGTTTCCTTTCGAGCGAAATTTTCTGAAGAAGCGGCTGAACCGAGACTTGAAGGACCGGCAAAGTCCGAATACACAACTTGTGTAAAGTGACAGACTTTATCAATTAAAAGCGTGGTGCCCATTCTAAATTATTACAAAAGTAAGAAAGACCATTCCAAGGTTGCATTGTATATTTTGTAGTGTTTTTTTTTTGTGGTTTTAAAAGTATAGGATACATTAGTTTGTTAGTTTTAATGTTTGTTTTTTTTTGTTATATTTCCTGTGCGTGTCCGAAATAAAATATTTTTCGTTCTTTCTTTCATTATAAATAAAGACTATTATGACAAAAGAAAATTCAAAATTGGAAAAAGAAATACATTGTAAATTCAAAAGTCGACAATCGTGCAAGTAAATGCATAAAACAGTGGATGGTAACACTGGTGATCAGGCAAATGATAGGATTTCCTAGAGAAAAATAACAAACGTCACAAATGGAATAGTCAAGTCAAAATACAAGACACGTGCGTGACAAGGAGTTTGCCTTTTAGTTACAAACGATGGTGAAAATTATTGGCCCATTTTCCTACTATTATCTTTCACAGATTACGACTTTTCTTAAGAAACTTTATACGATGAGCTATATGAAATGCTAAAAAGAAGATTAAAGCCAAAAATCTACATAATTAAACAGCTAAGTAGGTACAATAGAGATTTTGTCTTTGATCCATGGTAAGGCGCGGTCAACTCACTAATTGTCTGAAACATGCGGGCTGGGAAATTGGTCCTCAAGTCTTTACCCAACATTGTTAAAGCAATGTAATACTTATTACAAAGAGTCAAAAGTCTGTTTTTGACCGGTTCGTGTGATTTAAATTGAAATGTCTGTACAAATAATTTCCCTAAACTTGTAATGAATAATTTGACAGTTATCTTTATCTGATGTTTAAATCTGTTTGAAGTTTCGGGAGACAAAGCAATTAGCGAGAATACTTTGTTGCGTTTTCTCATCTTTTGTTTTATAATTTTGAAAGACTCTTCGAGACCTTGTGTCGTGAAGATGGGCAGCGAAAGCTATCTATCATCATTAGCTAGATGATTGTATTGTGATCAGCAATCTGTTTGTAAAAAAAAAATTGAAAAAGTGAAAATGTGAAACGTGAAAATATTGTAAAAGCCAATTATTTTTAAAAGAGTAACCGTGGAGTTTCTTGCCGGCAATTGGAACCGTGCACCTAGCTTCTGACGTTTCATAAGTGCCCATGTAGGCTTATGTGAAATAAAATATTTTGATTTTGATAAGCGAGGAGATTACCATATTGTTCTTTATAAAAGTAGTACTTATGGAGGTTGAAGATAAAAAAGTTTGTAACTATGTTGGAATCAGCTTCGAGTCTAACCTGATGCAGCTGCATATTTTACATGGAGCGACTGCCTATCTGACCTCCACAACCCTGTAACTGAGTAATACGATACCCCTTGGTAAGATTGGTTGTCAGACTTTCGGGCGTCTGACGACCCGTTAAGACTGTCAAAGATTCACGTTTGACAGCCAGGACCAACGGCTTAACGTACTTTACGAGCCACGGAGGAGTCTCGGTTTGTAAAGATGGTCACTCATCCACGGACCAACCCCGGCAAGCGTACCTAAACCTGCTGGATTGACCCTTGCGGCTGTTAATTACATAATATGTAACTCCTTTTTATCAAATATGGATTTAAATCCTTGCATCCATGTCTTGTAACTAAGCGGTCTTTTGTTTAAAGAAAAGCTGATGATGATGGTGATATTGACATGTAATTTATGTTGGCTTTGCGGACAGCAAGATCATGTGAAAAACATTAAACCAGAAAAGAAAACGATGTCCATATAGAAAGAAAAAGTATTTATTGACTCACACAAGACACTTAAACACAGTCTTTAGGCTCTTACATACCGCCGCATTGTTCGCCGTGAAGTTTTCTCAGAAATTGTTTTGTTCAAATTCGCGTCACGCGACGTATCGCGCCAGTATGTAAGGGCCTTTAAACACAGGTTGTAAGGGACAGTCGTCCGCAAATTAACAGGGGGCTTTCAGCTCCTTATTTTCAATCATATTCCACCGGAAATTTTCTCAGTAAAGTTTTCATTTTTTTATAGTTTTTTCAGTTACTATTCCATTATTTCAATGTAAAATTAGATTTTCTGTACGCAGCACTCCATTTATGTAGATAAAACAGCTAAAATAAAAAAACCAGCAATGGATGTTAAAATACTCGCGCGCGCCCGCCCCGTCACGGGGAGTGCGGCTACGTGGTCTTTGCCACGGTAACGTATATTACGCGTGAGGTAATAATACAAATCAGGTTTATTGGAGAACCTTCCTGAAATAATTTCATGTACCGATCGTCTTAGTATGATACTGATAGCTGTCCCTTACACCATGTTTATTAAAAATAAAATTAAAACAATAAAAATAAAGTAAAATTAAAAAAAACACATGAGAAAAACACTAAAACTTACCTGCGACAGCATAGTCAATATCGAGCAGCAGAATCCTCCCAAGAAAGCAGTGATGCACATCATCCTAACTGACGTGGCGACGGTGGTCAGCAACCAGGACAGGCTGCACGGTGCGGCTGCTAGCGACAGCACGCGACGACGACCGTGTCGCATCGCCGCCCCGCCTGCCATGCCGCCGAACAGCGCGCCTGGAAGGACCAGAGTAGGAGATAAAGTGTGTATAATATCATCATTCTTAATTCTAACTATCCTAATTTAATCAATCTGCCTAGCCTTATCCCAACTATGTTGGGGTCGGCTTCCAGTCTAACCGGATGCAGCTGAACACCAGTATTTTACATGGAGCGACTGCCTATCTGACCTCCACAAACCAGTAACTGGGTAATACGATACCCCTTGGTAAGACTGGTTGTCAGACTTTCGGGCTTCTGACGACCCGTAACGACTGGCAAAGATCCACGAATGACAGCCGGGACCAACGGCTTAACGTGCTTTCCGAGGTACGGAGGAGTCTCGGTATGTAAAGATGGTCACCCATCCACCGACCAACCCCGGCAATCGTAGCATAACCTGATAGATCGACCCGGTGCAGCTGTTATTAGTTAGCCACGAGCTCCTCAACTATCCTAATTTAATATTATAAATAATATTATAAAATATGCGAAAGTGAGTTTGTTTGTAACGCTTTTACGCTAAAACGGCTGCACGGATTTAGATGAAACTAGCTTCCGCCCGCGGCTTGGCCCGCGTGGTATGTCGATAAAAAGTATCCTACTTATGTCCTTTCTCAGGCTAGATTATCTTTATTTAAATCGGTTCAGTAGTTTTGGCGTGAAAGTGCGACAGACAGACAGAGTTACTTTTGCATTTATCTTAGTAGTAAGGATAGTAAGGATTTCTTAGGGATCAACTGCGTTAGGAGTAACTGGACCAATTATTATTTGTTTTAAAATGCCCTAACAGTCCGAATTAGGTATATTGAAAATAAAATTAAAAAAGTGGCCTGTAAATTGAAAAAATCGGGAAAAATTGCCATTTCTACGAGATTTTTGTATGAATTATTATTCTAACGTCCGTCGGTCGGGTCAGCTAGTTATAAATAAATGTTTATTTCCTAAGTCCGTCGTAATATAGGTACATAGCTTCTAAATATATCTATAAAACAGCAAAAAAAAAAAAACAAAATAAAAAAAACAGGTAAAAGACACAAGTACAGTAAAAGTTATTGCGTAGGCCGGGAATCGAACCCGGATCAACTGCTTGGAAGGCAACTATGCTGACCATTACACCACCAACGCGTATGAGTTTATTATCTAAATACTGGTTTAGTTCAACTGTTAGTAGCTTCTTTGATACAAAGTGTAACAAAATTTATTCAAATATGTACCCAAGTGGTTACGATTTTATTTGTCAATCGGTAACAATCGTGCTATAATTACTGTTACCTACAATAAGGATGGATGTACATACATAGTTATACATACCTTTTCATCTTCATCTAATTTGATATTTGCTATTAAAAATAAATCTTCAAGCACGAGGATTTTTATAATTATTTTTGAAACGTAATTTATAGAAAACTTGCGAAGTTGTGTTTTTCAAGTAACAACATTACGGTCGTTGAGCCCTAAGAGATATTATGTAGAGCAGTGGTGGCCCAGTGGTATTGGCCCCGGCTTACGAGTTTGTAGGTCGAGAATTGGGACCCAGCCAGGCACAAAGAAAAACATCGTGAGGAAACCGGCATGTCTAAGAACCAAAAATTCAAAGACACTGTGACGTCGACATGTGACATCTGGGCCCGCGTGGTGGGTTATGGCCCACTCCCTCTCATAGAGAGGAGCCCTGTATCCCAGCAGTGGGAAGGCAGGTTCATTATGCAATAGCCAAGTTAAGATATCGATACACATCATGTATCGATATCTTAACTTGGCTATATATAACTTGGCCTGCGCACTTTCGTCAACTAGTTTAAATCGACCTTTTATAGAAATGATTAATTCTATAATGTCCTTTCAATCTAGCGTATCAATTTGGTGAAGCCTTAATAAAATATTTATATGTACTAGACTTACCAAGAAAAGACAATGAAGCCAGCCAGGAAGCTTGCTGGTCGGTTAGCTGGAAGTCTCTCCTCGTGGCATTAGCCCCAGGCCCTTGCAGGGACGCTATGGCAGGCGAGCTGTATCCCTTGCCAAGACCAGCTGAGAATGGGGCTAATGAGACTGCGAGGGCTGCTAGTACCTGTAATATAAGGATGTGTTAGTGTTTAAAACGACTTTTTAACCGACTTCCAAAAATTGATGAACGATTTTGTTTTTTTTTTTCATTTTGTAGACGAAGCTTCCGAGGTGGTCCCATGAAATTTTTATTAACTTTGCTTGGGTAGTCTTTAAGTCATCATCTGCCTAGCCTTTTCCCAACAATGTTGGGGTCGGCTTCCAGTCGAACTGGATGCAGCTGAATACCAGTATTATGGAGCGACTGCCTATCTGACCTCCACAACCCAGTTACTGGGTAATACGATAACCCTTGGTAAGACTGGTTGTCAGACTTTCGGGGTTCTGACGACCCGTAATAACTGTCAAAGATCTACAAATGACAGCCGGAACCAACGGCTTAAAGTGCTTTCTGAGGCACGGAGGAGCCTCGGTATGTAAAGATGTTCATTGGTCACCCATCCACGGACCAACCCCGGCAAGCGTAGCTTGACCTGATGGATCGACCCGTGTGGCTGTTATTACTTAGCTACGAGCTCCTCGCTTGGGTAGTTTTTAAGTACGCTTCAATAATACGTATTTTCCGCACTTAGTGTATGCGGATGATGTTTTAATAACGTCCTGTCACTGTTATTTACATAGCAGACAGTAGTATTCGAATTTGTGTGGGGTAGGTACCACAACTAATGAATTAAAAAAAAAAAATACAAAGTGAAAAATAATTTTAATTTTGGAATTCGGTGGTAAAAATCGAAAATTCTAAACCAAAGACACCGAAACCTCTAACTGTCGCAACATAACAATGCTGTTAACATTGTTGTTATGGCGACAGACTTAGATAAGATGGTGGTAGCTAACCAGGTGGACTTAGAACAAGCCCCAATAGCAACCAAACCGAGCAGAAAATTTTGCCCCCACTGGGAATCGAACCCGGGACCTCTGGGTCTGAGACCACTAGACCACAGAGGCGGCTAATACTTCCCTCCATCTAAAGTTCTAGATCTTATAGGCATACCTACCTACCAAGACATGTGTTTTTCGAGCCATCTTCGTACACACGGCTACACATCAAGCTATACATTTCCAGTTTATGCTGATCTCGCATTGTATAGGATTTCCGTACAATGCGAGGTCAGCTTATACTGGAGGTATATAGATTGTGTACCAGTTTCGTTTACTGTAGGATCTCGATAGTAAATAATGATGGTATGTTAACGTCAACTCAATCTATTCCGTGACACGTCCGAACGTGCTCGCCTACCGGTTACCGAAACTTCACGAAAAACAACGTAAAAAAGCGGCCAAGTGCGAGTTGGATTGGCAAACGAAGGGTTCCGTACCACCTTAGAATATTTAACAGTATATATATATTTTTTTTGTGGTTTATTTAAAAAAAGCCGAGAAAACACATTTGCTGTATGGGGACCTTTTATTTTTATTATTTTTTGTTATGGCGGCCAAGATAGTACTTATTACACACTTATCTGCCTAGCTTTTTTTCAACTATGTCGGGGTCGACTTCCAGTCTAACCAGATGCAGCTGAATACCAGTATTTTACATGGAGCGACAGCCTATCTGACCTCCACAACCCAGTAACTGGGTAATACGATACCCCTTGGTAAGACTGGTTGTCAGACTTTCGGGCTTCTGACGACCCGTAACGACTGTCAAATATTCACAAATGACAACCGGGACCAACGGCTTATCGTGCTTTCCGAGGCACGGAGGAGTCTCGGTATGTAAAGATGGTCACCCATCCACGGACCAACCCCAGCAAGCGTAGCTTAACCTGATGGAACAACCCGTGCGGCTGTTATTACGTAGCCACGAGCTCCACGAGCTGATAGTAGTACACACTCTGTGAAACTTTCAAGTATCTATCTATTACGTTTGAAGATCCAGCCCTGTGACGGACGGATGGACAACGGACGGCCGGATGGATGGACGGATGAACGGACATCGGAGCCTAGGTAATAGGGTCCACTTGGCACCCTTTGGATACGGAACCCTAAAAACCTTCCCGTAGGAACTCTTTACCGGTTTGTTTGGCAAACAACAACACAGAAACATGGTAATGAATAAACAAGGTTGGTTGAGAGACACGTAAAGTTTTTAGGGATTTGCGATCCATTTTCAGATATCGATTTTTAAAAGTGTCAAATAAAATTATATTTTATGTACCTACAGTATAATGTTAGCCATACACGTAACGATTTACTTGCGCAAAAACTACGCAAGCAAAGTTAATCCATACTTAATATTATAAATTCCAAAGTAACTTTGTCTGTCTGTCTGTCTGTATGTTACCTTTTCACGCCTAAACCACTGAACGGATTTCGGTAAAATTTGGCAAGGAGATAGATGGCATTCCGGGGAAGGATATAGGCTACTTTTTATCGACATACCACGCGGGCGTAGCCGCGGGCGGAAGCTAGTAATTTATAAAATATAATTAACATGTGACCACCTCTGAAGCATGACCTACTAAACAAAGAATAATCAAAATCGATTCATAATTATTGGCGGAATAATCACATAGCAAACATACAACAAAAAAAAAATACAGACTTATTGAGAACCTCCTCCGTTTTGAAGAAGTCGGTTAAATATAAAAAGAACAGTGTTAACAGCCCCAAAAAATCTACAAACGCTATTTACCTACGACATAGCCGCAGGTAACCTTTACCAAATTTCGGCCACCCAAAAGCTTCATGCATCGATCCGAAAGCCCGAACTCCGGCCGTGTATGCAATCAAAAAATTTCCACGTCGGAAAGGGGAGGCGAAATTCCGTCCGGTCGGAGTTTCGGTCCGCTCCGAAGTTTTACGAGAGAGGCAATAATCTGACGGTCGTTAGTCCTTCTTAATGAGCTCGGAATACGGTAAGTATCAAGTTTTTGGCAATCAGGCTTTGAGTTTTGTTAAAAGGGATTATGATGATGCTTAAAGAGTAGGTGGTTTTAGATGTATGGAAGTCTATAAATAAGTATGAAGTAGTTAATTGATTCAGGCTTGATTTTGCTGAAATCCATTATAAATAAAATACAATAGACGTAGATATTATTTAGTAACCTATTCCGCTTTAACTATTCTTCAAGAGTCATAAAAACCCTGTAAGAAATAGACACGTGTTTCACCTCTCAACGAGAGTACAAATCGTCATCCTGAGGATACCTTCCTCAGTATGACGATTTGTACTCTGCGTCCAGCGCTCGGTGTGGCAACACGTCGTGTTCTGGTTTGCAATTGGTCAATCGTCATCCTGAGGATGCCTCGTTGAGAGGTGAAAAACGTCGATTTCTGACAGGGTTTTTATGACTCTTGAAGAATAGTTAAAGCGGAATATGTTACTAGATATATCTGCGTCTATTATATTTTATTTAAGTATTAAGTATGTTGAAAATGTATGTACTTCCCGTCACTTGTCCCTAAGGGTTCATTAGAAAACCAGCGTCATTAATTCTGAAATGAACCTTTTTGGCGCAGCCGTGAGGCACACATTATTGTTAAAACATTATTTTCACTTTTTTATTTTTTTGTATATTGTGTTTCACGAACTGTGTCCAAATAAATGTTATTCTTTCTTTCTGTTGCTGATGTTACTGTGAGGGTCAGCTGCGGTTGCAGGGGTCATCTTAAATATGGGTGACCGTTCTATACACATTACAAACCCTTTGCTTACCCAGCTGTGCTGCTGGGGAGTTTGTTGCGCCACTTCTTCTTCCCAGCTAAAGCACTAGGAAGTGGTGAAGGGTGGGCGTTTTGGGGGGACTGTCTTATGTAATTTTGACGTTCGAAAAGTGCTGATTCTCAGCCTAGTTTGAATAAATGACTTTTGATTTTGATTTTTGATTTTTGTCTCGGAAAATCCTCCTGAAGGCTAATTTTCGTACTTAAAAACGTTCACGTTCAAGTCGCAATTCAAAAGAGTGATCTATATAAGATATAGATGTTCGACAGATATTGGGTTGTGATCATTTATTTCACCAATGCTTCGGTTGGTTTGCAGTGTCCCTAAATGTGGCTAAAATATATGATGCCACTTCTGTTATCCCCGATTCCTTGAAGCAGTATATTCTCATTCTTCCAATAAATCTGCCTAGCCTTTTCCCAACTATGTTAGGGTCGGCTGCCAGTCTAACCGGACGCAGCTGAATACCAGTATTTTATAGTAGTAACCATGATTGACTTCGATACTCATTGGTAGGACGGGTTGTCAGACTTTTGGGCTTCTGACTACCTACAGGATGTAAGGGTAAACACTCTTGTCATTCAAACCATGGGTAGTTGATTTAAATATAAAAATAAATGACCGAACACAACAAAAAAAAAACGTTATTTTCATTAAAATATTTTAAAAAGTTTCTATCTGACACCGTGCTTGCTAGCGAAACAGCTGACTGACTAAGGGAGGGATCGCGCTCGCTGCCGGTCAGGACACATCCCGTACACCCCGCCCGTGCTGAGACGCAAGTTCGTTGCCCTAGCGCATAGGGCAACGAACTTGCGTCTCTTGTGGTAAAATTTAGATCTAAAAAAATTAAAAAAAAAAGTTGTAATTTTCCATTGATTTTACGTTCTTTTTTTTTTTTTTTTTTTATTTATTTTATAAACATGTACATTATTTGTTGTTTTTTTTACATTTTCACTCGCCAAACGTTACAGTTTGATGGCGAGAAGCGCTTGTATTTCATTCACACAAATAATCTACTAAAAATAACCTTAAAAC
Source organism: Lithophane semibrunnea (assembly GCA_947363905.1). Classification (NCBI taxonomy): domain Eukaryota; kingdom Metazoa; phylum Arthropoda; class Insecta; order Lepidoptera; family Noctuidae; genus Lithophane; species Lithophane semibrunnea. The sequence continues at coordinate 12,361,287 of OX376210.1, forward strand.
TACCAGGTATGCACTAATGTAATTATACTTCTATATCTATCACGTTCTATAAATGAAACCAAACCACTGGTTGCAAGGATAACGGTGTTTACCCTAACACCCTGTGTATTGACTACGAATATCCACATTTTTCCAGTCATGTTTAATTCCAATGGTGGCAAGCCTTACTTGTCCTCAAACGATCAAATCTGGTGAGCCATAACAAAGTTGGAAAAGTACGCAGACGATGAAAAAATATGTACACACGGCTACACATCAAGCTATACATTTCCAGTTTATGCTGACCTCGTGTTGTTTAGGATTTCCGTACAATGCGAGGTCAGCTTAAACTGGAAATGTTTAGCTTGATGTGTAGCCGTATGTACATCTAGAAATGTTGCCAGTAAACTGGTAGGCACTAATGAAAGTGGTGTAGGCAAAAAAAGCGGATTACAGTGTCTAGTGGATTACAAACAACTGGTCGATAGCTAATGGATGGGACAGGATGTCGTACAGCTTGTTTTAGTTTTAACACACAAATGTTTTATTATAGATGAAGCTAAGATGAAGGTTAAGCTACGCTTGCCGGGGTTGGTCCTTGGATGGGTGACCAACATGGGTGACCTCAGAAAGCACGTTAAGCCGTTGGTCCCAGCTGTCATTCGTGGATCTTTGACAGTTGTTACGGGTCGTCAGAAGCCCGAAAGTCTGACAACCAGTCTTAGGAGAATCGTATTACCCAGTTACTGGGTTGTGGAGTTCAGATAGGCGGTCGCCCCATGTAAAATACTGGTATTCAGCTGCATCCGGTTAGACTGGAAACCGACCTCAACATAGTTGGGAAAAGGCTAGGCAGATTGATTGAAGCTGAGATGAAGGCTGATTTCAAGGGTGCATGGGTAACAATCGTAAACGGTACAAAATAAGGTAGTATTTGTTAAATGAAATGGCTCAATAAAGTTTAAAAACCTTATGCGAATTAGCACAGCTTAAAAAAAAAATAGGACCACGCCCTAGAGTTGCTGTGCAGTTTTTGCGCATTGCTCTGTACCTCAAAGTTATTTACGAGGCAGATTTGAGCGAGAATGCCGGGTGGGGACACCCTAGATGGACATATGTATAGTGACCAATGGAGATGTTCTTCTGAAAGGTCACAGGTGCGTAGTACTCGCAACCGGTATGCGTGTATAACAGTCACTTTGGCAGAATCATAATAGGAAAATAGTATTATGAATCATCGTAAAATGTCTCAAACTGACAATTCATGTATATTATCTGCGTGCGATTCATATTACGAAATAATTCATCTGTTTGACAGTTTTCTATAGAGATTCGTAAAATGGTCCACACATTATGAATTGTTTTTATGTCAAATTAGAGGAATTGCTAATGACAGCTGGAAATTAATTGCTTTTAGAGGAATTGCTAATGTGCCTGTTTTAGGCCCCCAATTATATGAACGTAAACGAAACAAAAGGAGAATGTAAGGATCGTAGCAGGTGGCGTTAGATCTGTCTGCCTAACCCCATGGGAAGAAGTAGTGAGTTTATTTATTTATGAATGTTAATTATAAAACTTTTTTACCTATCATATATTTACATCTATGTAAGTATAACGATACGATAACAGCTTAGGTATCCGTCGACTGCCCCGTTGGTCTCGTGGTCGCAAGTGCGACTATTGAGCGTGGGGGTCCTGGGTTCGATTCCCGAGTCGGGCAAAGTGTTATTGGATTTTTCCATTAGGAATTTCGTAGTAGCAGCCCGGAGTTTGGAAGTTGGCGGTGTAGTACCCCCGTTAAGCCGAAAGCACGTTAAGCCGTTGGTCCTACGCCTGATCTCTCTCCGGTCGTGTCGGATTGCCGTCCCATCGGACTATGAGAGTGAGGGTTGAGAGAGTGCGCCTGTGTCTGCGCACACACTTGTGCACTATAATATCTCCCGCGCCGATGGGTAGTCTCCGTTGAGATTGGCCGCCATGGCCGAAATACGGTCTGGAGGACTATTATTAGGTATCCGTGAGCTAGCAAGGTTGGTAGCTAGACTGACTCTTTTGACTTCCAAAAAGGATGAGGTTCTGTGTTCGTTTGCAGGTATATTTTTTTTGTTCCGGTCTGGAATATTCTAATGAATGAGAAAGAAAGAAAGAAAGAAGAACAAATGTACGGTATCGTTCAGAATGCTCGTGGAGATCTTTTAATGCATCTCAAAAATATGACATAAACCCTAAATTAAAGAATATACGATATAAGTAAATTAAACTAACACAAAATCAATTTCAATATTATAAACCATACGATAAGTTAATATTTATGAAAAACTCCATTCACCGCACTGTCCATCGAAATGGCTTGAATGAAACAATAGATGACGCGTGTATGAAATTGACCGAAGCCGAGAGAGTCGATCAAAGACTGGAACAATGGCGGCACAGAATTGAAAAAATAAACAATGTCTAGCTGTTATGTAAAGGAAATCGATAATCATGCGAGGTTTTTACAAGCTTTATATTAGCTTGCTCTGTTCGTACGTGTTCCGGTTACTCGCGTGGCTCAATCAGCACGCGTAGCGTAGAAACGGGTTTTGTCGACGGAAGAATAGATAAAATGGCAGATAAACAATCACAAACTGTCATTTTGTCTATTCTTCCGTCGACAAAACCCGTTTCTACGGTGCCGGTGGTCATGCTACGCGTGGTGGCTTATCTTTAAGTGAATAAGAACATTTATGCCTCAAGCTTTTAAGAAAATTTTAAAGTTCTATTTTTACGTTAGTTTTATTTAGTTCTTAAAAAGTACTCGCCTATTTTTGTTGAGCAGGCTAATCTCTAATCTCTGTACAAAAATATTCTGTGTTCAATGGTAACCAATTTTCCATCAAAGCGTTATGCTTATGGTTGAGTCTTCCCATTGTTACAATGGCTTACTTTAAATAAGGGACTTTGTCGGGCTAGCATCGTAATAAAAGCTTGTGGGCCCCAGGGCCCCCCGGGCCGGGGTAAGAATTAAATAGGTCACCTCTGACTGGGGTCGTAATTTTGTTACAGCTTATATTACTGGAGCAGAAATATCGTGAATATAACATAGCTGTTCAGTAATTGGCTAATAACTAGTTTAATTATTTTAAAAGTTTTTGAGAGGTTAGTAATGTTTTATTATGCTTCTGTAGCATGTTTTCCTGTGCATTTTAAGTCCTTAGATATTTGTTGATAAGTGTCAATAAATTGAGCATCAGTGACTGGCTGATTCCTCATCACCAACAAAATTTCAGAACAAGTAAAAAAAAAAAAAAAAATCTCCGTATTTTTTTCTGATTATTTTATTGCAGTACATATAAAGTGCGTCTTTCGGATCGGACAGGGTTTTTGTTACACGGTGTATACAATTAAATCAACATGAAACCAAAAGAGTCCCTAATTGTAGTCAAAATCACAGCACGTACCGTTCTGTACCTAGTTCCTGCCCACCCCCAAGGAAAAAGCCGTGAGTTTAAGCAGACACATTAAATATTCAACATGGCACACGAACTCCGTACAAATCTGAGCCACACCGCATTTTAATAAGCCGCAATCCGTGTAAATAACAAGATTCGAGTCGCTCGACCGCGCTCAGACATACATATAGCTTGTAACCTGCGAGCTTAAGAATATCCATTTTCTTTACTCCTATGGCTTCGTGGAGACAACCTAGTTTTTGTTAAAGACGGATAATTATGAGGGTCATCATTTTTGTTCAGAATTTAATTTGGAAATTCGTATATTTTAAGTTAAGAAATAATAATACAGTATGTTATGTAATGAAGGCCGTTCCCGTTAACCTGCAATAGTATATTATATAGCGTCAATAAAGGCAAAAAAAATACCATTAAAAAAAAGTTTATTTTATTTTAAATTAATCAGCGCCTGACGTACATTTTAGTAGGCAAGTTTTTAATCACGTCTAAGCTTGTATGGAGTAGTCACTACTGAGTAGTGACAGGCGCTGATTAATTTGACAGGACTAAACTAAAATTTATCTTCTGTCCTTTTCTTAGTGAAATATAAAGAAAAAGATGCACGGAACTTAAATTAAGTTTAGTTTGTGAACAACAGAATCGGCACTAATGTCAATTTATTGAGCCTAAGAATTTAACGAGAATCGGGTGTTTACACTGTCGTCAGATACTTTTTGAACAGACATTATAAAATATGTTGTAATTGTAAGTGATTTTAATACGTATCTAAAGTGATAATAAAGGTAACTACTATAGTATTTTAAACTAAGACTTTCAATATAATAATATTAAAACACAAGTATTTTAAAAAATGTGACGGAGAAGCCCTACGATTGAGAACCTCACGAAATCTCATTAATTTGTCGTTCAATTCGCTTCGACACCTTGACACTTGACACTGAAAACTGGTAATTTTATTAGTGTCGAATCCTAATCGATTGATCCTTATCTTTTCCTACAATCAAATTATCAAGTTTCAAGTAACTAAAGTCTTTCTAATGAATTTATGCTCCAATGATTTTGTAAGCAATCGTAAAAATATTATTGTGAACAATCAATCTGCCCTTGCCTTTTCTCAACTATGTCGTGGTCGGCTTCCAGTCTAACCGTATGCAGCTGAATACCAGTATTTTACATGGAGCGATTGCCTATCTGCACGCGTAGCATAACCAACGTAGAAACGGGTTTTGTTGACGGAAGAATCGACAAAATAACAAATTGTGATTGTTTATCAGTAATATTGTCTATTCTTCCGTCGACAAAATCCGTTCCGTTCCGTCCTGACCTCCACAACCTAAAGACTGGGTAACGCGATACCCCTCGGTGAGACTAGTTGTCAGACTTTCGGGCTTCTGACTACCCTTAACGCCTGTCAAAGATCTGAATGGCAGCCGACCAACGACTAGACGTGCTTTCCAAGACACGAGTGGGTCTCGATATGTAATGTATGGTAACCCTTCCACGAACCGACCGCGACATGCGTAGCTTAACCTTCGACCATCCCGTGCAGTTGTTATCATTTAGCTATGAGACCCTCGAAATCGATTACTGCAAACAATTATACAGGGTGTAAGGGTAAACACCGTTGTCACTCAAACCATGGGTAGTTGACTTAAATTTGAAAATACCAAACCGAGTTACAACAAAAAAAAATACATTATTTTCATTAAAAGATTTCAAAAGCCGCCCCTGCTACCTTCCTACGCAACACATGAATAAATACACAATAGGGGTCGCGCTCGCGGCCGGGCAGGTCACGTCACACGCCCCCCGCCCGTGTTGAGACGTTAGATTGTTGCCCTAGCGCGTACTGTGAAATACTCTTGTGGTAAAACGTAGATTTACTTTAGAAAAAAATTGTAATTTTCAATTGATTTTACGTTCTGAAACCAAACCACTGGTTTCAAGGATCACGGTGTTTACCCTAACAACCTGTATAAAATCAAGTTCATAAAATCAATTTAAATTCTATTTATTCAAACTCAAGCATCGAAAGCTTTTAACTTCAAACATACTCTTTGAAAACCGCTAACTGAAATTGCCAAACCCACATTCTGCTAAACGAGTACAATTTCTATTACACTTCATTAGGGGCTTGTGAACTTATGATTAATCCATCTGCCTTCGACAGATTATTAATTACAAGTCATTTACTACGGTTTATCAACATTACAGAGTTGGTAGGGTAAAGGCTGTTGTACACTGTTCACAAAAGCCGCTTTGGATGGGGCAACATTGTCCCCACATTTGTTAAAGATTTTATCTGCTTTAACTATTACTTTATTCTAAAGTTTAGGTTTAAAAACTAACCTGTCTTCTATAATGTAACCGTGATCTCATCATCAGTTTAGTTCAACACATGATTCCTTTATATTATCACTTGGTTCAAAAACGGTAAAGGAAAATAAAGCAAGGAAGCCATGCCTGAAAGATATTTCTCGACGGCGTGTGAAGCCAAGTCGGAGGCCCATGGGTGGCATAAAAACTGACACCAGGTTATTCACCAACCACACGAAAGAGAAGGATCTGTTTTGTTTGAACTATAACATACAAAATCTATTGTTCTGTTTCAGCAGAAATTACTTGGTACAGCTCAATTTATTCACTTTCGATATAATTGACTCTCGAACATTATTATTAGAAGTGATATTAATCGAGTGTTATTGAGTGATGTCTTAGCATAATTATCCTTTGTTCTATATCTATACATGTTATAAATAAAAGTCGCTTTTTGTGTTTGTCTTTATATCGACGTTGTTCTTCTAAACCACGCAACAGATTTTAATGAGGTTTTCACCATCGTTTAGAGAATTTATTCCGGAAGGTTTATGTGTATAATTATATTTTACTAACTGTTGCCCGTGACTTCTTCTGCGATTCAGGATGAAAAAAGAAGCCTATGTCCTTCTCCAGGTCAAGGTCTACCAATAATTCATTCAGCCGTTTTAGTGTTAAATCGTAACAAACAAACAAAGAGAAGAAGAAATTTCACGCGAATGAAGTCGCGGGTAGAAACTAGTCAAGTAAAAATTGTTCAAGAGCCTTCTCTTGAACAATTTTTGAAACTGAAACAAGGAACGTGAAAGAGACGTATAAGACCATCTGGAACGCGAAACCCCACATTTCCTATGAACATCGATTAGTAATTCATCCGACACTGCTGTTATACTCGATATCATGTATGTTAGTTGGAAATAATTGGGGGCTATTACACCAATCTGTGCGTCTAATGGGCCCCCAGGCTCCCTGAACCCCGTGCCTGAATAATGTGGGCCGACCCTTAGGCTGCGCTTACGTGGGCTGCTAATTTTTTCAATAAATTACGGGGGTAGTGGATATATTTATTTATTAAAACTTTATGCACAAGTAAAAACTACTGTACAAAGGCGGACGTAATGCCTGAGGCATTTTCTACCAGTCAACCTATATAATATTAGTGGAGCATTCTAGTTTCTCCAACAGCAAGGAAACGCATGTGACTAAAAGAGTGATGAATATAAATTTTGATGGATGGAGAAGGAGAGGAAGGCCAAAAAAACATGGATGGATTGTATGAGGAATGATATTAAAGAGAAGGGAGTGAATGATAGCGTGACGGTTGACAAGGAAGAATGGGAGAAGAAAACGTGTTGCGCCGACGACAATAGTAACATGCAGGGCAGGAAGATGATATGATTCTAGGACGCTTTGCTGTAGGACGTGGGTTAATTTTATATGGACCGTAATCCTTCTTCTTTCTTGATGAAACAATATTCGGCCAACATTGCCCAGATCATCACGCTCCTGCATCCCAAATTATTTGGGGTCTGTGCAATATGTATTTTTCTTCCATACTTCTCTATTAGCCGTCATCTCGGTAGTCACCCCCTTTCTAGCCATATCATCTTTCATACATTCCATCCATTGTTTCCTTCTGTCCCTTAGTCTTATAGCCATCCACAATCATATTCAAAACTTTCCTCACGAGATTTTCCGCATTCCTCCATACGCTTAGAGCTGGACTGGGCAACTTTTCAGTCACCGGTGCTACTTTCAGACTTACCCTTTTAAACTCATTTCTTGTTCTATCCATTCGAATTACAAGAATAATACCTATTATGATTGCAGAAGAAGTCTGTAATTGGCAACGGTGACTGAAAAGTTGCCCGAAAAATTAATTTGTCCGTGTAAATGCACCTTTAGCCTGTTTGTGAGTTATACCGGTTTAATGTGTTTCGCAGTGCGTTCGGTAGATTTAATCATGGCCCGATAGTAAGGAGTTCTGTTTGATTGTATGATGACGTGTATGTTATGTGGACGACGGCTTAGATTAGGATGACATTAATTGATGGGAGAAAATGATTATGTAGCCTCTTGTACACAGTACTGGTTTTAGCATCATAGGCGCCCTGCAGGTGTAGCATGAGCACCGTTTTGTCGACGGAAGAGTAGACAAAAATGACGTTTCCTGTAGACAGTACGACGCGACGGCAGCAAAATAGAAAGAGTCAACTGCACTTTTTACGAAATTCACTCTTTTACATAATTTGACTCAGAATTCTTTGTTTTGTCAGAGGATTTTAGAGGATTTATTTTGAGGTTGTCAGTATGATTTTGACAGTAAGTATAGAAAACTTTCTTCCGAAATAGTGTACCTACAAAAAGACCTAGACAAAGATCGTTAGAAATGAAAGACAAAATGACAGATTGTAGAAGGATTTCTACGGTGCGATGTCAAAAATGAAGAAACGAACTGTCACTTTGTATAGAAAAGCTATGTCTATTCTTCGTAGAGATAGAAAGCGCCATGCTACGCCTGCAGGGCGAAATTTCTGCGGCGCCTCTCTATAATCTTGGAGAGCAGAGAGAGGCGAAAAATTTCAGCACTCCACCTAAGTTTTCTATTGTCTATTAATTTCTTTAGTAAACTTATGAAGAAAACTTTGAGAATTCAGAGAATGTAGGATGCAAGAGCAAGCGAAGAGAGCTCAACAATTTTTTTTGGTTTTCTAACTGCAACCGAACTAAAACAAAAGTACTCTGCAGGCGCCAGAGGCGAAGGGGCGCCGAAATACGGCGCCTTCGGCCCCCCTTCACCTTTGGCACCCTGGGCGGTCGCTCAGTCACCTACCGTAAAAAAAAGGTACTGCTTCTACACTAGCCGATCTATTCTCTAAAACTCTCACCGTGAAAACTTAGGCTTTTACGTAATAGACCGGTAGATCTATGAACGTAACGAATCGAAAGGAGTATGTTAATAATTGTAAGGATAGCCATCATTGATGTACCGGGTTCGATTCCCAGGTCGGTGTTATTGGGTTTTTCTATCTGGAATTTCTTAGCAGTAGCCCGGAATCTGGATTTGTGCCCGGTTGAGGAATATAGGCTAGCCCCCTATTACATGGGAGTTAAACATAACTAAAAGGCTAAATGTGGGTGTACTATAGACGTAGTATTATAATATCTGTGACTATAGCTACACCTGAGACCCTAGACAAAGTGACATTCTATCAGCGATAACGATGATGGAAAAGGCAAAAATATATAGGACTGACGACGTAAGCTATCGAAAAGCTTATGTCAATCCTGTTGAAAGTCGTTGTAGAAATACGAAACGCTTTCGAAGCTATTTTCACTTGTTTAGGTCCTCTGTGCTCATCCCGTCAGGGAAACAAGACGTGATAGTATGTTATGTTTAATTAAATCATGGCATATCAATATCATAGGTCCCTAAACAGTTTCCGATTCAAGGAAAATGGGAACGCCTATTTTCCGAACACAGTCGATCAATGTTTTACACCGCAGGGTTTTATTTTTAAACTGATTCTCGCTAACGACTGTCTCACAAAGTAACGAAGCGCCACTTAACTATTGATTTTCAACATTTAACGTACACTTAACTAAATTGGATTTACACTCACTATCACATTTAATTTTATTTTTAGATACATACATCTAATTAAACGGGTGACCCGTTACAGCTTTGCACTGTTTTTACGACTTGACAAAACATCAAGAGTTCTATAATATAATAATTATATAAGTCTTATATTAATGTGATATACAACTAACCGGAATAAATTGTCTAAATGCTGGTGAAAACCATGTTAAAATCCGTTGCGTAGTTTAGATGAAGAAATCGGCCAAACAGACGGACATGAACAGCGACTTTTGCTTAATTTTTCGTGCGGTTGTGACTTGTCAAAGTTTATGTATAGTTATATATAATGTTAGATAAATAAGTTACATAGGTACAGTGCCTTCCAAAACTCCATAGGCAAACTCAAAAAAATATAGCTTGTCGTTTAGTTTGACTTACGACCTTCTATTTTCAAGAGACACTTATCGTCAACAAGTGATATTAGTCCATAATTTCAACTTAATGATACGAGTCAAGATGGCTTAGTGGTTGAGCGCGTGCAGACAAATGCGTGAATCGGTGAGCCGTGAGTTCAAACCTCACACAGTATAAATTGACTTTTTGTAAGTTTTTACATGATTGCAAGTAATGAGAAATATATTATTCCTTACCTTGTTCACTTTATTCACATAATTTCGTAAAATTAGACAGGTAGATCAATCTGTGGGTAGAACACAGAAAAGTAAATACAGAATTTAGATTTCTGTGAGGTAGTCATTCATTAGTTACAATATTTAACTTGATCGGAATGAATTTTGTCGTTTGGTTGTAGTTGTTGGTTAGTGACGTGTGGTTTAATAGATAGCGGTTATTTTCAAAATGCAGGCAAATATTAATATCGAGGCGAGGGCGACTATTATTGCGCTGCATAAAACTGGTCTTAATAGAACACAAATATCTGAAGAAACTGGACTGAATGTGAGTATTATATTTATGAATTGTAACTTAAACTTTTATCTGAAATTAATACTTTATTAATTATTTTTAATGTTTTTTGAAACCATCATGAGGTCTAAAAGATAAATAATAAGTGTTTTATTTATTGGATTGGATTTACAAATGCAGAGTTTATATATTTTAATATTATCATCATAATCAACATTTCAGCCGAACGACGTCCAATGCTGGTCATAGGCCTCCCTCAAAAATAAATATTATATTGTTATAATAAATAAACATTATAAAATAAATAAAAATGGAATCACTTTTAATGATAATATCATTGATCACTTTAGTATTTTGATATAGCTGCTTAATATAACTTTTTTTTTTGTTTTAGAGGAATACCGTAAGTCTTTGGATTAAAAGATATGAGGCAGAGGGTAGCCTTGCTACTCGACGGCGGGCGTAGTGGACGGCCGTCGCTTATTAGCGAGGCGCAGCGACGACATATGGTGGGCGAGTATGAAACAAATGGTTTCACACCAACAAAACAATTTGCGGAATTGTTCGACACATCATTGCAAACTGTTCGCCGTGCTCTCCACGCTGAAGGCTTGCATCATAGAAGACCAGCTAAAAAGCCCTTCTTGACAGAAAGACATAAACAAGATCGATTACGTTTCGCACGGGATTATTTAGATTTTGACTGGAATACTACCATATTTTCAGATGAAAAAACATTTAGATCGAGACAAAAGGGTAGGCTACATTTGTGGCGAAAGGATAACACTCGCTGGTGTGACATAAACGTAATCCCTAATACCGAATCAGGTCGAATTACGATTAATATGTGGGGATGGATGAGTGCAGCAGGGCCAGGAGAACTGGCTTTTATTCCTCCACGCGCCAACAGTTCTGCTTATGTAGAAGTATTAGACGAAGTCATGCTACCTACTGTGCGCAACATTTACCCAGCTGATGAGTTGACGCAAGTAACATTTGTCCAGGACAATTGTCCTATTCATCGGGCGAGTGCTGTGCGTGAGTGGTTTCACTATCACCCAGACATAATTGTTGTTCCATGGCCCGCGCGATCACCCGACCTCAACCCCATAGAAAATCTATGGGGTTTGATGGTGCAAAGGTGGGAGTCACGGGATGAGAGGTGTATCGAACAATTAAAAACCCATTGCATGGAGGTGTGGGAAAATTTAAGAGGAACCGAAATATGTGGTAATATTGTAGCGTCCATGCGCAAACGTCTACTCGACTGCATTGAAAATAATGGGGGCTATACAAAATATTAATTCTAACTGTTTTGTTCAACTGTAACTACATATTTAATAATATTAATACACATAATTATTTAATTACTTATCTTAATTGAGGTTTAGTTTCAATCATCTTTTCGTCAAGAAAATGAACACTTAAGCTATTACCTCAATATTACATTCATTGTGACGTTACATTAAAAAAAACATGCATAAACTCTAAATCATTATATAAGTTTTCAATATGCTCGTCTGAATACCGATACCTATAATAAGTGGGTATCAACAATTATATTCGTGTTATTAGAATTCTTTTCTTGTTATGTTATTATAATTGACTAAGTGGCCCGGGTACCCACTTAGTCTACACAATCACTCACTCATTCGTCACTTAGTTACTTCTTTTACATGGGTAGGAATGTGACGTCACAATTCTCATAAAGGGTTGTTAATTTTATAAATAAATAAAACGAATAAACATTTTTGTTATCATTCAGCACGACTTTTTTATTTCCACCTTCCAACACCGAAAGGATAAATTAAAAATGACCTGAGTAAATATTTAAATAATAATACAATATATAATATTTTACTTATTATAAAAATAAATAATAAGTATGAATTATAAAGAAACATAAATACCTAACAAGTTTTTGGTTAATTAAATTACAAATAAATGGTTTCAAAGAAATAACAATCAGCTACCTAATGTAATAAAGATATATTATTAATTTTTAAATGTTTTTATATATTTTTTTATTCCAATATTTAAAAATATAATTTATACGTATCGAAAATGAAATATCGAAAATAAAATATACAAATAATAATATATTATTTTAACTAAGAATTGAACTCGGACCTCTTTAATCGTGAATCCATTGCTTAGCCCTAACAGCTATTAGCACTTGATAGAAACATGCAAATTTTAGCAATGCAATCAATGGTACTCGTAAGAACAGGTCGCCAGACGCGTATTCTAAATGCAACAGAAATATATTGTTATTTCGCGTAATGTGACAATGACAGTTCATTAGTGTGTGTTATCTGAGGAATGTTGAGACATCAGTCATACACGCACACGCACTCGCACTGGCTGTATCATGCGCGAGTTCATAGCAGTGTAATCCTTAGCGCGCCTATGGAGTTTTGGCCGTCTATAGTACATAGATTATTCGAGGCCTCTATCATTATATAGGTAATTCATTGGGTTAACATTTTGATTGCAACCTCTTTTCAATAACCATGACGACACTGGTCATTTGTTGTCAAAAACTCTGTGATGCCGTATAAGTTTTTTTTTTTAATGTTTTTAATAATTAACGGCTTTTATTTGCACATACTTTTCCATTAGAACCGGTCAGTATTTTATGGAATTAATTGAGTCCAACCTTTTTACAACTCATTTAAATATAATTTCATCAGAATTTTCTTTGAATGAATTAATTATTCTACATTAAGCTGGAATAAATCTCCTTAAAAAACACGAATAACCCAAAATCTGAGACTGGCCCGTTTCCATCTCTGCATTTGATATTTAAAGTGTCAAAATATAGACTATTGTTCTCAAAGCTTCCCTCCGGTCGGGCGTTCGGAGATGCACAGAAACAATGGCCTTATAACAACCAGGATTAAGGGCTTTTCTGCTTTATCCTTCTTTTTAATAACGTTGCTTTAAGAATTTGAGGTGGGTGATTAAGGATGAGTGATTAATTGAGAGGAAGGTCTAAGTAAGATGAAAACTGTCAAACGTCAAAGACGTAAAGTGCAACCCGGTGTTATAATACGCTTGCCACGTTAAAGTTGAAAGCCTATTGCCCGTAATCTAATTACATCCACACAAAATACCTATTAAAATTTTCACAGAATTCACAAAAAAAAATTCGCAAAATATTAAAATTTTCATTCGCATTACAAAACAATTACTGCAACAATATTCAACAGTTCCTAAAAAAAGTTCTAGTTCTCACCTGCGGTAGATGTCTTGTTTTCCTGGACGCTTGGTGTTCCTTCCCGCCGCCGGTGCCCGATAAGCACTTCCCGTTTGGCACGGCGCTGCCCGCCGCGCCCTTTATCTCTTCCTTCACTGCCCCGCTAACAGGCCTCGATATCGGAATGTTGTGCTTCTCAAAATAACCGTTCTGTATCATCTGGTCTAATGATACCTCCAATTCTCTCACTGGAACCAATTTCCTCCCGCAAATAGGATCGTCAACCACCATCTTTCGGTTGCAACCTGACACTTCGGAGAATTTAACGTTCTTTTTTGGCTCTTCGAATTTTTTCGGGCGATTTCGGCCCCGTTCGGGCGGGTCCGTTGTCCAATAGCGTGCGCTCTTGTCCGATATGCGATGCGGCTTACAAACTGCAACGTTTTTCGGTTGCTTCAAACTTGAATTCGTTGGAGCGTTCAAAGTATTTCTGGTTGAATTATTAGTTAAATTAATTGTAGGTTTTGTCGGATTCTTTGGATTTGAATTCGTCTCTTTTGGTCTAGATTCGACAGCTTTCCTATAAGATTCATAAGATTCCCGCGTTCGCCTCTCGTTTTCGATTCTAAAGTCGTAATGATCCTTCTTGTACCTGCGATTATTTCTGTCTTCATAGTTATAATAATTTCTCGGCAGCGAGTTGTATTTAATGTCGTAAGTCGTCGGGAGATTCAAGTACTCGGGCCTAATAGGTCTGAACAGAGATAATCGACCTTGTGCTTCGTCGAAATCGGAGTATATATCTTCATACACATAGCCGTTCTTGCGTCGAGGTCGGTCGTGTAGATCACGTCTCCTTTCCTGCCTGTATCGATTGGTCTCCCTGTGGGTCTCCCTGTCGTACGGTTCATATCGACGTCTGAATTCGTATTCATATTCGTAATCAGGCCTCCTTTCATAGAGCAATCTCTCACGGGAGCCGGCCATTGTCCTCTTATTAGATTTTTCCCGCCTGAAAAGAAAAGAATCGTATATTAATGAGGGATTCGGGAGATTCTACGGATTTGCGGGCTCTGAATAGCAAGCGCGGATTGTGCGGCATTCTGTCCCGTTTTTATGACGATATTACCGAGGTGTAAAGGCCGATAGTTAAATTATAGGTACATGTATATTACGCACCTTTTTAGTACCACGCCAGAATTTTAGGTGCGTAATGTTGAAGCCATATTTAGGAATGTGGGCTTAAAAACACAATGGGTCATTGTCGGGAAAGGTTGTTAGCAAGAGCTATATAACCCTTTTATATATGCGTATCTATGTGTATATGTGCCTCCTACTCTCATATATTTTCGATTGTACTTCACCTGCTGGTATCGCACATGATAAAGTGGTTAAAGCTGTGCTTTTAACGCTTTATTATACCATGATGCCTTAGTAAGCATAACATTCTGTTGATTCTGTATACAGTGTGATTCTTTATAATGTGCACATATCGAAATGAGGGAATCTATGCTTAATTTTATCGACGACAAAAATGTTTAAAGTGACCAACTCTGTTGTTAAGAACTTCTAGCATCTAAAGTCTTGTCTCCATGCTTTTACTACCTAAATATATGTCAGCTAGTTCCTTTGTAAAACCATCTCCATTTCACCCCTTCCCATATCTTCATTAATTTTGCTGTTCACCCGTTAAAACGCTATAATGACAAGCACTTCCATCTGAGCCCTAATAAATGAAACCACGTACATTTGCATATGGAATCCAATTAGACGTAAAACGGAACTACCCACATGGCTGTTACGTCATCTTGTCAATGTGTAAAGCTACGCATACACGGGAAATTCTTTTTTAAATAATTTCCCAGGAACTGTTATTGGTGGTGGAGCATTTTCTATGTAGTATAGTTCCTATAAATTACTTCCATTATTGGCTCTGATTGCTCCTAATTATTCTGCAATCTCTCTCTAGCAACAATCCATTGATTTATTTTAGGAAAATCGTTTAGCTTTACAACATTTTGTAAATAGTATTTGTATCTGAGCACTATGTTTGTATATAATCACATAATTTACTATCATTGCTTCATTTTTATTAGTTCTGCCTATTGTGGTTTAGTTATCGTCATTCTAGGTACAACGTCTTCACATATAATTGTATAGTTAAATATACAAAACATTTTAAAAGAGAAACTATGGGTTTTTATTTTTTGTTACTTGTATTTTGTGAGAGGAGCTCGTGGTTAAGTAATAAAAGTAGCACGGGTTCGCTTCGTCAGGTTAAGCTACGCTTGCCGGGGTTGTTCCGTAGATGGGTGACAATTTGCATATCAGTCCAACGGGTATCGTATTACCCAGTTAGTTAAAACACTGGTATTCAGCTGCATCCGGTTAGACTGCAAGCCGACCCCAATATAGTTGGGAAAAGGCGAGGAAACAAATTGTTATTTTGTTATTTATATTTTGTGTTTCACGAACTGTGTCCAAATAAATGTTAATCTTTCATTCTTTTCTTTACAACATTTATTATATTTTCATGTAATTTTTGACGTTCAAAAGTGCCTTATTATTTGAAATAAATTATTTGACTTTTACTTTGCTGCATGATAGAATATTGCCCAAAATACTGAGCAATTTAAGTTGCTCGTCTAAGTGCACCTTATCTAATAGAATCCCGGTCTCTATGCATGACTGCGATATGAATTTATTAGTCCGTTTTTATGCTAAAACGGGAACGTAACTGAATTGTGGTTGGATGCATGTGTGTGCGTTGCTAGAAGATTTACGTGCATGTCGGTTTCTCTTGTCCGTTCCTTTTTTAGGGTTCCGTACCCAAAGAGTAAAACGGGACCCTATTACTAAGGCTCCACTGTCTGTCTGTCTGTCTGTCCGTCCGTCCGTTCGTCTGTCACCAGGCTGTATCTCATGAACCGTGATAGCTACACAGGTGAAATTTACACAGATGATGTATATCAGTTGCCGCTATAATAACAAATACTAAAAATAAAATAAATATTTAAGGGGGCTCCCATACAACAAACGTGATTTTTTTTCTCGTTTTTGCTCGATATTGAAAACGACAACAGGTAGACGCTTGAAATATTCACAGAATATTAAGTTACATATTCACTTTAAAAATAAATAATTAAATTAAAATAAAACAAATATTTAAGGGACAAACAAAAACAAATTATTTTTCCCATACAACTAACGTGATTTTTTTGCCGTTTTTATAGATAATGGTACGGAACCCTTCGTGCGCGAGTCCGACTCGCACTTGGCCGGTTTTGTGCATTGTTGTTAGATGGTAAAAGCCGTGTAGAAAGATTGAAAATCTCGTAATGAAGTGAGAAACGAAAAAGATTTCGTGGTATCTAGGTATGATTTCAGCACGTCAGCACAACTGACGGGGTCCGCTGGGGCCGGTGCCTGGCAGGGTCGCGGGAAAGTCCGAAAGGGTTACCGTGGCCCCTGGCAACATACAGGCAACTGAAGGAACACGGGTGGGTTGTAGTGAGGAAGAGTCTGACACGCGTTCCCGCTCCGCCCAAAGCGGGAGAAGTTATTTTCTAATTTACCAATCGAAAAAAAAAAAAAAAAATCTAAAACACTTAACCATTTTTGTTCTAGCCTCACAACGAAAACCTCTCAGGGTTTATATGAAATGGTACGAGTCCAAACAACGCTGCACGTGGCAGTGCTGCCGCGTGCCAATCGGAATCATACCTCTAAGCTAACTCCACGAAAAAAAGAAAAATAAATCATAAACTAAGAAGCGTATTTATTATTCTTATCGAGTTGATTGTTGGTATGTAAAATTCATAAGTTTTTTTTTTTCAACCGGTTTTAAAATCGAATAATAGAACAATTAGAGGGTGCTCAACAATTAAAATGGCACGAGCCAACATAAATTATTATAGTAACTAATAATATCCATATTAAGATTATAAATGTCAAAGTCTCTGTCTGTCTGCCTGTCTGTATATCTGTCCATCTTTTCAGAACTTAAGTGCTGAACTGAATGAAATTTTGCCCACAGGTAAAGAAAGAAAGAATAACGTTTATTACAAGCTTTATATTTAAATACAGTTCGGGAAACACAAAATACAAATAACAAAATAAAAAAAAATGAAAAATAATATTTTTACAACAATAAATTGCGTATGACCTTAATTATCTCGACAGTAAGTTCCCATAGGATAATGTTCGACCTCTAAGCGTGCGAAGTCGCGGGCAAAATATAGTGACCGATAAATTAGTAAGTACTTAACTATGTCAAATAACGCAGTAGGTATTTGACCCTCAAACTAAAAAACTATTTAAAACCTCGACCTCTGCTCACCGCAAAAAGAACAAAAGCCTGAACATAAATAATACTTTCTGGTATGCAAAATAACTTCCTTAATATAATAACATTCCATTTAGTGAATGAGCGTCCCGGGCTCCGCAGACTGAGCGCAATAGTGTTGGGAAAGTCGAGGTCACAATGATGTCAAATATCGATAAAATATAATGTAAGAAAAATAGCAACAGACCATGCTTTCGCAATGGCATAATTTGACTCAACACGGGAAATCTCACTAAGCCATTGAAAGCTCTATGAAGTTTTGTCGTAGGGTCTGCCATTTTTAATAAGAAAAATAATAAAATCAGATTTATTTAAGTCTAAGCTTATATAGAAGAAAAGAAAGAAAATACGTTTTGCGGCAAACATGACGCTAAGTAAGGACAAAAGAAAATAATAAGTTAGGGGAAAATATGCGTCACATTCACGCAAAACGGCCGTCGCTCAGCATAATGCTGCGACCCTATGCGAGACAGAGCCCCAGTGCTGGTTTTCAGTGGCAGTATATAAAGCTTAAAATCCATAGTTATTTCTGTATAATTGTGATAAGAGGTTATAGGATTTGAAAGAAAAGTGAAAAGCCTTGATAGATTTCATATATCAACTTTTATGAGGCCTCTGGTAGCAGAGTATTCTATAAATAAAATCTTAAGCCGCCTTTTACGACACATTTAGAGAAGGGTTGGCTCATAAATATGGGTTTCTGCATAACAAGTCTGGAGCTAAACTGTATGATACGTCAGAAAATTGTTTATGAGTGAAATCCTCAGCAAAAGGCACCATAAAAATCAAAGAAGTTATTAAAGTATCGATATTAATCACATCACTAGTCCGCGGTCCCGTCTGGCGCAGTGCGGTACGTGGCGGTCCATCGATAAATCTCCACAGACGTTTAAACTAAACGATACAAAACCAGTTATTGTAGTCGCAACTCTAATATACAACTCGCATACATTCTCCTGACTGTGGAGACGAATAATATTTTAATCAGTCTTTATGACTGAAGGGGATAACACGGTAACCGTTCGTAAATCACTCAATTATTGGGTATAGGTCGAGGTCAAAGTGACAAGGAATTTTCATTTTAAACAATGTGCTTTGCCTTTTCCCAACTATGTTGTGGTCGGCTTCCAGTCTAACCGGATCCAGCTAAATCCCAGTATTTTATATAGAGCTGCCTATCTGACCGTCACAACCCAGTTACTGGGTAACACGATACCACCTATGACCTACGACTACCACGATACAATCATACAACCTGTCAAAAATAATTTTAGGAAAATTTTGCTGCACCTTTAGTCGAGGTGATCTTTTGAGATAACTATCCATGCCCCAGTTCTGTCATTTCCATCCAGAGTTGACAATGACAATGATGAAATCAATTTAGAGAAAATCATTGAGGCAGTACCATTCAGGTTCGTGTTAAAATAATCGTTGCTTAACTTTGAAAAATAAACTTTAACAGGAAAAATCGTGCAAATGTATGGAAATATGTGCAAGTTACAACGTTATCACGGACGGAAATTTAAAAGCGTCTTCGTAATATATTTTCATACATTTTACTTCTCTGTCCCTTTGGTCTCGTAGTTGCAAGCGTGACTGCTGAGCGTGGGTCCGGGGTTCGATTCCCAAGTCGAGCAAAGTATTATTGGGTTTTTTCATTAGGAATTTCTTAGTAACAGCCCGGAGGTTGGATGTTGGCGGTGTGAGACCCCCGTGACTCGAAAAGCACGTTAAGTTGGTCTTGCGCCTGATTTCTCTGCGGTCGTGTCGGCTTATGTGCCGTCTCATCGAACAATGAGAGTGAGGAAAGAGAGACTGCACCTGTGTCTGTGCACACACTTGTGATGTGCACTATAATATCTCCCGCGCCGAAGGCTAGTCTCAGTTAGCATTGACCACCATGCCCGAAAAATGGTCTGGAGGACTACATAATTCCCTGTGTCATCGTAATGCCGTAACGTGGACGTTCACGATATTATCGTCACGTTAGAATTTATAAAAAGATACATTTGGGTCAATTGTTTCTCTCTAGGGATGTTATGGATATTAAATTTCGGATCTGGATACGAATACGGATATAGATATAATAATTATTATACCGGTTTCGGATACGGTTACGGTTTAGAAATCATTTCGGATTATCCGTTAGTTTTGGATAGATAGATTAGATTTTAAGAAATTGTAATGTAAACCACAAATCACAAATTAAAAATAAATATGCAAGTGACGCGCGCGGCTAATGTGTTGGCTTGCCTGGGCAGAAAAATGTAGCATAATATGTCTCATTTAGTCTCCGACCCTATCCGAAATTAACCGAAACTATAATATCGGATTCGGTTACAGATAGATTTTTGTTTCGGATATCCGATAATTTCGGTTACGGTTAAGGAGCTCCTTAACATCCCTCCCTGCTTCTTTCCCCAATTATTTTGCTCTTTAAACATACAAGGAACGAACAAAAATATTCAAGTAAAGTCGCTCAAACTTGTATGCAATTTAAACTTTTGAGCCGACTTTCTTTATTTGATCCGCGAACAGAGTAAACTCTCGACTCACAAAAACTTTCAGATACAGCCTTGGGAGTGACATACGGCGATATTGACTCAATGTTCCTTATGTAGCATATAAATATTATTATGCTGACGGAAACTCTTGCAATATTTGTGCCTGTTTTGTTGACAGCTGTTTCATCTATGACTTTAGTTTAGTGTTTATGGTTGATGCGCTAGGGTGGCCCGCGAAATTCAAATTTTCTTACGTTTTTTTGCAATTTGCAGGTCATTGTTAGCGCTCGTAACAAATATGGATTTACAGAATTATAACCATTAGAATCAGCAATACAACTCTCTAAGCTCATGTAAGTGCATTGAATGACTATTTCATGAAATCATGACATTTGGCACTTCTGCTCTCACTTCATGTTTATAATTCTGTAAATCCATATTTGTTACGAGCGCTAATAATGACCTGCAAATTGCAAAAAACGTAAGAAAATTTGAATTTCGCGGGCCACTCTAGCGCATCCCCCTTAAGGATTCGCTTTTCATAAACATGTTTATCATTTATCGTTATTTTACTTGCTTGTATTCCTAAAGACAGCAAAATGTCGTTACCAAGCATCTTCAAGGATCCTTCCAGGTTCCCAAGGATCTTTTGGCGCCTGTCAATGAGTGGGCATTTTTGGTAAACATTTGTGAATATATTTTCACAGCAATTTTAATTAAACAAACAAGATGGCGGCATTCGTTCTGATTTTACGGTCCCTGTACGGTTTCTACAGTTCGATTCAAACTTATTGGCGGCTCGGAAGTGCGCTATTCACTGCGCAGTACCCCACCCCTCACCCCCGCTGAACCATGAATTCGTTACTGCGCGGCGACTCGCCTCATGTTCCAAGCCACCAATAAGTTTGAATCGGGGTGTACTGTTGTTGTAAATTAAATGACAGTAGTTCTTAAATTATACAAAATAATCATTCGGAAACTCTTTGACCAGAAACTACCTGGTTAAAGAAAGGCTGATGTGACCTTCGCAATATTACCCTACCTTTCTCCAAGCCGTAATAATCCCGTCACCGTATAAGACTCACGAAATTCTGGATTAACAGCTTTTAATGCTTTCCAAAAGCAATTCCATCGCGAGGTAACAGCGCTTAACATGTATGTAGGTACATCTTAAATACGGGTAACCATTACAAGATTTACTATCTTTTCAGTTCTATGAAGTACCTACATTATTCTCTTAGAATCTCTCAACCGCACGGTCCCTAGAGTTCCGATTCTGCTAACCATCCAACTAATCCATTAGTACCCTTTACACCGCCATAGAACATAATGTAATAGACACGTCACTTTCGAACCTATCATTTTATGCCTACGTTCATAACTCTGATGGAGGAGCTCCTGGCTAATGAGAGGCGTTTGTTAGATTATTCTTTGTGAGGCTATGTTAATGGTAAAATATTGTTGTTCGATTTTGACATCTGTCACATTTACGAAGCTTGGGACCAATGTAGAAGTACCTAATTTGACTAAGTATTGTTTACCTAAAAATAATATAGATGTTATAACTATAAATTATTACGTAATATTTAATGATACTTGTAGCATATCTTAGATTTTATATTGCTATTTTAATATAATAAACCGTTTCAACGATTGTTACAATACTGTCAGTTGATGTTGATATTCTATTGAATTTTATTTAAGAATAACGAATTAGCTTTTATTAAATTGCCTCATTACCTTATGATGTTTTAAAACTATTATAATACATTAGATTTGTTTATTATTACCTTTAATGGAAGTTATTAAACCAAAATATATGATCATCTATGATTAGTATAAAATGACGGTAGATGTTTGACATAAAGTGACGTTTGTAGGATATAAAAAGAATTGTAAGGACGTTATCGGGTCAGTTGCTTGGTAGAAGTCCAGTTGGTTGGTTCTAGTGCCGTTGTTGTTTGGAATAGACCGGCAGGTGTCACGTATGTTTAGTCATTTGATATTATACTGTAATTATTGCTGATTGTTTGTTATTAAGTTGTTGTGTATGGTTTATTATTATTGCCAACACTGATAATGTGTAAATTATATAACGGAATATTCATGTTCTTCTCCTTGCTATTTTTATATTATTGCTATTATTCCGATAGAAAACTGTAATACTGTTTCCATGGAGTTTCTTGTCCTTCTTCTCCATGAAGACCTAGTTTTGTGAACGGACAAGTAGCTTTCTGATAAAATACTGACAAGTCTAATTAAATAAATGTCTAGCCTTGTCTGTCTGTGCTTTAATTTATGAAATCCTTTCCCTACAAAACATATTAAACAGAACTTTCATACACAAAAGTAACCAGTAATCATTTTGACAATAAAAGTATTACTAGTTTGGGTAATACCTATATAAATACTTATAATGCTTACCGCATCTTCTGACATCAGAAGTGGGCTAGTTCTCTGGCCTTTTAAAACGGCTTACTAATGAATGTTATTTTGTTATTTTCATGATCGACGTTGGAGCTATTGATGACCATTTTGAAACGTTGGATGATCGATGGTTCAATGACTTCACTCGCACCATAACAATGAAATCACGGTGCCAACTCTGACATCGGATTACGGAGCCTCAAAGTTGCTGTAAGGATATCAGGAAGCCTTCCAGCAATAAGAAGTAGCTAAAGTCGGTAAGGCCCTTAGAGGCTCTTTTACATTAAAACGAAATACAAATAATACGATGATGAAATTCCAAGGTATTGCGAAATCATTTTGGATCATTATTGTGTAAGCATTTGGTTCATTCTTGGCTTACAAAGGATGAAAATGATGATGGCTGGACAATGTTAATTACTTGCTAATCATTGTCACAAGTACTTTAAAATATTTAAAAAAAATATTTAGGTATGTGTAGACAATCCATGATAATCCAAATGTTAAGCTATATTGCATAAATAAATTATTTTCCGAAGTAAAGTCACCTCATGATAAAACACATAATGAAGTACCTACCTATTAAAAAAAAAAGAAGTTCTGCTAACATAACCATAAATGAATTAAAAAAAAAAATTGTTATATGAATCGGTTCGTTCAGTTTAACTAAAACAATCTTTAATAATTCAAATAAGAACAGTCACTTTACGTCCTTGTACATACTTAGCTAAAATAGGGAATATGCATGTATTTTTTAAATATTTTTATTCGATAGTTTACATCGTCAAATAATAGTAAAAAAAAATTCGACGGCAAAAAAGCGATTTAAAGTAGTTAAAAAAATGTTTAAAAATATCCAACCGATCCGGGCTATTTAAACGCCCTCCATTTGGCGCGCTTGGTGTGGTGACGTCACAGTTCGTGAAAACAGACAAGCAACTGTCAAGTCAACGTCAAAAACTCCTTTTTCTATGAGCGTTTGACATTGACTTGACATTGACATTTTGATTGTTATTCCGGATTGTTACGTCACATCCGCTCTTAGCTTTTTCAAGTATTTGAATTACTCACAGTTTTTTGGGACTTTTTAAAAATTAATTTCTCGCTCAAAAAGAAATTTTATTCAAAAATATTGATGGAGGCATAATTCTGAAGTAACATAGTTTATAGAAAAAAATATTTGACCCATATTTGAATCACATGCATATTCCCTATTGTCACGGAATTAGGATAGATAGTTTTTATTTACCGTGGAATTAATGGAATTAATAGTGGATTAGGTTACAAAATCAGTTAAGAAATAAATTTTAAGACGGTAAAAAAAAAGAAAATCGGCATAATGTTGATTTTGAAGGAAAAGAAAACAATAATGTAGTAAAGAGTCGGAATCAGGGTTGGCATAAAACAAACCAGTTGTTTTAAAACGTGTACCTATTTTAGAGGTTTTAAATAAATGAAAAGTTATTAATGTTTAGAACTTGAATTAGCTCGAAAAGAAATTAAAAAGGTTAGACAGTATATTAGATTAGATCTAATTGGCATATTTATTACGACGTAATTCCTCACAATTGTTTTGGGGATTCTTATTTAATTATACTTTTAGATAAGGTAATTTCCCGTCTTAGAACGAACATCGGAATTCGCAATTTACAGGGTTTATGCGATTGTTTCAGTATCTGTTACAAACTTATTTGGATTGAATAAAAAAAAAAGAAAAAAAAAAAAAAAGAGAACCTTGAATAGTCTAGTAATAAATTATAATAGGTCTGGTCGATTTCAAATAAATAATAATAATATATGACACAAGCAATAACGTAGTGTTTAACGTATGTATTTTATGAATTTACATTCTAACAGTTGAAATATATTTTTACAATTTTGTAAGTGCGGTTTAATCTTTTATATCTTCTTCAGTTCTCAAAATCTTTCCTATAACAAGTCAAAATACATAATACCTTTTAAAAACTACGGTGCTAAGCAGACTGTTATCTACATGGAAAATTATATTTAATCACTTGATAACGCAGATCAAAATAGTATATACCTTTGACCAATGTCAAGTTGACATAAAGCTGAAACTTTTATTTTAATGGAATTACCATTTTATGAAATATAAAATAAAGTATAAAAATCAAATAAATATTAAAGATCAGTTTCACATTATTTATTCGGTCTAACATGTAAAGATGATGGCTGAATGTCATTCTGCGCTATAGACCATGATGACGAAATATAAAATGCTGAATCGGTAAAGTAAGATTCTATCGTGAAATGAGAAATTAATGATGAATAAAAATTAACGAACTTAATTTGGATACGACTCTTTGTACAGCCACATCCAATCCATACTTTTTAAATGATCACAAATGAGAATGATTTAAATACAACCAAGTGTTCACAGTATCTAATAATTACTTGAATTAGACTCTAATGTTTACAAATTGTTTCACCAAGATAATTTCTTGTTTTGAAGGAAATAAATAGCATTAAGTATCGGAGTTAATAACAGTACTTAAATTAATTTTATACTTTCTATTCCATAATAGTCCAAAGTAGTGAGCATCACATATTAGGGATACAAAATTATTATTTTAATCTTTTATTACAATTTTCCCTGTCATTTTTTTTTAACTTGTATTATTGGTCTGTGAAATAATTGATTTTACTTTGGTTTTGTTGTTATATATTATTTAAAGTGTTTACTTCCAAAGTAAAGAGCAGTCGGAGAAGCCAAGTAAAAATTTTTGTGAAATTGTAAAAGCAAAAGTGTTTGTTGAATACAAGTTTCAAAAATAGTGTCAGATTGACCGAGCGATGAATGATTTGAATTACTTTTATGATCGCTGGTTAAGTGCTGATTAAACAGCAATTGAATTTATATGACTTAGGTACTGAATTAGTACTTCCCAATTGTTTTGTAAACTAATTATATTGAAAAGTTACTCGTTAATTGATAAATAGTTAAGAACTTGGCGTTTTTCTATTACATTAGCAGAAGTCACAAAGACGTTATATAATATATTGGAAGAAATTAGTTGCCATTTGCTCTGAGCACCTAAAGCAAGATACAACTTTATAACTTACATAATAAGGTTTAACTTTGGTTATATAACAAGGTATAACTTTCTTCTGAATTGATTCAGGTGATGTCGTTTTTATGAGACGGTGGATACTGGGTACTTCGAGAACGAAGTACTTGTCAGTCTGACCGTGTTAGATAATTCATTATGAGATTATTGTCATTTTGAAAGAACCGGTTTTGTTATTTTAAGTTATACTCGATGTGATGTGTTTGTCTCTTTTGTTGGAGATCCTAAAAATAAATTTATAGGTACTTCGAGAACGAAGTACTTGTCAGTATGGCCGTGTTAGATTATTCTTTGTGAGGCTGTTAATGGTAAAATATTGTTGTTCGATTTTGACATCTGTCACATTTACGAAGCTTGGGACCAATGTAGAAGTACCTAATTTGACTAAGTATTGTTTACCTAAAAATAATATAGATGTTATAACTATAAATTATTACGTAATATTTAATGATACTTGTAGCATATCTTAGATTTTATATTGCTATTTTAATATAATAAACCGTTTCAACGATTGTTACAATACTGTCAGTTGATGTTGATATTCTATTGAATTTTATTTAAGAATAACGAATTAGCTTTTATTAAATTGCCTCATTACCTTATGATGTTTTAAAACTATTATAATACATTAGATTTGTTTATTATTACCTTTAATGGAAGTTATTAAACCAAAATATATGATCATCTATGATTAGTATAAAATGACGGTAGATGTTTGACATAAAGTGACGTTTGTAGGATATAAAAAGAATTGTAAGGACGTTATCGGGTCAGTTGCTCGGTAGAAGTCCAGTTGGTTGGTTCTAGTGCCGTTGTTGTTTGGAATAGACCGGCAGGTGTCACGTAAGTTTAGTCATTTGATATTATACTGTAATTATTGCTGATTGTTTGTTATTAAGTTGTTGTGTATGGTTTATTATTATTGCCAACACTGATAATGTGTAAATTATATAACGGAATATTCATGTTCTTCTCCTTGCTATTTTTATATTATTGCTATTATTCCGATAGAAAACTGTAATACTGTTTCCATGGAGTTTCTTGTCCTTCTTCTCCATGAAGACCTAGTTTTGTGAACGGACAAGTAGCTTTCTGATACAATACCGACAAGTCTAATTAAATAAATATCTAGCCTTGTCTGTCTGTGCTTTAATTTATGAAATCCTTTCCCTACAAAACATATTAAACAGAACTTTCATACACAAAAGTAACCAGTAATCATTCTGACAATTAAAGTATTACTAGTTTGGGTAATACCTATATAAATACTTATAATGCTTACCGCATCTTCTGACACGTTCGTAGATCTTTGAAAATCGTTACGGGTAGTCAGAAGCCCAAAAGTCTGACAAACAGTCTTACCAAAGTATCGTATTACTCGGTAACTGGGTTCACGATAGAGAAGTCCAAATAGGCAGTCGTTCCATGTAAAATTCTGGATATTCAGCTGCATCCAGTTAGACTGGACGCCGAACCTAACAAAAATCAATCTGCCTAGCCTTTTCTCAACTATGTTGGGGTCGGCTTCCAGTCTAACCGGATGCAGCTGAATACCAGTACCGGGACCCCAACATAGTTGAGAAAAAGCTAGGCAGATTGTTTCTTCTCTTAGTTCGGAAAAATTCAAGTCTTGAGCATTTTATTTCAATATCCGGTACAAAATATTTTGATGAAGCATTAAGTTAGGGTATGCGGCCCAACATTTGTCGCAATGCGGTGCGACTGGCTGCCAAATCGTATTGTATTAATTGCTACAGCTACCTTGGAGGTACGCTGGCGAATTATAGCGTATAATGTTTTTTATTTGCTGCGTCAGTGCGAAATTGTAGGTACAGTTTTCTTTGGAAATGGGTCATCTAGAATTGTCTTTACGGATTGACAAATTGCTTAAAAAGCTCTGTTTGGTTGGTCCTACCTTCATCTTCATGAATACTAGAAGTTTTCCGACCAATCCGATTTCGATCATGGAGCAGACGACAAAATTACGGATTCTGCGATAGGCATGAAAATACTGTTCAGGATTTCGGGGTGTTCACAATGTCTACTAAAATCTACCATCAAATTCCGTAGTAATAACCTTGAGTAAATGGAACCAGGCTGCACTTATACCAGCGCTGGGGCTGTCTCGCATATGGTCGCAGCATTATGCTGAGCGAAAACCGTTTTGCGTCAATGTGACGCATATTTTCCTCCAATTTGTTATTTTTCGTGTCGTCCTTTCTTAGCGTCATGTTTGCCGCAAATAAATGTATTTTCTTTCTATCTTTCTATATTTCAGAACCACCATTGTATAAAATAAAACTGTAAAGAGTACTTATTCAAACAGCTCGCGCTTTGTCCTCCAAAGTTTATACAACAAAATAAAAAAATGGAAGCTTGTACACACACAGTCATGTCATGTAAGCGCGCTTCGGTACAGTTACGTTAAAAATCTAAACAATTCTCAACATGCTTACAGTCCCTGCATTCCAACTTTATGAGAGAACATTCATATCTATTTGCTTCGCGAAAAATATGAAGTTTTTCTTTTAATTTCCGAGTTTTTGTACCCGTTTCGGAATGAAAGGTATCTCACTCGCTCGCTGGGAGCAGTATTTTTTATGTTTCCTTTTTATTTTTCTGTTTTTATGAAGTGTTTTATCAATTTATTGTTTGCTGGTTTATTTTATGGAGTTTGCTCGCAAATGTTGTTAAAAAAGTCGTGAAATATGACAATGAGAGGTGTTTACTAACTGCACGGAGAGATGAATTTTTACCAGTGGACAAATTTTTATCTTTTTTTACGAGATAAGAAACAAGAAAACAAGCCTTTTGTAGTGTTTACTATTCAGATTGGTATATATCTACCTACTCATCATCATCTGTCTAGCCTTTTCCCGACTATGTTGGGGTCGGCTTCCAGTCTAACCGGATGCAGCTGAATACCAGTATTTTACATGGAGCGACTGCCTATTTGTTCTCCACAACCCAGGAACTGGGTAATACGATACCCCTTGGTAAGACTGGTTGTCAGACTTTCGGGCTTCTGACGACCCGTAACGACTGTTAGAGATCCACGAATGACAGCCGGGACCAACGGCTTAACGTGCTTTCCGAGGCACGAAGGAGTCTCGATATGAAAAGATGGTCACCCATCCACGGACCAACCCCGGCAAACGTAGCTTAACCTGATGGATCGACCCGTGCGGCTGTTATTACTTAGCCACGAGGAACCTACCTACTGTAGTAGATATCATCATCTGCCTAGCCTTTTCCCAACTATGTTGGGGTCGGCTTCCAGTCTAACCGGATGCAGCTGAATACCAGTATTTTACATGGAGCGACTGCCTATTTGTTCTCCACAACCCAGTAACTGGGTAATACGATACCCCTTGGTAAGACTGGTTGTCAGACTTTCGGGCTTCTGACGACACGTAACGACTGTTAGAGATCCACGAATGACAGCCGGGACCAACGGCTTAACGTGCTTTCCGAGGCACGAAGGAGTCTCGATATGAAAAGATGGTCACCCATCCACGGACCAACCCCGGCAAACGTAGCTTAACCTGATGGATCGACCCGTGCGGCTGTTATTACTTAGCCACGAGGAACCTACCTACTGTAGTAGATATCATCATCTGCCTAGCCTTTTCCCAACTATGTTGGGGTCGGCTTCCAGTCTAACCGGATGCAGCTGAATACCAGTATTTTACATGGAGCGACTGCCTATCTGACCTCCACAACCCAGTAACTGGGTAATACGATACCCCTTGGTTAGACTGGTTGTCAGACTTTTGTGCTTCAGACGACTCGTAACGACTGTCAAAGATCCACAAATGACAGCCGGGACCAACGGCTTAACGTGCTTTCCGAGGCACGAAGGAGTCTCGATACGTGAAGATGGTCACCCATCCACGTACCAACCCCGGCAAGCGTAGCTTAACCTGATGGATCGACCCGTGCGACTGTTATTACTACTTAGCCACGAGGTATCTACCAACTGTAGTAGATATATTTGAAGTAATAGTTAAAATAACACAACTGAAAATATCTGACGAAATGTGTGTGTACTATAGGTACACCTCTGCCTAATCCTTCGGGGAACACAGGCGTGATGTTATGTTTATGTGTACCTAATCATTTATTCCCAATCTATTTGTTGTCGGCGCAACATATCTTTTTCTTCCATACCTCTCTATTAGTCGTCATCTCGGTAGTCACCCCCTTTCTAGCCATATCATCTTTCACTCAGTCCATTTTTAGGGGTATGAGGAACAGGGTGTAAAGTTCAGTCATCCACCATAGAGAAGGGAGGATCCTCCGACCAGACAGTTCTTGTGTCTGGTGGGCAACTGCCCAACGATTGATGTCGGGTTCTTGTATACCTAAACTTTTAATTGCGCGATGCAGGATTTATGTGACGTCAGGATTTTTGTGTGACGTCAAGTCTTTGCGTAGTTCGCATGTGGCGATGTAGATACCGCTACACCTTCATAGTTTCTTTGGTCTTTCCCTACTCGTATAGCCTCCACATTCATACTAAAAACTTTCCTGACGACATTTTCCTCATTTCTCCGCATCAAGTTCCAATCAAAGTTATAATTTAAATTAAACGTGACTCTAAAAGGTATTGGCACTTTAGAAATAGGTGCACACGGCTACACATCAAGCTATAAGTTTCCAGTATAAGCTGACCTCGCATTGAACGGAAATCCTACACAATGCGAGATCAGCATAAACTGGAAACATAGGTTGATGTGTAGCCGTTTATACACATGCAACAAAATTTTTTACAGTGCGGTGCATTCAAAGTTATAATTTAAATTAAACGTGACTCTAAAAGGTATTGGCACTTTAGAAATAGGTGCACACGGCTACACATCAAGCTATACATTTCCAGTATAAGCTGACCTCGCATTCTACGGAAATTCTATACAATGCGATATCAGCATAAACTGGAAACATAGGTTGATGTGTAGCCGTGTGTACACATGCACCAAAAAGTTTTTATAGTGCGGTGCATTCAAAGTTATTATTTAAATTAAACGTGACTCTAAAAGGTATTAGCACTTTAGAAATAGGTGCCCACGGCTACACGTCAAGCTATACATTTCCAGTATTATCTGACCTCGCATTGAACGGAAATCCTACACAATGCGAGATCAGCATAAACTGGAAACATAGGTTGATGTGTAGCCGTGTGTACACATGCACCAAAAAGTTTTTACAATGCGGTGTAATATTTTCGAAACTGCTAAAGAAATAAATTAATCAAATAAGGCACCGCTTTTATCTACACTTCACACCGCTAAACAAATCTATTAGAGCTTTCGTACTAATATGACCCTTTAGGGTGACACTCGGGTAAATGCACCGAATGTTAAATAAACAAACATTGTGATAGAAAGTCTCATAATTATAGTGTTTTGCTAGTGTGTATGCTAATTGCATGGTGCCTGGGCTTGCTAAGTTTGCTAATAGGACAATACTTTTAATTTACTTTTTGGTTTTTAAAGTAAGGTTTTAAAGTAATAACAGCCGCACGGATCGATCGATCAGGTTAAGCTACGCTTGCTGCAGTTGGTCCTTGGATGGGTGACCATCTTTATATGTATACCAAGACCCTCCGTGTCTCGGAAAGCACGTTAAGCCGTTGGTCCCGCTGTCATTTATAGATTTTTGACAGTTGTTACGGGTCGTTAGAAGTCTGATAACCAGTCTTACCGGGGTATCATAATGGTGCCGATTCTCTTGTCACAAATTCTCTAAACTAAACAAAAATCACTAAAATTTAGTTTATTCCTGTCAAACGACGATTTCCCATTCTGAAAATAGACTAAAGTGACACAACTTAACTATAATTTAGTTTGACAGCACTAAGATAGCACTGAGTTATAATTTAGTGAAAATGCTATTCTGAATTTGACGTTTCAACCAAAATTTTTGTTCTGTATCTAAAATCCTCTAACTAACTCTGACTATTTTTAATCACGATTAAAAATGTGTGGAATAAAATTAGATGTCATGAACTAAAATTCAAACCAACACCTCGAATTCAGTTGCAAAACGGTACTGTATCTTTTTTTTATTTTCTTTTGCTTATATCTCGAAAATGGTGTGTCTTATCGCAAAAATAATGAAAATTTTGACCCTCTTTGCAACCCGTAATACTCAACATGTTGGTAATTTTTTTTTTTTTGTTTTCTTCCAAAAAGTGAAAAATTCCATACAAAAATACGTCGAGACGGCCACATTGCGCGCCTCTCGGCTCCAAAAAAATCACGTTGTAGGCAAACAGGTAGGTACCAAGTGGAGTCGCGATTGTCAAATTCGATTTTAGTTGTGTCAAAATAATTTTTAAATTTAGAGATTTTTATTGGCAGAATAGCTCTTAGATTCTCATAGTAAAAAGTAAGGAATTTTAGTGATAGTTTAGTTAGTTTAGTTCGGTGTACAAGAGAATCGGCACCATTATCCAGTAACTGGATTGTGGAGGGCAGTCGCTCCATGCTTTGTGTGTGCTTTCCGAGGCACGGTGGGGTCTCGTATATAAAGTTAGTCCATCCATCTACGGACCGGCCGCGGCAAGCATAGCTTTACCTGATCAATCGACCCATAAGACTGTTATTTCTTAGCCATGAACCCTTCAAACAACAACAAACAATAGTTTAAAAACATTGTTACTACCGGTGTCAACATTAAGCTAAGCTAAGCCGGCTTAGTATCCTAGACAGCTTGAGATCTTGACCTATAAATTCAAGCTGTTGTCTTGGCATGCACTCTTTGGCACTCAGCTATAAAACAGTGCCAGATTATTTTCTCTTTCACATCATTTTGAGAGTGCTAGTGGTTCGGTTGGCATGTTGGAAGTGTGAAGTTTGCCACGGTGCCATAGGCCAGAAGAAAAACAAATCATGTAGATACGTTTTATAACACCTGCGATCATTCGTGATATACATACAGGTTTATTGGTTAGACATCGTCAAGGGGATGTAGGAGAGCTCATTTTTGCAACCGAATGACCCCTGGTGACCCCTATGCCAATGTCAACCGTTTTCGAATACTCTCCTACATCCTCTTAATGGATTGCCGACATATAATCAATAACACTGTATATCAACAGACTAACCATTTATTTCTATGAAAAACTTAAAAAGAAGAGGAGCTCGTGTGGCTAAGTAATAACAGCCGCACAGGTCAATCCATCAGGTACAGGTACAAGCTACGCTTACCGGGGTTGGTCCGTGGATGGGTGACCGTTTTTACATACCGAAATATCAGATGTCCTCCGTGCCTCGGAAAGCACTTTAAGCCATTAGAATTAGACCCAGCTGTCAATCGTGGATCTTGGACAGTCGTTACGGGTCGTCAGAAGCCCGAAAGTCTGACAACTGCAATCCATTAAGACGATATGTACGACGATGCGACTGCATCCGGTTAGACTAGAAGCCGACCCCAACATAGTTGGGAAAAGCTAGGCAGATTGAAAAACTTCAAAAGAAAATTTAACGATGACTTAAAATTATGTATACGCGCTCAAATTAAATGAGCTACTTCAAGTAACCACAGTAAGTACAGTCGTTGACCCCAAACAACAAATCATGAAATAATTATTTATTTCACACATATTAATATATCGAAACCCATCACGCCCGCGTAGTGTCGCTAGCTAATTAAATTTGACCTCGTTTGTTACTTTATCCGAATCGAAAATCGAACCCAGTAATTCACGCTCAGCCGAACAACTACGAACGACACAGTCAACTTTCACCAATACCAAGAGTCTACAATTTAACTGTAACAAAAATATCCTGTAATAATTCCATTTAATCTAGAAATGGCGACATTACTCACAGTTTCAATTAAAATGCCCGAAATATTTGTTCAGTTGTAACTATACGGACGAGGCGCCATGAACACAATAAGTACGCGTTGTTACATTACCGAAATAGTTTACGTTTTGCTATGGAATCGAATTAAATGAAGGCATTTAATTGCTGTTCAGACTGTTTTGTTTAACATTGATTAACTTTTAAGGCCGATTTATACTTACTTTGAAAATTCTTTTACGTATAAACGTTTCTTTCTTTGTTTCATTCTTTATGTTTTTCTTTCTTTCTTTCATTTTTCTTTCTTTATATCTATTAGAAAACTTTAGCATAGGCTTTACGTAGTGTAGCACATCTGTGCTGATCGACACAGTGCGATTTAACTTGAAGCAACAATAAATTCAAATACAAATTCAAAAGCTTTAATTCGAGTGAAGACTTATAAAGAGTTAGTAATTGACCTTAAAACTACGTGTTAGTAGGTAAACAACAGAATACGGTAGCTGGGTGACACATGTTACCGACAGCAGTGAATTATGTAAGGACGGTCCACTCTTTATGGATCGGAATGCTGGGCCGTCAAGAAGATGGATGAAAAAAGAATGCATGTAGTGGAGATGAGAATGTTGAGAATTTGAGATGGTGTGGAGTGACGAAAATGAATAAAGTAAGAAATGAGCATAGGTATAAGGGGAAGTTTAAAAGTGGCGCCAGTGACAGAAAAGTTGAAAGGTAATCGTTTGCCCTGGTAAGGGCATGAGATGACGAAGGAAGAAACGCATGTGACTAAAAGAGTGATGAATATAAATGTTGGTGTATGGAGCGGGAGAGCCAAAGAAACGATTGATGAAGTGTGTGAGGAATGATATGAAAGAGAAGGGAGTGAATGATATCGTGACACGTTTTCTTTTCCATTCTCCCCTGTCCACCACAGGGGAGAATGGAAAAGAAAACGTGTTGCCACAAGTAACATGGGACAAGGGCAGGAAGATGATCGGTCCAGTCTGTCAGCTATTATTTTCAGAAACCTGTTCGGGCTAGTCATGAAGAATAAAAGTTGCACCATCTAAACAATGTTTGGACGATGCAAGTAATTTCATGCTTGAGTTTGGGAACAATATAAAACCGGTTAAATTTTTTTTTTGAACTTCTAATGATGAAAAAATGAAAAAATGTTTTATTAATTATACAAGTAAAATTTAACAACTAGTGATTGGAGTCTCCTTTTAAGCAAAAAAGCCTGTGTTAGGAGACTCCGCTCTTCCAAAACTTAAAATATTAACATAAAATTACTTGTTTTAAGTGTTATAAAAACAGGCGATTTAAAATAAAAAGAGAAAATTAAAACTAGACAAGAAGCATACAAATGTGTGAGTGAGAGTAGGGGTGTGTGAATGTGACTATGAGGGTGTGTGAATGTGACTATGACTATGAAGGTGTGTAAATGTGAAAATGGGGGTGTGTGAGTGTGAATACTAAGGAGTGTTACTGTGAGTATAAAGGTGTGTAAATGTGAATTTGAATGTTGAATGTGAGCATCGGTGTGTATGAAAGTTAAGTGATAGTGTGAGGGTTTGTTAAATTTAATGTAAAATACAGAGTGAGTGTAAGTGGCAATGAATGAATCAGACTGTATACGACAAGTACGAAAGATGAGAGCATTAAGTGTAAGGTTTTATTTTATTCCAGTAGCTTCTCCGTGTCATCATAAGTGGGTGGTTTTATCCAGTTAGTTACTATTTTTTTACTGTCAGTTATTGTATATGTAGATCTCTTTGTTAACTCGATTGTAAAGCTGAGCTGAGCGATTGTCGTATTGAATACGGGCGAGCTTGGTTTTAGTTTTAGGAACTTCAACTATTATGATGCGAATGATGGACACTTTTTTAAATTAATGGACCCTTCAAAACTTTTTGCACTTTTGATGCATACTTTTTTAAAGTGCCCTTCTCTTACAGTTGACGCAGTAACTAAGTTAGCGTACCGCGACCAAATAGGTTAGGTTAGAACTGTGACCTAAAGTTACATCCAAGTTGGACACATTTACTTGGATTTGTATTTTTAGGACCCCAAAATAGAAGTTATTTGAGGTACACAAAAAAAGGCGCAAGCATTATATTAGAGTATTCAATAATATTTTTAGGAGCGCAAAATGGAAATGATTAGATGTTCGATTTAATACGAATGATAAATGAAAAGTCCCCTATTTTATTTACCACACACACTACACAGTCCAATGATAAATCCGAGCTCTGAGCAATACAATACACTAAAATAAATGAGTGCTCTTCTTCAGCTTCTCTTGAAAAATCGTTAATCGATATTCCTATTCGCAAATCGCAAATACGATACCTGTATCGAATACTAATAACTCGATTTAGAAACGCTCGAATAAGGATCTTATTTTACGAAGATTA
This sequence comes from Lithophane semibrunnea, assembly GCA_947363905.1. NCBI lineage: Eukaryota > Metazoa > Arthropoda > Insecta > Lepidoptera > Noctuidae > Lithophane > Lithophane semibrunnea. Next base: position 12,397,330 of record OX376210.1, read on the forward strand.
TTTTTCAGTGATTCAATGACGTCAATCATGATTTACGGTTGTACTTGTATATATTTTCTAAAAGTTCAATAACATAACATAAAATTACGCCTGTGTTCCCCAAAGGAAAGCAGAAGTGTACCTATACACCCATATTTACCCAGTTCTGTTTATGTCCCAATAGCTGGTGCCCGTGACTTCGTCTGCGAACCAGGATGAAAAGTAGCCTATGTCCTTTTCCAGGTCAGGGTCTACCCATGTGCCAAATTTCATCCAAATCCGTTCAGCCATTTTAGCGTGAAAGCGTTACAAACAAACCACAAACAAACCACAAACAAACTCACTCTCGCATTGGTATTCCGCCCGCGGCTTCGCCCGCGTGGTATGTCGCTAAAAAGTAGCCTATGTCCTTCCCCAGGGTGCCATTTATCTCCTAAATTGCAATAGTTTACGTTATTGGACAAAATTATTATTTTTGACTGCCAAAAATCTCAGTGACAAAATTATCCAGAGGTAACGACTTTGTAGACTTTGCACGTAAACACACTATTTTTACTGATACTCGTATTATTTTGATTTATTTCAAAATCAAAATCAAAAGTCATTTATTCAAACTAGGCTGAGAATCAGCACTTTTCGAACGTCAAAATTACATAAGACAGTCCCCCCAAAACGCCCACCCTTCACCACTTCCTAGTGCTTTAGCTGGGAAGAAGAAGTGGCGCAACAAACTCCCCAGCAGCGCAGCTTTCTATAAGCACAGACCATTAGTAGATGCAAAAAGATAGATGGACGTAAAATCTTTATCAAAAAAATATTCTACATAAATACATAAACCGGAGGTGTGACCTTCTTCCCATGGGGCTAGGCAGAAACTCCAGCACGCCACCTGCTACGATCCTTAGATACTCCTTTTGCTTCGTTTACGTTCATAAACGCACGCCGCCGGCGGTTGCGAGTACGCACCTGACCTATCTGAAGAACATTACCAATAAGATCAATGATGTCCTTCTAGGGGGTCACCTCCCGGAGTTTAAACTCTCACCTGCCTTGTAAATAGTTGTTTGCCGCCTTTCATTCATCCTCTCACTATGAAAAAACCATCTAAGCATACTCTTTTCAATTGTTGTCACTACATCTTCTTTTAAACCACAACGTTGCCTGCAAAACGATTCTATTTTATCTTCATTCGCGGTCTCAGTTCATCTGCAACTAAAGGACCACTAAAATCTATTTAAAATTCAATTCAGCCAGTCCAGAACCAATGTGCGCTAACCACAAGTAGAGTCAGGCTGACAATATAAACAGACAGTTTTGGCAGACCCCGCCAGGTCAAGTGTGTTTTAATGGTGGCTGCGAGCGTGCCAGAACTTGTTCGTGTATTATAATACAATCTTCTGCGAACATGTTTCATGCCGGCTGGAAATGAACACTAATGAGCGTACGCTGTGATGAGCCCATTGAGTGACAAAATGATAATCATAATATTAATGGTTTTGGCAGTCGAATCAGTTCAGTGTAGCATATTATAGTGCATTATCTGTGCTTCATTGCACCGTATGCTCGCAATCAATAAGCGCAATCAATAAAGTTGAATAAGATGTCAAATATACGCAATAAATACAGTTAATTATGATGTCACTGAAGAATGATAATGATAATGAAAGAAAAAGAAGTGAATGATGGCGTAACGGTAGACAGGGGAGAATGGAAGAAGAAAACGTATTGCGCCGACCACAAGTAACATGGGACAAGTGCAGCAAGAGGATGATGTCAAAAGGATAGCCAATTTGAAGGAAAGTGCCTATGCAGAAAGGGTGCTTAATAGCGAAAACCGATAGATGTGACAATATTATATTGTGAAAACACTTTCACTCTTCCCTTGATTCTGAAATGGCTATTTAGATTAAAGGTAAAAATGAAGGTTTAATAGGTAAGCACGAAGGTACAGGCAATTTTCCGTGCTCAGAAGCCCTAGACAAAGTGACATTCTAGCAGCGATAACGATGGGATGGCAAAAATGTATAGAACTGACTTCTTCTTCTTCTGCCTAGCCTTTTCCCAACTATGTTGGGGTCGGTTTCCAGTCTAACCGGATGTATAGAACTGACTTATGCTATCGAAAAGCTTATGTTAATCCTGTTGAAAGTCGTTGTAGAAATACGAAACACTTTTGAAGCGATCGTCACTTGTCTAGGCCCTCAGAGGCCCTAGACAAAGTGACATTCTATCAGCGATAACATATTCTAACCGGATGTATAGAACTGACTTATGCTATCGAAAAGCTTAAGTTAATCCTGTTGAAAGTCATTGTAGAAATACGACACGCTTTCGTAGCGATTGTCACTTGTCTAGGCCCTCAGGGCTACTAAACTAAGCTGTATCTTTGTAGAATAGCTGTCACACAAAGCCGTTGTAAATGAGAATACAAAATGTAAATGATGCAGTCGAGAGTACGACAAATATTTTTTATTTGAACTGTCTACACTGTCTACACATGAAAACCAACGAATTTATAATCTCATTCAAAATCAAGACCGCAAAACACACATACCTACTTGGTCCAAACACTTTTTACGTCCAACTTTCATTCAAAAAGAACATAGAGATGTTTGCCAAACATTCGACATTTATTTTTATCGTATTTGCCAAACGTGCAGCCATGGTGTACCACCATAGCATCAAAAGTGGTCGCAAATATTGGTTTGTTAGCTTAGGATCTTTTAGAGGTCGAAAAATAAAAATGGACATTCAGCAAAGAGGTGAAAATCTGGCAGGTTAGGTGCACCTTATTAGAGCAGAATTATTTTTGAATAAAATATAAGTAAAAATCTTTTTAAAAACAAGCTTTTAATGACTAAAAACGATTCTCCCATGGCCACCGCCCGGCTCCATCACCAGACCCTAAACACCACCTAGTGTCAAAGCACTTGTTAATACATAGCCAATGAGTCAAAACACGTTGGTGCTATCTTGTTTGATTGAGGAGTTCCTATTGCCAACTTCCGGCTCCATCATCAGACCAGCTCCATGGTATCATTTTTTTTAAATGTCTCGGTTATTATGTAAGTATGCCAAGTTTCAGCTCAATCGGATGCCAGGAAGTGCTTCAAAAATGGATGACAATATTGGAGTAACCGGAAACACATACGAACAGAGCAAGCTAATATAAAGCTTGTTAAAACACATTGCATGGTATAAAAATACTAGGACGAATTTTAATGTTGTCTCTCTGTAAGGCAAAGACTTCTTTTTATACAGAAAAGGAAAAAGCTTGCATTGCCACACTTATTCACTTGTTGTCGGATTTCAGAATGACTTTTTATCAGTTGTGTCACAGTCAAGATTAACTCTGAAAATATTTTATTAAATTGTAAAAGTCACACTAGTACGAAAAGGCCACCTTTTTCCACAATGAAAATACCTTTGTTTATTTTCTGAATTTCGTGAAAATACTTTACGTGCACTGTGGAACTAAAAGCCGAAACGGATCAACATTAACACGTACTGGATTAATCGAGTGAAATCCGGCGGAATCCAGTTTGATCCAGTTAAGTCTGGCTGTCCGGATAATAAAATGACCGGGTGGGTGATATCGCGCACGAAAGCGGATAGAAGGTCCAAGTTGTGGACCACGATAGCAAGACAACGATTAAATGAAATAAACTGATTATATGCACATATCAAATTCCAATTGCAATTCAAATTCTAATTGCACATTTCAACTGTGCAATTGGCATTTTGTTTTGTTTTGTTTGTTTGTCGTCATTTGCCAGCAACGTATACTGTCTTTGATCATTGGCCCTGACATCAAGCAATAGACAAAATTGTCAAACTTCATCATCTGTCTAGCCTTTTCCCAACTATATTGGGGTCGGCTTCCAGTCTAACCGAATACAGCTGAATACCAATATATGCAGCTGAAGAAAATTTTTTGTAATGTCCGTTTTGTAAATGCTTAATTTTTTTTTTTGTCAACCCTTTGTATTTAAGGTTTCGAATACGAGGCTTTTGGTTATTTTATATAAGTGTTTGTATATTGTCTATTATGTTTTTGTAACGTGTGTCATGGTTGTACAGAATAAACAGATTTTCTTTCTTTCTTCTCTCTCCTTGTTTTGTGTTACTAATATGAATTATTTTCGGTGTGAGACAAAAAGAGTGAGAAGAATTAGGTGCCTAATTAAGTTATCTAATCTAATCTAATCTAACTATCTATCTAATATCTAATTCAAACGCGAAAGTTTGTAAGTATGGATAGATGGATGGATGGACGTTTGTTACTCTTTCACGTAAAAACTACTGACTAGATTTGGATGAAATTTGGCAAACAGATAGTTTATAACCTGGATTAACACGTAAGATACTTTTTATCCCGATATTCCCACGGGATCGAAACTTACGCGGGTGAAACCGCGGGGCGAAGCTAGTACTATCATATACGGTTCACGACACCTCACAATATGCTGCCTAGAAAAACGCAGAATTAAGAATATTACATTAAGAATATTTACACACTACAAAGGCCCTGAAAAGGTGGCTTTTATGTTCGAACATTTGAAATAAACCTTCTGAATCAAGCACTTTCATTCATAACCTATGATTGGTATTACGATTGACATTTCAATCTGTCAATCTATCAGATTTTATCCGTATTTTAATGCGTTTCAATTACGGGGACAGACAATGGATTCGATTTTACATATTAATGGCTCTGAAAGCCTACAATTGTGAGAATCGTATTGGAACATTTTTTGTTTTCATGATTTGCTTTTTTCAGGAGAATATTTTTAGATTGCTGATTTTTAACAATAGGAAAGGTAAAACCCTTACCTTTTTGTACTTGATTTAAAATCAAAAGTAATCACTCAGTAGACCAACAGACATTGAATTTATTCGAAGCGTGGCTTTCGTTCCAGTTTTTAAACAATTGAGTCTCTTTTTAACTACTGCACCGGGGCACCGGGGCACACGGGCACCGCAACCAAATGGGTTTGGCCAGGTTAGAACCGTGAAAAACCGCGCGCGAGCCGAGCGAGCGAAGCGAGCGGTGCCGTGATAGCGGCCGGTGAGCTCAACATCCAAGTTGGTCGCAGGCTATTAAGTAGGTACCCAAAATAGGAATTATTTATAAGGTTCACAAAAAGATGCGTAATCATTATATTAGAGGGTTCAATAATATTTCAAGGAGCGCAAAATTGCAATTTATTAGAGGTTAGATTAAATACATGCCGATAAAATACAACCTAATAAGGTAGGTAGTATCTCTTAGTACCTATCTGTAACATATTTTCGTAGTACTAACGTCGAAAGCCACATTATTGAATAAAGTAATGTGCGCTGCATTTCCTCTACCCGGAACCGAAGGCGCGTTCACATTGGCAGAGTACACTGTCTAAGTGTCTATTAATACTGGCGGTATAGAACAGTTAAATGGCAATCGCCAAACGCTGTATTGTCCCAGGGAAGAAAATTGCTTTCCCTTCTTGCACGGGCAAGGAGATGCAGAAACCGAGTATTATTTTGACAACTTTAGGTATTTGCATTGGTAAGTTACGGACATCCCGGTGTCCGCAACTCTACGTCAAAGGGCGTATTGCGCGTACGCATGGGAAGATCAATTATTCGATCCAGCCCAGCTATTCAAGGAAGGCCAGCAACGCCTTGATGTTACTTACAATCTCACGAAGGGTACCTGGGTTAACGCAGTACTTTTCCCTATACTTATACAACTTTACTAATAACAAAAATTTGTGATCAACTGGGATAAACTTGGCTATGAAGGCAATATCCCTTCTGACTATTCATCGGCTGTTAAGAGCAATTAATTTTCCAGTGCTAATGCATTAACTACCTACCCATTTCACGTTTCATTATATGCACACAAAAGCTTGTAATCAAACCAGTCCAGTAAATGCTGGTATTCTAATACTCTCCCGGGAACACTGGACTACTGACTGGACTATGGTGTAAATGCGCCCCCAGCTAACCGTACCCTGACCTAATTGACGTATTTTTCAGCGAATCTACATTTTTTAAATGGATCTGCCGGAGATTTTAAATCGGTAAAGTGAGTGGGTGCAAGTTTAGGTATATATATTTTAGTGTTCGCGTGTACATTGTATCTAAAATTACCAGCTGAGATTATATTGAGTCATTACCTATGAAATCAGCGTTTTGTATGGGGAATTATAAAGAAGTTGCATTTTTCATACTAACATTTTCTTAATTTAAAAAATGTAGGTACAGCAGGACCAATTCCTAAAATATTGTCCATCTATTCCGTCTCATCATCATCATCTGCCTAGCCTTTTCCCAATTATATTGGGGTCGGCTTTCAGTCTAACCGGATGCAGCTGAATACCAGTATTTTACATGGAGCGACTGCCTATCTGACCTCTACAACCCAGTAACTGGGTAATACGATACCCCTTGGTAAGACTGGTTGTCAGACTTTCGATCTTCTGACGACCCGTAACGACTGTCAAAGATCCACAAACGACAGCCGGGACCAACGGCTTAACTTGCTTTCCGAGGTACGGAGGAGTCTCGGTATGTAAAGATGGTCACCCATCCACGGACCAATCCCGGCAAGCGTAGCTTAACCTGATGGATCGACCCGTGCGGCTGTTATTACGTAGCCACGAGCTCCTCTTCTCATTTGTCGGCATGATAATCTTTTTTCGTCAAGCTGTATACATATTTTAGTGTTAGCGTGTATTATTGTATCAAAGATTACCAGCTCAGATTATACATCAATAAATGGAAAAAAATGTAGGTACAGCAGGACCTATTCCTAAAATATTTTTCATATATTCCGTCTCGCAAGACCAATAACTCCTTATAGAAGACAGTTCCGATGTTATTACTGTAGATCCCGTTACATACATTCACGTTACCGTATTATTGGCTGCGTACAATTTATCTCCAGTATCGGGGGACGTGTCTTATTGATCAAATCGAATTCATGTCAAGTGGGATGGAGCGCGGTGCTGTGCTGAGTTATTGGTCCTTGTGAGATAATGTGATGGCTTTTGTTTTTTGTTTTTCGTATGTAAATCTGCAATAAGTTTTGTAAAGTTATGTTGATAAGGAGTTTTACCTCGGTGAAGGGTTGATTATCTTTGAAAATTAAGTTAAATCCTTGAGAAGTAAAACGGAAATTGATTTATTTTAGGAGTGCCGAAAATATAATACTTATAATATACACATACGCCCCATACATATGCCTCAGGCATTAAGTCCGCCTTTGTACAGTAGTTTTTTTACTTGTGCATAAAGTTTTAATAAATAAATAAATAACTATTATGAATTAATATTGGGTTCCCCACCTGTGAAATAGGCGTTTTTTTCTCACTAATAGAGAACCTCGTCACTTCTATGATTTAAAATATTCATCAATTGCTTGGTATTATATCGAATAATGACCATCATAGACAACTACCAATAGTAAAAAAACCTTATTACTTATAGTTTTTTAACATAAAAAATACCTTAAAAATGACTCCTCATTTTGTTAGCAGGAAATTACCACAATTTTTTTTTTAACTTCGCCATATCTTATTTTTGTCGCTTAATCTAAGTGGCATACGTTATCTTAGTTTTTAAACAGTAGTGCATAAAAGTTTTAAAACAGTAGTGTTCATGGTTGTTATAAAAATTAAGAAAAAGTTAGTATGAAAAATGCAACTTCTTTAAAATTCCCCGTACAAAACACCAATTTCATAGGTGGGACCTAATAATAATTCCATATAAAATTGTCTCGCCTTAAAAAGAAGTAATGGTCCCAATATTAGTAAGCATTTTTAATAATATTTTTATTTCTAAAACTTCAGCAAACATTGAATGCATCCATTTAACATCCCGAATGTTCATGCGTTGCCAAGTGGTCCTAGACAAGTGGCAATTGCTTTCCAAGCATCTTGTATTCCTACAATGACTTCCAACAGGCTTTTCGGTAGCTTATGTCAGTCCTATACATTTTTGACTTTTCCATCATCGTCACTTTGTCTATATGCCTTCAGATCATTCAGCCTAACTTATAACTTGCTTACTTGCTTAGTTAAGAAGAACAACGCCGACATACAGACAAATATGAAAAGCGACTTTAACTTATAATACCTAAGTTAAAGATGCTGACAGGTTATGGGGCCAAATTAACTCGAGCAATCAAATTATTAAACCTATCTCATTCTTCTGCTAATCTTTGGGATTCTTCCACCCGAATTGGTCGATGTTCTTTACAACCTGTATATACTTCATCATCGAAATCGACACGCAAACTGTTACCATGATTCAAGAGAGATGAAATAAATGTTGTCAGTTACAAAAAAAAAACCAGCTGTTCCGCTTTGTCGGTGTAGGACTATAGGTATTGCACGTTTGTATGAAACAGCAGCTGTTTTTTTTTTAACAACTAACGAAAAATTTCTATGCTGGGGGTTTCCAATCATATACTGAATTCACGACATTATGCGACAGAATATGCGAATGTGTCTCCACTATCCTAGCTAAAATAATATTTTCTAAATCTTTCAAGTGTTTGGACATGAAATGATAAATGATCGTTTATCCACCACAGAGGACCTCAACTCGGGTTCCGCACCTGAGCATACTCGGTCACTTTTTGTGACACAACCCATTTCTCAACGTCCTCCGCACTGAAATGAGAATTTGATGAAATGTCCGAAATTACTTTACTTTGTGTAAGAAGCGACCATTATAGTTATACTAGCTTCCACCCGCGGCTTCGCCCGCATGGTATGTCAATAAAAAGTAGCCTATGTCCTTTCTCAGGCTCTACACTATATGTGTATCAAATAAATCGGTTCAGTAGTTTTGGCGTGAAAGCGCGACAGACAGACGGACAAACAGAGTTAGATTAGTAAGGATATTGCCTGAATATTTCAGTATTTAATATTGCTGTGTCCGATGCGCTGATAGGCTAATATTTTTACCACGACATGAGGTATTCTCACAATGGTTAAGCTACGCTAGCCGAGGTCGGTCCGTGGATGGGTGACATTATGGGTCCCCAATATGTATCGAGACCCTTCTGTGCCTCGGAAAGCACGTTGGTCCCCGCTGACATTTGTAGATCTTTGACAGTCGTTGCGGGTAATCAGAAACCCAAAAGTCTAACAACCAGTTTTACTTAGGAGTATCGGTATTACCCAGTTACTAGTTTGTAGAGGTCAGATAGGCAGTCGTTCCACGTAAAGCACTGGTATTCAGCTGCATTCGGTTAGATGGGAAGCCGACAACATAGTTTGTAAAAGGCAAGAGATGATGATTACGAAAAGATAAGGAGAATTAGGGTTCTTTGACATTATCATAAAGTATGGACGATTCTAAAGAGTTTAGATAATTGTATTGGGTTAAGTTTGGCTTCTAATAATCTGAAAAGAGCATTTTTTCTAGAAAAATGAGTCACATCCATTAATTGGATGCCACGTTTCTGATGCTAAATGACAATTTAACTAGATTGAAAAACTGCATAAGAAAAAAAACCTTCCGATCGATCAAACCTTAGACTTAATTTTTGTTATAGCAACTTAGGCGCCAGGCTTCGGTTGTTACTCAAGACTTCTTCAAAATTGTATTAAACGAAAATCTCGGGCGCTTTAGTCCATTATGTTTCTATGGATATGTTTAATTTCTTATAACATTTCAATAGCAATTTACTTACATTACTTCAAACAAATTACACCATACTTAAACACGAAAACCTTTCAAAAAGACTATCATCCTCTACGATACAAGCAGAAAGCAATGATTTCCATTGCTATAATTAATTATATCCTCGATCAAACAAACCGTGACTCCATTGTGATCACTTTTGACAAACAAAATGGAAGTTATATTGATTGAAATGGAAAATTCGTGTCACGCTCCTATTGTTAGGACCAACTGTAATTATTCGAGGGAATTTCGTTTCGTTAATATTTTCCGAGGAATTTCGTTGAAAGCAGGTTGAGAAAATATTTGTTTGTTATTTTGTTTTTGGTCGCTACGTAATTATATTCATTTGCTTATTAAACTGTCAGCAATCAGAGTACCTACGGGTGATTAAAGGTATGGCCTTTCTGTTAAAGAATTTGTTTTGTGATTTGAATTTTATTTGGAGTAATTTTGTGTTCAATACTTTGAAAATCAAGCTTTAAGTATCTTTAAAATGAGTCTAACATCGGCTCCTGAGGGACACCGGGCTCTGACGTAACTGGTTAGCGGCAGGCATGAAAGCCGGGACCAACTGCTTGACGCTTTGCTTATTAAATTCTTATGTAAATATGGCCACCAATCCACAGACAGACCGTGGCAAGCGTAGCTTAACCTGATCGATCGACCCCTGCGGCGGCGGCGGTTTAATGTTTCCCTAATATTAAAAATCCAAGTCATGTCAGATTTACCTACTTTAATCTCAAAACAAGGATTTATCATACGTAAGCTAGTAAGAATAACTCCTGTCATCATTTTTTTTTATTACAACAACAAAAAATAAAAAAAACAATCAGCCCAGCTTTTTTCCCAACTATGTTGGGGTCAGCTTCCAGTCTAACCGGATGCATTTGAATACCAGTATTTTACATGCAGCGACTGCATAACTGATTTCGACAACCCAGTAACTGGGTAATACGATACCCCTTGGTAAGACTGGTTTTATTACAACAACAATATTTAGAAATACAATTCAATAATCATTATAAATCCCGTCCAATAAGCCTAAAACAAAAACAATTACTTATAATAACTTCATGGGAACTACAGTTTTTAAGTGAAAGTTGTTAAATTCGTGAGCTACCATTTATATTGGGCTGGCATCAGCTGGTCCCGGCGAACACCTGGGCCCGCAAATTGTGAGGCTTACTGCCTTGTCAGAATGTAGGTACACAAAAATATACTTCTACATTTTATTGATGTTGAAGTTTGTTGTTTTCATATTTCTTCATTTAGAAAAGAAAATTGTAAACTTCAAACCCGGTGGGATTTCCCGTCGGTAAAAATTATGAACTTCCGGACACACTTTCACCCCCTATTCAATCCCTGAAGGGGATGAATTTTCATAAATATTTTCTTAGTGCTCACTTTTGTTACAATAATATATTATAGGTAAGGAACTCTTGTACACACGGCTACACATCAAGCTATACATTTCCAGTTTATGCTGATCTCGCATTGTGCAGGATTTCCGTACAATGCGAGGTCAGCTTAACTAGAAATGTATAGCTTGATGTGTAGCCGTGTGTACAAAAATTGCTTCATGCAAACCTTTGGGAGTTTAGGCTGTGCGTTGTCTGTCTGTGTTGTTTTATCTAAAGATTATGTTTTTATTCATTTGTAATGGCATTATCTATTGAGTACTTGTATAAAATCAGCATTGAAGTAATATTAAAATAATACTGCTATAAGCGGTGGTGGTAGGCCCCCTGGTCATACACGCACGCCTGTTGCAAGTACTACGCCCCTGACCTTCATGTTCGCTCTAGTCAAAATGTAGGGAAAGCTGACTTTTTTTTCGTGATTTCAGTGTTGGTCCCGTAGTGAAAGTTATTCATAATTATGAGTACAATGACTCCTTAATTTCGTGATTTCGTGTATGAACAGATACACCTTATTTATAATATACAAATATTGTTCATAGATAAATAAACTTTCAAGTTAATTAATAGCTCAGAATACAAAAACTTACTTACGCAAAGATTCTTGTCATAGCGAACAGTTCCTCGAAAAACCCCAATAAACTTATCTACTACTCTAAAATTAGCTAACTAAATTAGGGGGGAAACTCACTATCTTAAGTTTGAGTGCTCCCCCGAGTAAGGAGGAATGGGGGTGGTCACAAAAATGTGTGGCTACCTTTTAAGGGCTGACCGCGCTATGTAATTATGGACGAAAAGGTTTTTCTGGCCTTGTGGTCCTAATGGGTAATATTTTTAAGTGATATTATCAGTTATTTTCAAAAAAAAACTGAAAAGTTTTTTGATAAATAAAGCATATTACAGTGTATCTGAATATTTGCAGGATAAAATATAGGATTTATTTTTATACTTTATTTACTAGTTTGATTGATCTCATTCTTAATTTTAATTTATATTGTTGTTTGATTAGTTTAAATTTTTTTGTTAGTTTGCATGCCGTAAGATAAAATATGGTGTTACCTAAATAATTGTGATATACAATTACATCTGCACTTTGTTTACCCATTTTTGCAAATAAATGATTTTGAATTTGAATTTTTGAATTTTGAAAGTTTTTTGCTTTTTTAGGAAGTAATCTCCAATGAAATGTTTAGAGATGAAACCTATCTAATCTTAGAAGAATTAAAATGAACTTATAATATCATTATTCCTTATTTATTTATTGCAGACACTTTTCCTGTTGACAGCGATGCGGAATTTTTTGATGCACTATGATTATTTCCCCCCTTTTTTGTATACTTGTACATATTATTATTATCCTTTTTAGGTCTGTAAGCTTTTAAAATTATGTAAGTAAATAATAATATTTTAATTATTAACTTTTTTTTTAAAGTATTTTTTTTTCTATATGTAATAAAAATATTATATCCTTACTTAGATTTATAACACCAAACATAAATAATAATCGCCATAATGGAAATAAAAAGAAAAGAACAGAAAAAATCTACAAAAAGATATGCGTAGGCCGGGAATCGAACCCGGATCAACTGCTTGGAAGGCAACTATGCTGACCATTACACCACCAACGCCGGTGACAATCGTTTCGAATTTACCGATTCCATTCCTGTTTCAATTAGAATGATTAAACAAATGTCGCTGTAATAACATTGTCTATCAATTAGGAATAATTGTTATCAGTGACCTATGTGCTTCCAACCTTAGTTTACAAATTGAATTTTACTTTTTTATGATAGCAATATTTTTATTATTTAAGTAAGTTCGTTTTCCGGAGATAGATAACGAACAAGTCTGCGATATCAAAGTGAGTCATTCATTTATATATATATTTCAATTTTAATTACTAAATATGAGAATAAAACGGATAGGCAATGGCTAAAGAGACCAATTTATGTTCAGTCAGAGAAATAAATTGTTAAGCAATTTGACTACCAAGTTAAACTAACTTAAATATTGTCCTTAACTGTTATTCAAATCCAAATAGCTATTCTTTGATAGTTCTCGGAAATGGCTATATCCTGACAAATTGATGTAGGGTCTCAATTAGCTTAAAAATAAATCAAACTCAAACTCAAAGCATTTATTTCAATTAAACCATTTACAGGCACTTTTGAATTGTCAAGGAGTCGGTCAGTCAGAAATATGAAGCTAGTTGCCCATTCCAAAGCGTAGTAGGTACCTATGGAGAAGAACGGACAAGAAACTCCACGGACACTCTTTTAAATAAACAAATTGATACACAGAATTGGTTACATCATTCATATTGAAATTATATGTACATGTGAGGACAATGTAGAAAACACGTTAAAAGCATCCGCAATTAAAATAAAAACAAAATACAATTCAAAAATTAAAATAAGCCATGGCAGCTAAGAGATGACCAGTCACAACTGACGGCGCCCGTTCACGAACATGACGCATGGATCAGCACCATTCAGCTCAACCATTTTGAAGGGAGCTAATTGATCCAACACACGCGCCACCATCAGCGAGACATCTGAGTCATCATCAAACCCTGGATGTACCTACTTAATTAGAGTGAGTGAACTTTTCAGATGCGACCATTAAGGAAGTCTCGGGAAGAAATATAGCTGACATTATCAAGGGACCATCAGGAACATTAACTTACTATGCCAGTAAGTTAAGTACTGGAAAAAAGAACAGTTCCATGATAATATAAACTTTATGGAAGTCGTATAATTTGCAATATTCCCCCAAAATGAAGAGATTCACTTAATAGTATAATATTATCTACATAAAAGAACTGTATGGGGCATTTCATAGTATTACAGTCTTAGTTAGATAAGGATATTACAGTCTCGTTTTCAAATTACGGTAGTTTAAAATGTTTCAAAATTAGGAAATTACTGGTCTTTTGTGACTAATTTGGTCCTTATGGATGAAAATGTTGAGTCATCATCATCACTGGATGTGTGGCATCCAAATGAAATGGCCTGTAAATGAGAACTCCTGAACTTATTTAATTAGCATCTTTTCCCAACTAAGTATGTTGGGACGGCTTCCACCCTAACCGGATGCAGAATACCAGTATTTTACATGGATCGACTGCCAATTTGACCTCCACAACCCAGTTACTGGGTAACACGATACCCCTTGGTACGTCTGGCTATCAGACTTTGGTCGGCTGACTACCCGTAACGACTATCAAAGATCTAAAAATGACAGCCGGGACCAAAGGCTTTACGTGCTTTCCGAATCTCGATATGTAATAGGTGTCACCCATCCAAAAGCCGACCTCGGCCAGTGTAGTTGAACCTTCGATAGACTCGTGCGGCTGTTATTATTTAGCCACGAGCCGAATTAAAACATTCACTTATTATTGCTCATTAGAAAAAAATATTTAGTCTATTTAGAGTGATATCCCGAAAGTCTGACAACCGGTCTTAGCAAGGGGTATCGTTTTACCCAGTTACTGGGTTGTGGAGGTCACATAGGCAGTCATTCTATGTAAAATACTGGTATTCAGCTGCATTCGGTTAGACTGGAAGCCGACCATAACATAGTTGAGAAAAGGCTAGGCTTCTGACGACCCGTAACGACTATCAAAGATCCACGAATGACAGCCGTGACCAACGGATTAACGTGCTTTCCGAGGAACGGAGGAGTCTCGGCATGTAAAGATGGTCACCCATCCACCGACCAACCCCGACAAGCGTAATTTAACCTGATGGATCAAACCGGTGCGGCTGTTATTACTTAGCCACGAGCTCTTTTATAAAATATTCATTGGTAAGTACTCCAATCTTAAATATTATTCCATCTTCTGTATACCTACCTACAACCCAGAATCTTTCCTTCTAAATTCTAGTCGCTATGTCAACAGCACTTCAGCAGATTTGGTCTTCAGAAACTTACTAAGACTATCCAATATTCCCACTATCTCAATTCGCGAACTTTTATCATAAATCACTACTGACTTGCGGAACTTCGTTACAATCGAAGTTTTTCCTAGAGGATCAATAGGTATGAATCAATAAGTTTTTCCTGTAGATGAAAGGAGGACAATGTCTGATACAAAGCATAGTGATCTCGACTGAGATATTAGTTTTGGTCACAGGTTTGGTTTAGTTTATTTTGATCAGAATTGAGGAATGCAGAACGATTTTTGCGTACACATGCGATGTTACACATGCGATGTGTAGCCGCATCAAGCTATAAATTTCCAGTTTATGCTGATCTCGCATTGTATAGGATTTCCGTACAATGCGAGGTCAGCTTCTAATGGAAATGTATAGCTTGATGTGTAGCCGTGTGTACCTATACAATATGGTCTATCTTTTCATACACGAAATCTCTTAACAGGTCATTGTATTCATCATTACAACCCTGAAATCGGCAAAAAAAACTAGCTGTTCCAATTTATGTTCGCATAGCTCGTCAAAATGTAGGGAACAGCAGATTTTCACAATGTCTCTGTTTGGTTCACGCTATGCAAATATGAGACATCTCCTCTCGTCTCTGCTCAACCGTATCCATTGAAGCTAAGCTAAGCTGTTTCCAACACATCATATATCCATATATTAATGTTTTAATTTTGTTACCTTAGTTTTTAACTTTATTGTGCATGCTGTGGTCTCCTATAAGTGAAGGAGTACACCTACCTAATACCTGATGTTTCCCTTTATTTATGTGTCATGTATTGTGTATATCTTTTGTTGGAGATCCTAAATCAATAAATAAATAAATAAATCTCTCCTCTCGTCCCGTCTCCGCTTTTGTGGAGCCTGGGCCTAAAGCTAATTTTCATATTATAAATCAAGCAGAGGAAGAAGATAACAAAAATGATGATACTGAGACCAAAGAACATGATCAGACATTCCTAGTACATTCTATGCCTACCTAGATCGATGAACAACTTAAGATACCGCCAGCTTATCTCCGTGAAGTCATAAAAGTAGATGCGAGTACGGTAATAGGGCATAATGGTTGTCATAGAGATAGGATGACAACGGCACCGTATAACTACGGTCGTCTAAAAACTTACGTAGTACATTGCGGTTTGTAAACTGCTTAGTCTATTCTGTAAAAGCTCACCGTGAAAACTTAGGTGAAGTGATCTGTCATTACACCAGCCGGTATATTCTGTAATGATCTCACCGTGAAAACTTAGGTGAAGTCAGCTTGAAGTGAGCTGTCATTGCACCTGATGTTTAGGGATTGACACTATTGACAGCTCACTCCACCTAAGTTTTCACGGTGATATTTTTACAGAATAGTTCGTTTGATAATAGGGAATGACATCTTTGACAGGTCACTTTAAGATCACTTCACCTAAGATTTCACGGTGAGATTAAAAAAAAATAGATCGACTAGTTTTCGAAGAATGATCCGCGTAGAATGTTTGGCCACGATGTGTAAGGCGATTGATAAAAAATAACAGGTAATTCTGGGATCACCAAGTCCCTGATTCAAACCGTGGGCTATAATTATTTAGTTTTGTCAAAAAATCTGCCTAGCCTTTTCTCAACTATGCTGGGATCGGCGTCCAGTTAGCCGGATACAGTTAAATACCAGTATTTTACATGAAACGACTGCCTATCTGACCTTCACAACCCACTCGGGGTAACGATAACCCTTGGTAAAGACTGGTTGTCAGACTTTTGGGCTTCTGACTACGGTAACTTCTGACTGTCAAAGATCAACAGCTTAATGTGCTTTCTGAGGTACGGAGGGGCCTCGATAAGTACCTAATGGATGGTTACCCATCCACAAACCGGCCGCGGCAAGTGTTCCACCGAGCCGCGGATGTTAACATTTAGGCGGAGATCCTGTATTTATTTTGTGAATCTTTGTGAATCGATGTAATTGGTTGATATCATTTCTGTCGACCCATCACAACAGCTTACCGTCATGAGATTTGACAGCAGTCACAGCAAGTTTTCTGATCAGAAACTTGATCAACCTTTCCTATACCTACATACTATTATTACTACTACTCAAAACACCATTTCAGACACTAATCTACATGATCCACTTATGATCTGACCAAGATTATGACTTTAAAGAACTCAGAGGTCATACTTACCTTAAAAAATTTTTTTACGTGACTTAAATTGTTTCTATTACAAATCTAGTTACAGAAATAAAATCATTTGTCAATATAAAGCCTTTTCGATCGTCAACTATTCTGTTCCTCAGAAAACATCTAAAGGCTTATGATAATGGTTAATGGTAGGTAATTCATATTACCCCGTTTAATTATCTCATAATTCGTCAGTTATGAGAATCGTGGTTTCAAATTGAGCTATCAATTAATGCCTGTTTACCCTACCTTAGAACTAATTAGTGTTCATAAACTTAATGAGCGAACGATTAATGATTCCGATAAGTGCACTTACAAACAATATTACTATAACTCTTACAAAGATATTCTTTAAATAAATTCGAAGAAAAGGATACAAAATCATAAGCTACGTCTACTATAAAAGTTAATTATTTGAAAAAGGAAGCTGATATAAGAACTTTTAGAACTGGCAACTTATAAGAAGATAAAAAAACCAATAAAATAATAATTGGAAAGCCTCAATCTACACTAGCAACATCTCGCTACATTTCTTGCAACAATCGATAACTTTCAACTGAACTCACTTGATTCAACCCGTCATAATCCACAACAAGGCATCCCGAATTGACGAAATTACATTATACACTGAGCCATTATCTAAAAATAAAGAAAAGAAATCGTGAAAAAAGGGCAGGAAACATTTAGGGCAAAGGTATTTTTCGGTTGGCACAACAATTCAAAACATTCGATGTTCTAAACCGCTACTGCAATGCGCTTTTCGGAGGGAAAATACTAAAACTTTTCATTTGAAATTTAAATTTAATTTAAGATTAGAAAAAATAGGGGTTGTGTCAAAATAAATGAAAGAATAATTACTTTTTTTTGGTTATTTTTTTTGCGGAGCGTTGCGGCTCCCCGCGTCTATTCGACGGCGCTCAGCCGCGTAGACTGGCATCGCGCACCCCTACGTCCTATACTTATGTGTTTACATCTTAAATGGGGTTGCACAGAGCAATGTCGGGTTCAGGCTTTACATTGGCTTGTTCCCTCGAAAAGAGCAATCGAGCCCTTGAGCCTGAAAAGAAAGAATGGATCCATTATGCACTCCTGTGTATGTTTCTATTGTTCGATGCACGTTCAGTTTCTTGTTTTATTCTTCAGTTTAGAAAAGTTGTTGTCTGAAAAAAAGGATTAGGAAATATTATGAAATGTCCTTAGTAAAAAGATTATGCGTCGGCCGGGAATCGAACCCGGATCAACTGCTTGGAAGGCAACTATGCTGACCATTACACCACCGACGCATGTGTACATCTATTTCAATAAGGTTTGTAGCAGTAGTTCCCTAACTATTATATCTATACTTATTATAAATTAAAGTCGCTTTTCATGTTTGTCTGTTTATCGCGTTGTTCTTCTAAACCACGCAACAGATTTTGATGAAGTTTTCACTATCGTTTAGGGAATTTATTCAGAAAGGTTTATAAAATAGGTGTCATTCATCATCATCATTCTCCTGCCCTTATCCCAACTTATTTGGGGTCGGCGCAACATGTCCCTTTCTTCCATACTTCTCTATTTGCCGTCATCTCGATAGTCACCCCCTTTCTAGCCATATCATCTTTCACACAGTCCATCCACCGTTTCTTTGGTCTTCCCCTACTCTTATAGCCATCGACATTCATATCCAAAACTTTCCTCACAACATTTTCCTCATTCCTTCGCATCACGTGTGTGGTTAGATATAAGAAAGTGTATTAATATTAAAGTTTCTTTAATTTACACATACGTTAATATTAAAGAAACATAATTTTATCTAAGAAATCTCTATGTTTTGTCCTATCTTAAAAACCGTGCGAAGCAGGAGCAGGTTGCTAGTATTTTTAATAAATAATAAAAAAAATATACTAATTATATTAACAATAAAAAAGCGAAATTGACTTTGTTTGTTACAGTTGCATGCTAAAGCGACTGAATGGATTTGGATGAAATTTGGCACATGGGTAGACCATGTCCCGGAGAAGGATATGGGCTACTTTTTATCCTGGATCGCAGACGAAGCTGCGGGAAACAGCTAGTAGTCTATATTATGCGAAGTTATTTACACAGATGGTCGGAACAATAGTAATTATGAACAGTAATTCTATAATGATTATTTGATCCGAGCATCTGTGTAAATAACTCAATAATAATACAATTCTTCATGGGGTTTTTCTCCCAAAAAATATCGAAAATTTATATAGTCAACTAGCTCTAAAAAATACGACGTACGACAAAATAAGTACCGCGCTGTACATTATATGTTATGGTGAATAATAAAGCTGTAATTATGGCCACACTATTGAATTAGGAAATTCCTGTAATGATAGTGATGATGAGTTAATAAATAAATAAATAAGTGTGAAGACAGCAACAAAAGTACTGTAAGTAAATGCAGGGCAAAAATGAGTACAATTAATAGAAACTTTACAAACAATTACAGATTTCAGAATTTGTTTGTTTTCTTAAAAGAGTTTTCTTTTGTAGGTACACCGTATGAATTTTATTACAGATACAAATGTATGTGTGTGTTGACTTGAAAGAGCATGACAGATGAGAGAATGTCATACTCACTTAAATGTCTCACTGATGGTGGCGCGTGTGTTGGATCATTTCGTTCCCTACAAAATGGTTGAGCTGGATAGATAGATAGATAGATAAAACGTTTATTTGGTGCACACAAAAGACAGCACAACATACAAAAACACGGTTAAATTATAACTAATTAGGTACATTAATAAACAGCTGGGTGCCAATATACAAACATTAAAAGATAACTAGACACGGTGATGACAATATTGTCTTTGACACACTTTAAAAAAAAAAAAAACGAAACATACAAAGTGCGGTGTGCGTCTCAACGTTGCACCAAATGGGAGTCCAACTCAGCATGTGTCAGGCGAATATACCTGACGCTGATATTCTGCTGGATCCCTGCAGTGACATACGGATGTCGAGCACATCTAAGAAACTAAGAATTATGTGAAAAGTGGAATGTACGGAGCAAAATTACGTAAGTACCCGCAATTTAAATACTCTATTATACAGTATAGTTTTGCATTAGGAAACGTTGTCGTTGATGATGAGTTGTCGTGGATGGTGCTGATCCACGTGTCATGTTCGTGAACGGGCGCCGACAGTTGAGACTAGTCATCTCTTTTCTGCCAGGGCTTATTTTAAATCTTATATTTTGAATTGTTTTTGATTATTTTTCGTTTGACATTTTTCTCACATATAGAAGCACCAAGAATGTCCTGGGTACATTCTTGGTGCTTCTATATGTGATATCTATATCCATTTTTAAAAGAGTGTCCGTGGAGTTTCTTGCCCGTTCTTCACCATAGAGATCTATGATTTGGAATGGACAACTAGTTTCAACTTTTTGACTAGGTAACTGACCGACTCTTTGACAATTCAAAAGTGCCTGTAAATGGTTTAATTGAAATAACAAAGCATTTATTTCAATTAAACCATTTGAGTTGATCAATAATCTCTTAAAAGTTAGCTCCAAAGGAACAAATTTTCGAGGAAAAAGGCTGTCGCCTCTGCGGCTTCCTACTCTATGGAGGTAGGCCTAAAGTCCGGTATAAGTATAAAGTATACAGCTTGGTCGGATGTTATTATTGCCCGTCGCAATTCATTGCCCCAGCCTTGATGTATTAACACCACTGTCCTTATCTCATTAAAATATATATTCTGGAAGTATTTTTCGGCAAATTGTTTTTAAGTCAGGAACAATGGGTTTTCGCGAGGCGCTCGGAAAATATGTTTTTTGGGTGGAACATATAGCTGGTTATTCACGGATTTATTTCTTGTTGTGATTTTTGTAAGTTACACGATACCCGGTGGCATCGTGTTAACCAGTAACTGGGTTGTTGGGTCAGATAGGCAGTCGCTCCATGTAAATTACTGTTATTCAGCTGCATCCGGTTAGACTGGACGCCGACAAAATAGTTGGGAAAAGGCTAGGCAGATTGGTTTTTGTGTAAGTTCAAAATTCTATCAAAATAATATTAGGTCCTGCATCTCGTTCAATAGAGAATTTTAATTTTCTTTTTCAGGACACAGTCGAGAAATATCTCTCAGGCCGGTTGGAAAACTTTTAAATTCGGAAATCTTAATGATTTTTTGTGATTTTGGTTTTACTTTTTTACTATGAAAAAGTATTAGTGCCACATCTTTTCATGCAGATGTTAAACTCATGTTAACCAATTAAATTAAGTAGGATCTTAGGCATTATTGACATCGGGCAGGGAAAATATCATCAGGAAAGCTGGGACATAAAGTTAATATAAGTCTGAAATCGCGAACCCGCTTAAAGGATCTTACATACTGGCGCGATTTGTCGCGCGACGCGACGCCGCGCCGCCGCATTTTTCGCCGTGAAGTTTTCTCAGAAATTGTTTTAGCACGCGTGGTGATCAATGCTCGTGCCTTCTCTATTTAAGAAGAGGCCTCTGCCCTGCAGTGGATACAATTCAGTAACGTCAAAAGATCTGACCTAGTTGCACCTTTGACCTCCCAAAACAGGACAGAGCGTGAAAATGAAACGAAAACAGAATTAATTATCCTTATTTTGGCATGATGGATAAATTAAAAGAGCAAGATTAGAGAATTCCCAAAGTTTAGCCGCTCCAAATTAATCTATTTGGTAATTATAACGTTTACTGATATTGGGGCTTTGAAACAAGCGGGAAATTAGACGATTCTATCTTCTATCGCATTTCCATATCCGCCTTAACATCATCATCATCTGCCTAGCCTTTTCCCAACTATATTGGGGTCGGCTTCCAGTCTAACCGGATGCAGCTGAATACCAGTATTTTACATGGAGCGACTGCCTATCTGACCTCCACAACCCAGTAACTGGGTAATACGATAGGTACCCCTTGGTAAGACTGGTTGTCAGACTTTCGGGCTTCTGACGACCCGTAACGACTGTCAAAGATCCATAAATGACCGCCGGGACCAACGGCTTAACGTGCTTTCCGAGGCACGGAGGAGTTTCAATATGTAAAAATGGTCACCCATCCACGGACCAACCCCGGCAAGCGTAGCTTAACCTGATGGATTGACCCGTGCGGCCATTATTACTTAGCCACTCCTATCTCAGCATGATGCGATATTTGAAAAAAGGCAAATAAGTACCGCAACGCTGAATTTGAACTGAACATTTATCAACGCGCAGGCTAAAATAATAATCACTTATTTCATGGCCCAACACTGAAGGAAGTTTAAGTTCCAAAGCGATTAAAACCGTAATGAATTATTTGATCTTGAGATGTTTTTATCACAAGACATCTTGAATCCATCTGACTCCACTTTAATTTCATTATGGACGTCATACAGGAGGAGATCGTGGCTAAATAATAACAGCCGCACGGATCGATCCATCAGGTTAACTACGCTTGCCGGGGTTGGTCCGTAGATGGGTAACCATCTTTACATACCGATACTCCTCCATGCCTCGGAAAGCACGTTAAGCCGTTGGTCCCGGCTGTCATTCGTGGATCTTTGACAGTCGTTACGGGTCGTCAGAGGCCGAAAGTCTGACAACCAGTCTTACCAAGGGGTATCGTATTACCCAGTTACTAGGTTGTGGAGGTCTGATAGGCAGTCGCTCCATGTAAAATACTGGTAGTCATCTGCATTCGGTTAGACAAGAAGCCGTCCCCAACATAGTTGGGAAAAGGCTAGGCAGATCATGATTTCTATTTAAAGAAAGGAATTTACAGATCTTACTGATGCAATTCATTTATTTGACGCAACTTTTGAGACACGAATTATGAAAACTGTTATGAGGGTACTTCTGGTCAACTCCTGTAGCCTGGTCTATTAATGGGTAAAAATCGCCAACAAGCGGTCAATTATTATGTAATAATAATCAGCCTATTAGATATCGTTCCCACTACTGGGACACACGACTCGTAAGTCACGGTCGCAAACACTGGGCCACCACTGCTCTCAATTCTCTGGTCAATAAATTATAATCGCGATTTGTAGAAAACTTCATGGAAATTGATATTCTACCAGAATCGCGTCGCACTGTCGAGCCTGTCTGCGGGAGCCTTAAAGTGAGACAACTTCAGGCAGTCTTCTACGTCAAGGTTACAATTTGTTGGCTGATTCTGAGCAGTAGGCTTCAATTAAAGCACTATTATTACTTACTACAATTAGCCTCCTTCTGGGGCAGTCGGGTAAAAAGAGTATGGGCATTCTGTAGTTTATGCCTACCCCAATGGGAAGACGGCGTGAGTTTATGTATGTATGTGTATTATTTGTGTATTATTATTAGTATTTATTTATTTATTTGAGACAAAAAACAGTTATACATTACAGCATTTACTAAAAAGTAGTTAAAGTATACAGTCGAAAAAACGTATAACCCACACTATTGTCCACGAAGTGACATCGGAGTATGAAAGGGAACGCATGTTAAATAAAAAATAGAAGTAGGTACATATGCAGGGAAAAAAATAAAAGATAAACAAAACAAATACCGGCACATCGAAGGAAGCGGATGACAAGAGCATCCGTCTTATTGGCGACTTGCAAGAGATTGTGCAACCATTCTTTTAAATTTAGACTGTGACAACGCTTAAATGTCAAAATCAGTGAATTGTGAGTTATAGGCTTCCAAGAGTCGGCGGAGAGGGGCTCGCACCCCAGCCTTGGTTCTACACCGCGCGGTGTAGTACAAAAAATTTAACAGTCCAAGCACCACTCATTTTCTATTAGTCAGTGGGCAAACATCAAATAGCAATGAAAGCTTAGCCTAGATTACTGCCCATACCACAGCCGTCTAATGATTCGCTATAACGTAGCGAGACATTCTGTGACGTCACGGACTCACAACATACAGGTTGTGGCGTTTTTCAAGTAATGTTAAAACCAGTGCGGCTTGTGTAGGTGAAAATAAGACGGGATGACAGCAGTCGAAATAGTGATTGATAGTGGAAAAAGGTGGTTAGGAAGACCGATGATAAGATGGATCGATGACATAATAATAAAAGTTATAAAAATCGAAAAAGATACAAAATAGGGAAGAATCATAACAAAGCCTTGCTGGGTTAAACACTTTGAAAACAAAATGCTTTTACTGCACATTGGCAAAACCCTTAAGCGACCTTTCACGGCCTGTCACTACTATTTAGTTTGTTTCGATATTTTCAAAATTCTCTAATGCATTCTAATGCAAGCGTATAATGTTTCAATAATTGTTTAAAAAATGCTGGAATTCTCCTGAAAATGCTGCTGTTGTTTATGAAGTATATATAGGATAGTTTTATGAAAATAGGTATACCTACGTATACGACACTTAGTTTTATTTTGCAAATTCCCCCAAGCCTCAGGTTAAATAAAAGTATCACCCTGTATCTCGCAATAATACATCAAGTCAGCAATATAGCGGACTCGTCCCGGCTCCATGTTTATTTGAGTTTGTACGCACACTTCACAAATTGACAACATGACGTACAACACACACACAACACATCCAAAGCCATGTGTACAACCCTACTTGTAAACAAAGTCGGCTAAAACTTTGAATGAAGCAGTTATAAGTTTGTTTCGAAATTGAAAACAAGGGTCTAAAATCTAAGACAAAAATTATGCGTCGGCCGGGAATCGAACCCGGATCAACTGCTTGGAAGGCAACTATGCTGACCATTACACCACCGACGCATGTGCTGGAACCATCCAAATTATTACACGAAATAAAAACCTCTTTATTGTTACAAATGTTTTAATGAATTTAATTGTTTTACGAGACAATACAATTTAATTTCAGGTAAATATAAGCACTCGCTTGACTAATTCTAGCCACCAAATCAAATCAAATCATATCATTTATTTGTCAGATTATGGGAACATCTGTCATACCATCTTAAGTATGAAATGTCTGGCCATAATCTGTCATATCTCACACAGTCCGTCCATCGTTTCTTTGGTTTTCCCCTACTCCTATAGCCATCCACATTGATACTCAAAACTTTCCCCATGACCTTTTTCTCATTCCTCCGTATTACCTACATATGATAACCGATTTCCAGTGATATACAGGGTGTCCCTGGAAGTATGGATCAAATCGAATAGGAGCATGTGCAAGGTCATTTCCAAACTTTTTAACCCTGAAAATGCCAGTGCAATTTTTTACGGTTCAAAAGTTATGACCAACTTTCTATCAGGGTCACCAATTAAAAAAAAAAAACAGGACGTTGTTGAGGAGTCGCCCTTTCCTGTGGTAATAATTTTACACAGCTAGAAAACATGTGTTCAATAGGAAAA
Organism: Lithophane semibrunnea; assembly: GCA_947363905.1. Taxonomy (NCBI): domain Eukaryota; kingdom Metazoa; phylum Arthropoda; class Insecta; order Lepidoptera; family Noctuidae; genus Lithophane; species Lithophane semibrunnea. The sequence goes on from OX376210.1 coordinate 12,422,812, forward strand.
AAATATTTACTGCAAAAGCTTTAATCTGGCAAAAAAAATTACTCAATTTTCTAGCGATTGTCATGGGAAAAAGTTTCGCTAGCGAAATAAAATTATTAGGGTTACAAAGTTTGGAAATTACCTTGCCCACGCCCCTATTCGATTTGATCCATACTTCTAAGGACACCCTGTATGTATAAGGTGTGTCTCTTCATACACGAAATCTCTTAAGGGAACATTCTACTCATCATTATGAACAACTCTCACTATGGGACCAACAAAGAAATCGCGAAAAAAAATCAGCTGTTCCCTATATTTTGAAGAGCTAAACAGACTTAAATGTAGGGAACAGCAGATTTTTTTTGCGAATAAACTACTAAGTCCTACGTCCAGCACGCGTAGCATGACAACCATGGAAACGCTAGAACAGACTAGAAGCAAATTAGCCTAGGATATAAATATTTTATTTGTACGAATTTGTATAATCTTAGATTTATTACGATTCGATATAAACGGGTTTTGTCGACGGAAGAATAGACAAAATGACAGATAAACAATCACAATCTGTCATTTTGTCTATTCTTCCGTCGACAAAACCCGTTTATATTGTGGTCATGCTAAGCGTGCTGTAAACTATAGAATGGCGAATTAATTTTGCTTATTCAAATAAGCAAAATTAATTCTATTGATCCCCAAAAAAGAGGAAGATCTTTTTATGTGAGAATCGAATCGTAATAAATCTAAGATTATACAAATTCGTACAAATAAAATATTTATATCCTAGGCTAATTTGCTTCTAGTCTGTTCTAGTCCGTGACCAATTAAAGTCCGTGACTGTACATGCAAGTCAGAACTAGGTAAATTAGAAGAATATTATATAAAATTATGAAATCCTGTATTAATTTTTATGTTTCATCAAAAAATGCATTATATATAATGTCAAAATATCAATAGCTAAATCAAAAATATAAATCATAATGTCGAAAATATAAATCATAATGTCAAAAAAAATATAAATATATATTGTGCTAGTATTAATAAAAAGTATATATATATATATATATTGTGCTAGTATTAATAAAAAGTAAACAATTTTATTAACAAAAGGACAATCTTTCACAGTTCATACGTTTATAATACACAGTGAAAATATAGCTGGAATTCTGTAGTAGGATGATGGCCCAAAAATGAGTTTTTTTTTCCAATATCAGTTATTGGTTTTTGTTAGTTTTACTTGCTTATTTAAGTAGTTAATTTTAAGTTATTGGTCGTCAGAAGCTCGAAAGTCTGACAACCAGTCTTACCAAGGGGCATCGTATTCCCAGTTACTGGGTTGTGAAGGTCAGATAGGCAGTCGCTCCATGTAGAATACTGATATTCAGCTGCATCCGGTTAGACTGGAAGCCGACCCCAACATAGTTGGGAAAAGGCTAGGCAGATGATGATTTATTTTATGTTATTCCTTGTTGTAATTAAGTCTGTTTTTACACATATTTTTGCCCAAGAATTTTAAAGGAAGATACGACTCTAGATACAGGTATAGGCATAATATGCAAAGCATAATCAGCCTATATAATGTTCCAACTGCTGAGACACAGGTCTTTTCTCTTCGATAAGGAGTGGGCCGTAATCCACCCTGCGGGCCCAGTGCGGGTTGGTAGATGTCACAAGTCGTAGAATTTTTGGTTCTAGGACATGCCGCTTTCATCACGATGTTTTCCTTCACCGTTTTGAGAGCAGTGGTGATGAAATAAATTACTCAAAGCAAAGCGCCTGCCTGGGTTCGAACCGACGATCTACAACTCGTAAGTCGGGGGCCTGGGCCACCACTGCTCAGATACAGAATATGTAACTTTAAAACAGTAGATATTCTTTAAAACATTTCGTTCAATCCCATGTATACCGGTCAGGTAATAGTGCATCTCATCTGAACCGGAGCTTGGAGCACCGGGGCACTGCGGGGCACACCGAGGCATACCGGGGCACACCGGGGCACACCGGGGCACACTGGGGTACACTGGGGCTCACGAGGGCACCGCTTTGCTCTCGTTACCAATGCAATGCGAGCAACACAACTGTACGACAGTTTTCGCACTTAACTTACAGAGAATACTGTAATGGATTTGTTCTTGCTTAATTTACATAAAAGGTACAGATAATGGAAGCTGATGTTTCCATTTATCGAGCTGATTATTTAATTTGTAGTGTTCTCTCAGTTTAGTCGGATCAAAACCTATACCATCACTATAATTGTCAGATGGGACCTAATCTGACTGGAGAGAGATCAGGACTAAAAGGGAGAGAGTGCGAGACCAACGGCTTTACTTGATTTCCGAGATACGGCCTATCACACTGCCAACTTCAAAACTCCAGGCTGTTACTGAGAAATTCCTGATGGAAAAACCCAATAACTCTTTGCCCGACCTGTAAATCGAACCCAAGACGCTCAGTAGTGGCGTTTACGACAATTATACCAACAAGGCAGGCCTTGCCTTGGCGAAGGTAAAATAGGTTGTCATTTGTTCTCCATGGATGAAGTTACTAGCTACGCCCCGCGATTCACCCGCGTAAGTCTCAATCCCGGGGGATTATTGGGATAAAAAGTATCCTTTGTCCTATTCCAGGCCATGGTCTACTCCTGTGCTAAATTTCATCGAAATCTGTTCAGCCGTTTTAGCGTGGAAACGTAACAAACAAACTCACTTTCGCATTTATAATATTAAGTTAGGATTTCAATCCAAAATTAATAAAAAACAAAAGCTAAACGCAAGCAGATCCTTGTGTTTTTCTAATTACAACAATAACATCATTACTTTGAACCCAGACAGTACTTTTTATAGCTTCAAGCGATGAATCAAATCTCGAGAGTCAAGCGTTTCATTCCAGCCTCTTGAACGTATCTCTAAGTGTTATAAGTACCTCTAAGCTGCATTTATTTCCGTTTGAAGCGATCCATTATGAATTTAATGATAATTTATTGATGTACGTATTTTTGTATCGAGTTTTTTTTTCATGTTTTGTTGGCTAACTGGTTGACTTGATTGTTGAAAAGTTCCTACAGAAAAATAGCCGAGAAAACGTGCTACGTGTGTCTTGCTAAGATGTATCAATCAGGCGTAGAGTACCACTATAATAATCTGTTGCGCTGTTCTAGGGTTACGTAGTACCAAAATATAAAAAGCTATTCTTTTGTGTGAATTCGTGTATCTGTTCGTCCATCACAGCTGCTTACTTAGAGAATATCGATTTTTTGTAACAACTATCTGTTTGTAATGACTTACTTTTTCCATTTTGTTAGGTTAATTTATCAGTATTTTTAAAATGGACTAAACTGATATATCGATTATTGATAACGATTTAATTTATGTGGCAACACCAGGCGGATGGTTGATAAGTGGTCAAGGAAGGCGCCGTCCGGCAATCGATTCGTTCACTTGGTTTTGGAGCGAGCTACGGGTCGAACAAATTAAAGTAACTGTATGGCTATTTGATTGTTGTTAACTATTGTGTATTGTATTAGTATTTAGAGTGTTGGATTGGAGTAATTAAATAACTTCTCAAGGAGATTTATTACAATTTCTCCCAAAATCATAGGGAATCATTAACCGGGAACTCAATCACGTAATTGGGTGAGTTTCCACGGAATTCATGTTCATGGAACCATGTCACCATCATCGAATTATGTGGTACAATGGGGTACAATGGTGACACCGCAATGTCGGTACTTCCGGTAGTAGGTAATGATGAGTCTATTTTGTTGGACAACTCGTGTGTCAAATTTGCTTATTTCGAGGTTAGGATAGTCGGGTAGAAAAGTTTTGCTTCATTTTGTGGCTTCTATCCTAACTAATATTATAAATGCCAAAGATATTTATTTCGTAATTTTGATTTACTGTTGCGGGAATAGGTTTACTTAAATATGTAATTTTCAATATGCAACTTTGCTTTTGGGTTGCAAAATTGCTATTTACTAACTTGCAGGATATGTAAATATCCATCCCGGTATGATGTTGTGAAAAATGATAGTGTTTATTTAATATCAATAAGTCTGATGTAGATATTTTTTCCTCTGTAGTTTTTTTCTATTAATATTAGTTATTGTAAAATTAAACAAAGAATAGGGTCACAAAGTTTTTATTGAAACACTTAAATTCGATTTTTAAGTACAAATCAATAATTTGAAATAGCTTCCTCGTATGGCAATGTGTTTTATTACAACACAATTACTACATAAATATCTATAAAAACATATACCTATTTACAAAACTTAATAATACTGCTTCTATATACACTCGCTATCTATAAAACATTTATTTTATATATTCGAAAAAGAACATTAAAAATGCAAGGCACCGGTTTTAGCACCAACTTTTACAAAATAAAATTGCAAAATATTTTGACATTTCGTCACTAGATTTAACAATATTTTTAATATGCACAAATTGTACTTACACGAATAGTGTAATACTTTTAACACATTATTCGTTATAATACATTTTTGTAATAATTTACATTTTGTATAAGAAATATTTTTAATACAATTTGTGAGCACTTGTGCTCGCGACTGTATGCCATACCCGTACAATACCATGAGTACAATGTTTTTGGTTGACTTTAGATAACCGGTAGATAATTAAATTATAATGGGTCAAAAAATATTAACTTTAACCAAAATGCACAGGAGATTTATTTTTTAAATACTCAATCGAATTCGAGAATTTAATATCTAGTCATTAAGGTGACCATAAACAGTTATGCTTTCAAGTTACTGAAACTTTTTTTTTTGACTTATTTATTTTTTCTAAGATCAACCAACCAATAACCATGATACTCATATCACACTACTACAAAAGACTATATCATAAGCGAAGAGCGATTAACTTCAAATCAGTATTATTTCATAGCAAAAACGACCTTATATCAAACTATCATAAGAGCTAAGTTCATCGCCAACCGCTCCGCTCATGACATAATCCACACAATGATCAACTAAACTATATTTACAATAAATATCACTAGTTTCGTAAAGACAGAGAATATTCAGATCTCAACAACATTTAGATAAAATGCTAACCTACAACAGGAAAATAGATAATTTGGAAATTGCATCAGATTTTGGAAGTACATTGACAGTAAACGCACTATATAAGAATAATTTTGAAATTTGTAACAATACATTAGATTTATTATAAATAACAGATACATTTAAATATCTTTCAGTTATAAACAAACAATTCAACAAAAGCATTGAATGATTTCGTTTTAGATATAAAACAATCTATTTACATTATAGGTATATCTGAAGACATAAGCACCATATGAAAAATTTTAGCACAATGTTTTGATACAAAGAACGCTCCCGATGCAATTTCTCAAGTCTTAATAAGAAAAAACAGGAACTTTTTTAAGATAAAGGCACTTTGAAGGAAATACTAACATTAATACTGGTTGAAAACTCCAGCCGTGCTTAAGTTAAGCGCACACTGGAGACAAACCGCATTTATATACACTAAGAGACCTGTTTAACATCGACTTATAGTTCCATTGCACTTCTTGTGACTAGCAAAACAGTGTCTCTGTAGCGGCGATCCTCAAAAAGAATCGATTCGCGATTTTCTACTCCATATTCGATATTATGCGCTTAACTTGCGTCTTCTATAAAACAAACCAAGACACTTAATACATCGAAGACTATCGATTAATACATAATGATTCAACGTACTTTGGATCCATTTCATCGATCTCACGACCTTTCGTTTCTGGGACGAAAAGTACAACGAATAAGAGACATAGTACTGAAATTCCAGCGTACATCCAAAATAGTCCGTACAACCCTATATAGTCTTGGAAATCCGTTGCTGTCTTAACATTTACGAATCCGCAAAGATGACTAAAACTTGTAGCTAAAGCACTGCCCGTACTTCGGTACTCAAGAGGAAACAGTTCTCCTATGAGAAGAGAGGAAATAGGGCTGATACCCAAAGAAAATGCGATCGTAAATGTTAAAACGCAAAGCAGAGGGATCCAATCATACGTAGGTTCTGATGCCATTAAATCTGACGAATTTCTGATGACTTCTTGATAGTACGCGAATGATCCAAAACCGGCGAGAGCTATTGACATCATCACTCCACTTATCATCAACAGAGGTAGTCTTCCAACGTTGTCTATCAGCATTCCTGATAGACATGACGCTAGCAGTTGGGCAACACTTGTCGCTATCGCTCCTCCATGAGGATTCATTGTTCTAAAAGTCTTCTTAAACATTTTGACTGCATAGAAGTTGAATAGGTTCGCTCCAGTAAACCTTTGGAAGAACATCAGCCCACATGTTATTAAAACAGGCCTTGTCATCCTTTTCGAAAGCAGTGCTTTGAATTTTCCAGCGTTATTACCATTGAAAAGTTTACTTGCGAGGATATTGGTCCTTATCGTTGCCAACTCCTGTCGTATATCTGCTTCTGGTCCCCGGAGCCATTGCAAGGACTCTTCTGCTTCCTGCTCTCTTCCTCTTAGAAGGAGAGAAGAGGGAGTTTCAGGGATAAAGAAGAGAGCGAAGAATAGGAGGATTGGTGCTGCGGCGACCATCAGGGCGAGTTGGTACCAGTTCAAATAGGCGCCGATGGAGAATGATATCAGAATGCCGATCTGGCTCAGTATTTTGAGTACTGAACTGAGACATCCTCTGATTTCGGGGACTGCTATTTCTGTGACATATACCTGGGAACAAGAGAAAAGCATGTTAGGAATGTTCATGAATTATTTATGCTTGATTCTAGATATAACAATGACTAATTGTCCGACGATGATGTTATCTTAGATTCGGTATATTGATCAGGCAACAGATTGGAATCTGTCTTTAATTCCTAGTTAAAGTCAATGTTAAGAGGGATGCTACCAGAATATTCAATGTTTTCTATGAATCCTACAACCTGTGCATGCGATGTTGAATAATTCCCGTACTATCACAAGATGAGAGTCAGGGTGGCCCAATCTAATCACGTTAGACCACATATTGTAGTAATAAAATACATTATTTAGTTCAATTACAAATGTAAAGTGAAACAAAGCACCATCTAACGATGGTTTATCTATGCTTTGTCACATATATAAGTCTTCCAAATAAAGATTAACACTGTATTAGTATTATGTAGTTCGTTATCAAGTGATTTTATGTTTTCCAAACTGTATTTTATTATCTACTATTAATTTAGGGATAAGAGCATTTTGTGTCTCGCTTTTCATTTTAGCGTGGGTGAAAGAAAACAAAATTGTGGTTTTATTAGAATTCTTCTGTTTATTTTGATTGTTATTACGTAGTTCAATGACTTCTTCGACGTTGTTTTGTAATGTAAAATAGATAGGATCAGCTGTTTCAACCCACACTATTAATAAAATTCGTCTCGAGTGAAAAAGTTGTAGTTTTAGTATGAAAGTGTAATAGGCTAGTGATCTAAATCTGTTATGGTATTTTTATGAGCTCTTCCCGTAAATATTATTGCCAAACGTTTTCAAAGTTGGTGCCATTGAATGAGGGCCCAGAATCCACGAGACAAAAACAAGAGTACCTACAGAGGATAAAACTGATTGCAAAATCGTCCCTTTCTTTGCCAGGATTAAATTTCCAAACATGAATATGTGTAAAGCAAATATAAAATAAACTACAGTCAAAGAAATTATGACACTGTCATCCTGCTGGACTTCAATTACTATAATATTCTAACTTTAGTGTTTATGGTAATATGTTTGTTGTTTATTGAAACCTTTTCGGTTTCCGCATTGGAAATCACAGCATGATATTATTGCTTCACAGATGAGTGCTGTAACATTCCTCCTCCTTTGTCCTACAAAGTAAGAGTCAAGACCACCCTGGGCCAGCCCACACGTACTTAAAAGTACCACTACGCGAAATGACCAAAAACATAAAATTTATGAGCGATTCGCCACAATACCAGCTTCACTCATTGTTAAAGTAATGTATGGAAATGCGTCAATGGACTGTAGCATTATGTCATGAGTTATGGTAAGTATTTCTCGTGACTAGGTATGAGTTTGTGAAGTCATAACTGCTGTAATATCGATGGCAGTCACTTGTTTAGTTGGAATACCACCTGTGTGGGATTGTGGGAAAATTATGAAAGAAAACGACTGTGTTTTGTTTTCATTTCAATCTCTGGTAATGGATTTTAAAACCATTACGTTTTCGGTGTGAGAGGAGACTGCCTCGTTGGTCTAGTGGTTGCTACTGCTGAGAATGAGGTCCCGGGTTAAATTCCCGGGCCGGGCAAAGTAATATTGGGTTTTCCATCTGGAATTTCTCAGTAGCAGCCCGAAGGCTGGATTTGTGCTAGATTGATGGCAATAGGCTCGCTCTGTATTACATGGAACTTAAATATAACTGGCAAAATGTGGGTGTACTATAGGTACACCTCTGCTTATCCCTTCGGGGAATACAGGCGTGATGTTAATGTTATGCTAAATACGGTGTACAATATTATTATGAGGAATGTTTTTAGGTGCAGATGCAAATAATTCTGCCAGCTCGACGCCTATCTACTGAATAGGTGATTTTATGGGCACAATAAGTAATTTTAAGCACGTTGGCATTTTAACTCTTGGACAAAGTACCTATTTATGCATAGGATAATGTTATCCTTAAAATATATCTGTGGTGTTTGGCAATACAATGATAAGTCAAAAATTTATCATTTTCTGTTTTAACATCACCCGTCACCAATTTTGATGTATAACATCTTTCCTCACGCTTTCCTGCAATCTGCAATCCGTGGGATCCTGCAATATGTGTGTGTGAGTGATTTCGTGAAAAGCGACGGAAGTGTGTAACAGGAAGCCGGGGAAGCGCGCGCTTTTTGATTTGACCAATAAGCACGCGCGGTGCTAGAGTTGGCCCTCAGATACCAACCCATTTTCCGAGAGGTTGTAGAGGATGATGATGATGATGGTGATGATGATGGGGATGGTGATAATAATGATGATGGTGACGGTGACGTTGATGGTGATAGTGGATATTTATAAATGATATATATACGTCAGCCAAGATGTCAGATGTTACACATCATAATATAAGACTACTGTAAGCCTATCGTTTTTTTTTTACTTTCTTTTGGTATTTTTTTGTAAGTCTCCTGCAGCTATAAAGTACTTACATGTAACAATTTGATCGACAACTGATAGATCATAAAACGTAGGTAATTCTCGTTTAATAAAATGTTAAAACAGTAACATGAAGAACACCAAATATGTACATATACATACACATATCATATACATATCATATATAGCACCAATAGGTATGTATGTTCAACGGTTTTCAATTGAACCTCAATCACAGTCACATATATGTATTTTAGGTATTTTATTTTAATCAAGATCATTAATTAATATTCCCCACACAACCCTTCTGACGGTTATATCCACGTTCTCACAATAAGTTTTTCGAAATTGTTCCGCCTGACTAATAATCATGCAATTCTTACTCAAAAACACTGGTCATCGATCCAAATAGTCTCGTAAAATTGTTAACAATAGATTACTTTACATAAATAATACTTAACAAGTCAATGTCAGTGCATAAACACAGAAATGCCTTTTTATGTTTTGTTCGAAGAAAGCCAAAGAGTATGTATGGGGAGATGGGACTGATTTGACAGGTAGTAAAGATGGCGTCTTATGGCGATTTGTTCAATTGACGATTCAATGACATTTACTATGCTATTGTTGGGCTTCTATTCCATTCCTTGGAAAATGCTTTCCAAGGTCAAAATATAGTAAGTCTTTGTATTTTAAGACAAATTATGGCTATCTCGCCTTACCCAAACTAGTAAATGAAGATACTAAATCATCCAAAGTATAGTTCGCTAACCCAATCGGCATTAATCCAAAAACCAAAACCAACAAATCACTTCCTAAATCAGCTTACGTATAGCATTTGAATTCGTATAATTTAACACATTCATATGCTCATAAATAATACGAAACCTTTGCATGCAAATCTGACAACCACGATACAGGAATCATTGCGAAAAACAACTCGAATTCGGAATCAACACAATCTACATAAACTCTAAAATGTTCCTGATTCGGAAATCAAAATTGAATTTGAACATACAAGGATAGAAGCATTTCAATCTGCCTATTAAAGCATTTCAATCTGCCTATGTTGGGGTCGGCTTCCAGTTTAACCGGATGCAGCTGAACATGCGTATTTTACATGGAGCGACTGCCTATCTGACCTGCACAACCCAGTTACTGGATAACACGATACCTATCCGTAAGGCTGGTTGTCAAATTTTTAGGCTTCTGACTACTCGTAACGACTGTCAAAGATCTATTAATGACAGCCGGGACCAACGACTTAAACCATTTGAAACTAAGAGATAGTACCTTAATTCAGGTCAAGAGATGCCGAAAACTAAAGACATCGTCATCTATCTACGTCTTCCCTGTTCTATGTCTTTACCACAATAACGCTCAAAGTGACGTCTATCAAAGATTGCACGATTCTGAAAACTACGCAGCACACAGCGGCCAGTGCATTGCAAATGGTCATTTATTTCACAATAACTTAAATTAAATAGTCAATTGTTTGGTATGCATCACGTTTCAACTCTCGATTATGGCAACAAACATAAAAATTGTGGTTCTGCACTTAATTTTTTTATTTGTGTGGTTTTTTTTCTTTATACAAAATCAGCTCGTAACAATACTTTTTTTATGTTCTTTGTTTTTTTTCTATAAATATTGTGTGCCTTACCTGGGTCAAATAAATTTATTTTCTTTCTTTCTTTCTTTCTATTTTGTCCGCAAGGTTCCTTGGCCTCTTGTCATATAGAAAATTTGGTTTTGTTTTTATATGTCGAATACTTAGGCTACTTTGTTAATATTATGTGTGTGTATTTTATGTATATTTTATTTGTGCATAATCAACAATTTCACTTTTTTTTCTATTGTTTTCTTACTGGCTCATTCAAGTTAAACACTATTGCTAAACTACAACAATAGGTTCATCTTAGGTCAAAGTGTGTTAAAAATCGCAATGGCCATTTTGAAAGAATTGATTAAGAGATTCCCGCGTCGGTTCTCCTCAATCAATAGCTAATCTTGCTTTACAAAGCCATCATTGAGTTAAATAAAAATCCCAATAATTTTAACTTCAACCTGGATTAACCAAATTGACCTAACTTATCTTATTGACTTTTAACTTAACAGTCTTGTTTTCTTTTTCGGTCTGAGGCTACAGCCCTGGTTGGCGTATCGTAAGATTGATCATCATCATCATCATCATTGGTAGCCTCGTTCCACCTACTGCTTAGTATAGGCCTGCTCCCTTTTGTGCCATGCTTCCCTGGTCTGTGCGAGTCTCATCTCATCAACGTTAGTAATAGTTGTTAAAATTTTACGATACCTGCAATTACTAACCTCTTAGCTATAAAGTTATGACAACTGACCACAATTTTACTACATCATACCTTAGAATGGTTGAGCAAGGCGTTAAGGTAAAGGCAGATATATCAGCATCATGTGTTCTCATATTATCGGGAGGCACTAAAAGAGAGAGATTGTTGATATCTTAGGTAGGTCGTCCGCGGCAGTTTTAGGAGTCAGCTCAATCAAAATCTATGGCTAATGTATCATTTCTTTTGATCCTTGACTTTATATGTCTACAATGACAAAGATTTTTGTTGTTTTCACTATATTGACTAAGCATTTAATTTTTGATCAGATTTAGGTTTAATCGATTCATAATCAGACTCGACCCGACTTTTGAGATACAGGAACTCCTAGTACAAGAGCCAGGGCTACAAAGATATTTGTGCCTCTGAAGTGAAAATAAATATATAAATAATTGTAGATATTCTCATCAGCTCAAATTTTTCAGATAATATGATCCACCGATGCAAGCACATTAATTGTCGATGGATGTGTGCTAGCCTTAACACCATCAGATAGATAAAGGGCCGGTCCATTCAATTTTAATGTTCCATAGACTGACACACGCAATGGTATCTCTTTATATGGTACCTATAATGTTTTATGGTGGACTCTAATGACCATATAAGGCTTTCCTCAGCTTTCTCTGTTCAAATGCAGTTTCTACAAATGTTATGTTCGTAATCGGTTGGACTATAACATTGGTATATGTTTCCTAAGGTCCCTAATGGTTTATGATTGTGTTTTGAAGTTAGAAAATGATTATTTTGAGGCTAAACTAATGATGCTATTACGCTTTGCAACATAGCTAACAATTTCGAGTAAAGTACGATTCCAGGCGAAGTGAATTTGTTATACCATGCTAGGAAAATATCCTAATTGTGGTAGAATTAACAACAATATTCTCGAGACATAGATACAAACGATCCCTTCAAATATATCTGTACATATGTGTTGTCTGACCAAAATATCAAATTCTACCAAGCTGGGTATAAAACCCAAACATTCGTGAATAAAGACGATCTAAAAGAGAGGATATGCAAAATCTAATGTGAAACTTACTTGTGTGGTCATAGTGATACAACAGATGAGCATCCCCCCGCAGAAGGAAGCGGCGGATATCATATGGACACTCGTCGACAATGCTGTGGCCAGCCACGCTAGCGTATACGGCAGAGCAGTCGCGATCAACACCGAGCGACGGCCCAAGCGCATCGCGAACCCGCCCATTATGCCGCCGATGAATGCACCTGAGGGAGAAAAAGAAGAATTAATAAAGATTAAAGGACTTAATGAAAGGATGGTTGAGGAAGGTGTACATGAATTTAAAGCAGCTATAGACAATAGGGAAGTCAGATTGTAGATGATGGTGACGTATGATGAAGACTCAATAATTGCACCTACTCGACGTACTATAAGGTATGAAACCAACAGTGCTAAAATACAATAGACGCAGATATGTTTAGTAACATAATCCGCTTAGCTATTCCTCAAGAGTCATAAAAATCCCTGTATAAAAAATCGACACGTGTTTCACCTCTCAAAGAGGCATCCTCAGGATGGCGATTAACCAGTCGCCAACCTGAACACGACGTGTTGCCACGGCGACTGCTGGACGCAGAGTAGTTACATGAAAGATCGAGCATATTAGTCCAAGCTTGTTCATTACGTGTTTGCGATTTGATATAATTAACTTAATGTTTTCCTTTACAAATAGTCGGTCTGCCTATAGGGCGTAGGCCTCTCTCCATGACTTCCAGTGCTTGCGGTCCACTAGTAATGTGTACCTAGTATTTATTTAAACCTGCTAAGGCAGACCGACGCCTATGCTTACAAAGAACTCATTATGCTCTGGCTAAGTAACGCACTTAAACAATTAGTACGTTATGTTGGTCCACTGCATTGCAAGTTAAATAATTTGCACGAGTCGGATTTGAAAAAATCTTTTTGCATTTGATAGCCGACTACATTAATACTAAAGTACACTCGTGGAACTTACAATGCGTAAAATAAACGTATTTTATTCTTTCAGTGTATTGGAAGTTAAATAATCTACAGAAGTGTACTTTAGTATTTCGTATTTCGCATTTTCTGACTAGTTACTCTTTTGACATTTTTGACAGCTCGAATGTACACTCCATCTCCTATTTATTTTCAAATAACCGACTGTAATCGCGAAAAACAAATCAGTTGCTACTAATATTGATGCTTGCTTAGCTGGTCAAAATGTAGGGAACAGCTGATAGGGACAAAAAAACAAAAAAAAAGGGAACAGCTGATTTTCTTTTCGCGATTTCTGAGTTGTTTCCATAGTGAAAGCTGTTCATAATTATGAGTACAATGAGCCCTTTGAGAATGCCCATGACTTCACTTTCACCCTGTATAATTTATAATATAATATATTTTAAATATAAGTCAGAGACAGCAACAATTTCAACTTAGCTTAGTTTTTAACGACTTCAAAAAAGGAGGAGGTACTACGTTCGGATGATTTTTTTTTATTTTTTTTATTTATGTTCAAATTTTATTAAGTTTGCTTGCGTAGTTTTTGAGCTAGCTTCAATATTACGTATTTTTCCCACAGTCTATGTAGACGATATAATTATTAGACTCCTTCACTGTTATTTACATAGCAGGTAGTAACTTGTATGGGGTAGGTACCACCACTAAAAAGTGAAAAATTAAACTTTTTACAAAAAAAAACAACCGACTTAAAAAAAAACACAAAATAAAAAGTGAAAAATATAACTAATTTCGGAAGTCGGTGGCTAAAAACGAACATTAAAAAACAAAGACTGACCGACTTCCGAAATTAAAGTTATTTTTTTCACTTTTTATTTAGTGTTTTTTTTAGCAAAAGATTTCAGGCATAGAACGATCAGGTAAAATGACAAATTCTAAGAAGTTAGAATTTAGGACAGGATTTTCACCCTCAATATGATTTCCCTCATAGCAATGAGTTGTAAAATTCTGTAAGCCTTAAATTCCGAGATCTGTTTGCAAATATTGTTACCGTGGAAAAGGGACAAAATATTTCCTTTGACAACGGAATATCAAAAATGTTTAGTACTGTCCCCAGCATTCTTTTCATTTGAATCGGATATCGCTGAATATTTTTATTACAGACACTTTGATACAGCTAAGATTTTTTTTTTTGTGCTTTCTATTATTTTACTGACGTGATGTAATGTTATTTATCTACCCATGCTATAAATCCTTTATAAAAGTTTCTGAAACAGTTAGCTTATTGCCAACATTAAAGCAATCAGTGTCATAGTAACCATAATAATATATCATCCAAACGGGTGTTATAATGTTGTATTGTATTTCATAATGCAACTAATTAAAAAAAAAGAACATTATCATTCACGAGCGTTTCACTAACAAAGCACCGTAATTTAAAAATAAAACACATTTGAATTCGAAAAATTCGAATTCACGTCGTACCGCGCCATTTTTGATCGATATTGGTATTGCAAAGAAACTTTTATGGAAGATTCATATCATAGGTGTAGATAAAATCTTGTATGCAACTGTAAATAATTAGGTTTTAAAACACTCGTGTGATAAACCCACATTCTTGTTTTAATACCCCTTATTATGTAACGGTTGCATAAATAATTATTACCGTTTAAAATATTCTGTTTTCTGGTACAAAAACTCATATTTAAGACTTCACCGTCTTTTTTTTCATACCTACATAAACATAGTCGTTCATCTCTCAATACATCACGGTAACGACATGCGAAAGAAGCGTAGGCAGAGACGTAATTTATACCTGATCTCTCCCTTCATTAGGCGCGTTTAGGGACACGATATAAATCTACGCGCGGTACCTTTCACGAAGAGCAGGTTCATTATTGACAACGTGCCTTAATGTTAGGGGATCGGTAGAGATGGTACTGATAAATAAAACTTCATACTTGTAGGTATACCCTGAGGGTAGGCAGAGATGCATCTACATTTTTATCCGACTTCTTCAAAAAGGAGGAGGTTCTCAATTTGGCTGTTTTTTTTTTGTTTGTATGTTACGCGATTACTCCGCCAATTATGAATCTATTTTGATGATTTTTTTTTTGTTTGGTAGGTCATGCTTCACAGGTGGTTCCATATACATTTTATTAATTATACTTGCGTAGTTTTTGAGTAAGCTTCAATAATCACGTATTTTTCCCACTTTGCGTATGTAGGCGATATCTTAGTTGGCTCCGTCACTGTTATTTACATACCAGGTATACGAATTTGTGTGGGGTAGGTACCACAACTAAAAAGTGAAAAAAAAACTTCAAAAAAACAAACTTAACTCCTTCCAAAAAAACACTAAAAAAGTGAAAAATAACTTTACACAATTTCGTTCCAAAAAATCGCTTTCATTCCATTCCACGGCAATGTCAATTAAATGAGCCTAAAGGTACTTCAACTAACTAGGACTAACCAATCTATGTGGTCCTTTCCTCAAAAGACCACTTCAAACAATAATATACATGGTCTTCACATGATCTGACCACGATTATGTGTGGACTTTAAAAGAAATTGTGAGTTTGATTCGGCCTTCAGGTTAAACTACGCTTGCCGGGGTTGGTCCGTGGATGGGTGACCATCTTTATATACCGAGACTTCTCCGTACCTCGGAAAGCACATTAAGCCGTTGGTCCCGGCTGCCATTCGTGGATCTTTGACAGTCGTTACGGGTCGTCAGAAGCCCGAAATTTTGACAACCAGTCCTACCAAGGGGTATCGTATTACCCAGTGGATTGTCGAGGTCAGATAGGCAGTCGCTCCGTGTAAAATACAGGTATTCAGCTGCATCCGGTTAGATTGGAATCCGACCCCAATATAGTTGGGAAAAGGCTAGGCAGATTGATTGAATAAGCTCTGTTGTGAACATGTTGTAACCATTATGCCGGCGCCAGACATAGCAGCAATATTTGATCACATGTTTGATCACATATTTGAACAAATGTGTGACAGGGGTGTATGGGTATTTCATCAAAGTTTGATCACATATTTCAACTATGCCATTTGGTGCGCACATGGTGTGCACACATAAATGCCGGCGCCAGACATAGCAACAATATTTGATCACATGTTTGACACATGTGTGGCAGGGGTGTTTGACATATTTCAAATTCAGATAGTCGTCCGCCTGTTAGTTTTCCGACCTATTACCCAAGTACAATTTGTATAGATGTACACACGGCTACACATCAAGCTATACATTTCCAGTATAAGCTGACCTCGCAATGCACAGAAATCCTATACAATGCGAGATCAGCATAAACTGGAAATTTATAGCTTGATTTGTAACCGTGTGTACGTACCTACATAGCTACACAAATATCCATGTCATAGAAAAGGAAAAGTCCATTCATCACTCGTTGTATAATAAATCAGTCATACTATCCTAATGTTTATGATTTTCTTTCATACCACTATCGTAATGGAAATATTATAGGACTGCTCAGCTACTAACATAATACAGTTTATGTTTAAACTATGAACTATTAATAACATGCTGTTGTAATATTTTCTTTTGGTAGGTATACCATACAATACACTGCTTGAATAAAATGCTATCGTTTTTTATATACTTATAGGTACTTTCACAAAAAAAATTAAGAAATATAATTTTAGCTTTTTTTTAGGGTTCCGTACCCAAAGGGTAAAACAGGACCCTATTACTAAGACTTCACTGTCTATCTGTCCGTCTGTCACCAGGCTGTATCACATGAACCGTGATAGTTAGACCGTTGAAATTTTCACAGATGATGTAATTCTGTTGCCGCTATAATAACAAATACTAAAAAACAGAGTGAAATAAATATTTAAGGGGGAGCCCCCTTAAATATTTATACCCCCATACAATAAACGTCACTTTTTTGCCATTTTTATAGATAATGGTACGGAACCATTCGTGCGCGAGTCCGACTCGCACTTGGCCGGTTTTTCCTTTTCATTTTCTAGTGTGTTTTGGGAAAAGGTTTTTTTTTATAAAAAAGCTTTTATATTTCACATATTAGTTGTGGTACCTACCCCACACCCTAGTGGTCACAAGCACTACTGCTGAGCATGAGATTCGATTCCCAGGTGGAGCAAAGTGTTATTATTGGGTTTTTCCATCAAGAATTTCTCAGGAGAGCCCCGAGTCATGATTTGTGCCCAGTTGTTGGCAACATGCTCGTCCTCTATTACACTTAGGGCCGTTTTTTCAATCCACAGCTAAATCGTAGAATAGTTATTTACACAAAAAACACACAAACGTCTAAACATTATTTATTCCCTAGAATAACATACTAACTGAGGCTTGAAGGGACAGTTAACTTTATTCCTCAGTTACGAGCTATAATCGTCAGATACTGAGAAAAATCCAGAATCTTGCTATCTATGTAATAAACGCTATTCGATTATTTATCCAAGGATTGAAAAATCGGCCCTTAAAATATAACTGGCGAAATGTGGGTGTAGTTACTATAGGTAAAACTCTGCCTAACCCTTCGGGGATCACAGGCGTGATTTTATATGTTTAACCGGGAAACAACTGGGAATGTTCAGTCACGGACTTTAATTAATAAGCCACCTGGCACTGTTCGTATTTTAGCCGTGTAATGCAAATCGGGTTTATTCGGTTCCCGACACGCAAAGCATATGTCTTCGTATTAGAAGAAGAAAATTATATTTCTTATCTTTACCGGTTGGCTAACCTGAGAGCTAGAACTACAAACTTGACAGCAGAGTGACTCCCAAAGTCAACCAATTGCAGGTCTAGCAACAGTAACCTAGCAACGATAAACAATCGTTGCTAGGTTACTGTTGCGATAGTAACGTTAGCGTACAGAGAAATTATAATAGTCATTTCGACAAGTTCCAAAGTAACGTCTCTGACATCTATATTTCTGTTCGTGTCTTCAGTTTTGTTTTCAGAGTTAATGAGCTATGATTCAAAGGAGGTCGATATCAAATAGATTGGATAAACTTAATGCAACATTGTTTTTTTTTATCATTGAGAACTTATTAGTCAACCTCTATGGACAAGACTATTTCCGATTAAAAGTAATTTATTTGTCATCTTGTTTACGAGCGTGCGATTTGAGTTTGTGTTTAATCGTGTAATTTCGTGAGTGTATGAAACTGAAAAATTGAATAT
The DNA here is from genome assembly GCA_947363905.1 of Lithophane semibrunnea. Taxonomy (NCBI): domain Eukaryota; kingdom Metazoa; phylum Arthropoda; class Insecta; order Lepidoptera; family Noctuidae; genus Lithophane; species Lithophane semibrunnea. Next base: position 12,441,386 of record OX376210.1, read on the forward strand.
TTTGAAGATGGCTCATCAATTAAAGTCCGTAACTGTACTTGTAGCGTACATTTTGGTTCTCCGGGATTCCAAAACCGTGCCGAGGGGGGTAAACAGGTACAAAGCCCAAGATTAACAAATATTATTGAAAGACTGGGTGTCTGGGAGTGCAGTCCACAAAAACTAAAACATTTCCCTCAACTGTGTTCTCTCAAACCAAACCAAGTAAAGAAACACTTCTCAATACTATTAATTGAATGCTCCTCAGTTTGAGCGATTGCACGGCGTGTAAATATAACCGGGTATGTGTCTGTCTGTCTGTGCCGTTTATTTTGGTCTGGCACGGAATCATCTTGAGATGTAGCAGATTGGCTCGCGTAGAATTAAACATTTGATTTCATCTAACTGTCGGTTTTGTTTGCATTGACTTTTTGCGATGTTGAGTTTATATACTTGTCGGCTTGGGACTTATTGAAAGGCAATTGGCAGATGGGTGGATATTTCTTCTCGATTTGTAAACTCTTAAAAATAAAATGAAACTGTTTTGAAAGTTTTGAGGTTGGTCATGATTGGAACAGCTCAAAACACGGTGGTTCAGAGGGCCTAGACAAGTGACAATCGCTTCGAAAGCGTTTCGTATTTCTACAACGACCTTCAACAGGATTGACATTTAAAGCATTCGATAGCTTATGCCAGTTCATGTTTGCCTCTTCCATCATCGTTATCGCAGTTATGTCACTTTGTCTAGGGCCTCAAACAAATAAGACATAATTATGTCTAAATACTAAATCTAACTCACATTTATTTATGACTTTAATTTATTTACGCTATAAAATAAAAGCTTGATAAAATCAATAATAAACTGATTACACCATGAAACTAGAATGGTATCAAACTAAATGTGTCAGACAATTTAGCTATTACCAATAATATTATTAACAGATATTTTATAAGCGCGCAATCGTGAAGACTCGAAAACATTCCAATTGTAACGTTTTTACTTGTAGTGAAATGTAAAAATGAATGAAACGTGGGTATGTGTGCTGCTGCTGCGCGGAACACTTTTTTCGGTTGTTTTGTGAGTGTATAACATATCTGTTAATATAATATCATTGGCCTACCTACAAATTCCATAAAATACACCTATACTGAACGCTATAGATAATGGTCGTATTACGCGTACAAATATCATTTATGATGAAATGATACACCGAACGGATAAGAGAGCAATAAATTGCGCGTTAACACAGAATTGCACGAAAACAAATAATCTCGTGCATGCGCTCCGTATTTCCGTAACATCACCAATCATTTCCAATGTGGTCCTTATAAAGGAGAATGCACATTGAACAATTTCCATTAAATGACGCCATGCATAATCTCCCACGAGAATTAATTTATTATCTTTTAGTCACAGTTTCTGAATGCCTTTTCAATTTAAATTACTGTTACTGACCACTTCTGGGCAAAGGCCTCTCTCTCCATGACTTCCAGTGCTTCCGATCTAGTGCTAATGTAGACCAATGGTCGTTTGTTTTGTCCAGCTCGTCCGTCAATTTAAATACGTTGCTTTAAAAATTAATCTGATTTTGAAATTAATATGAAATTCGACCGCAAATTGTAGATTACATATTCGACTTCATAATTTTATTTTTGTTATTCAATTTCATTTTACACATCCATAAAGGTTTGAATTTGAATAATGTTATCAGAAATTACTTGAATATGAAGATTTAGAAAATATAGTGTTTACAATAACCTTCTCCTTTTAATCCAATCTACCTTATTCCTACGTCATTCATATTGAATCAAACCAATCATAAGCAATTTGCCTGTTTGACCATAATCACCCAGTAACGTTCCCACTGCTGGGACACAGACCTCCTCTCTGTGAGAGGATCGGGCCATAATCCACCACGCGGGCTCAGTTCGGATTTGTGGATGTCACATGTCTTCGAATTTTAAGTTCTAGGACATGCCGGTTCCCTAACGATGATTTTTCCTGCACCGTTTTGAGAGCAGTCGTGAAGAAATAAATTACACAAAGCAATGTCCCTGTTGGGGTACGAACCCACCACCTAGAACTCGTAAGTTGGGGCCGTTAATTTGCCTGTTCGTGTGCTACCAATTGCTTTCCAAATGCATCGCCTCACAGGACTAATGTACACACTGCATAACAATAACGAATGACGCAGGTTGCAATATTTCTGCCTTTACAAACTTGCGCAGACGCAAAATAAACCGATGAGTGTGCTATCTATCAGTTCTCGTTTAGGAGAGCTACATACATGAGTGAGTGTTGTTGTATGGCTAGGAGGGTGAGCAGAATTCAAAGCTTAATTTTTTAAACGCTACTGCCCGCGACTGCTTCCATATAAAATTACTTGTTTTAACATAAAATATATCCTTTGACACTCGGCAATACTGTCTGCTCCCATTAGTGAACGAATTTTCGGAATCGGATCTGAGGGCCTAGACAAGTGACAGTCGCTTCGAAAGTGTTTCGTATGTCTACAACTTATTTCAACAGGATTGACATAAGCTTTTCGATAGCTTATGTCAGTCCTATACATTTTTGCCGTTTCCATCATCGTTATCGCTGATAGAATGTCACTTTGTCTAGAGCCTCAGAGGGCCTAGACATGTAACAATCGCTTCGAAAGCGTTTCGTATTTCTACAACGACTCAACAGGATTGACATAACCTTTTCGATATAATACAATATACGTAGATATATTTAGTAACCTATTCCGCTTAACTATTCTTCAAGAGTCATAAAAACCCTGTAAGAAATCGACACGTGTTACACCTCTCAACGAGGCATCAAGGATGACGATGGACCAATTGCAAACCAGAACACGAAGTGTTGCCACACCGAGTGTTGGACGCAAAGTCAGTTTCGATTCCCGGATCGGGCAAAGTGATATTGGATTTTTCCATCTGGAATTTCTCAGTAGCAGCCCGGAGTCTGGATTTGTGATCCGGTTGATGGCAATAGGCCCGCGCCCTATTACATGGGACTTAAACATAACTTGCGAAATGTAGGTGTACTATAATAGGTACATCTCTACCTAACCCATCGGGGAATATAGACGTTATGTTATTATGAACAGAAAGTGACTCAAAAGCTTCTCTTTTCCGGCAAAACAATGATATAATCATCATTGTTTTATCAATAATAATTAAACCCCTTCATACATCAACAGTCTCTAAAAATAAATGAAACAATAAAGCTTAGTTTCAACCGATGACTGAAACACTAATCCCGCCTCCCAAAACGAAGAATGCTGAACATTCCAAAAAGTGTCATTCCCGCCGGTGAGCGATGCCCTTTATAAGCGAAAAACAATGTCTTTACAAATACCTATGTCGGCGGGCAACCATAAATTAAATCCAAGACGTTTGACGGTACAACATTTTTATTTTCTTTATGTTGGTATTCAGGTTGGTACCAATTTAGAATACTGTTCTAATGTATTTATTGATTTATTGGTCGCAGTCTCCGCAGTTTTGTGCAGTGCGACCAGTGTATGTTGGGAGTGAATCGTGGCGCTAGTTGCTAAAGTAAAGGGAACAACGAATACCTACTAATGTAATTTCAAATAGTTTCAGAGAAAATCGCCTGTGATAAACGCATAGACATCGAAGTGATTCCAAAATTAGTGTTGCCAATATTGGCCTCGGAATATTGGAAATATGTCAAATCCAGTACCTACCTACAGAAAAAAATTGTTCCCAGTTTTGTCACCGGTCAAAATATACTGGTCGTACTGTAGTGCTTTAACCTATTGTGAAAAATAGGGTAATGGCTTAAAAGATTGATGGTTATAGAGTGATGCAATGTTAAATTTTAATTTCGTGTCAGTGGATTTAATGTTCCCCCATTCAACGACCATTGCTTTTAGTTTTAATCGATGTTTCTAATGGTTGATTCAAGTATGTGATAGTTTTGTGATATTTGTGTCTTTGAATATAGCGTAACTCTTCAATCAATCTGCCGAGCCTTTTCCCAATTATGTTAGGGTCGGTTTCCAGTCTAAGTATAACATTGTAAAAGCCCATATTTTTAAAAGAGTAACTGTGGTTTTCCTCCATAGGAAACGACCAAATTGAACCGTGCACCTAGCTTCTGACGTTTCATAAGTGCCGATGTAGGTTTATCAATCTGCCTAGCCATTTCCCAACTATGTTGGGGTCGGCTTCCAGTCTAGTCGGATGCAGCTGAATACCAGTATTTTATGTGGAGCGACTGCCCATCTGACCTCCACAACCCAGTTACTGGAATAATACAATACGCCTTGGTAAGACTGGTTATCAGACTTTTCGGCTTCTGACTCGTAAAAGGGTTCGATTCCCAGGTCGGTCACAGTGTTATTTGGTTTTTCCATTAGGAATTTATCAGTAACAGCCCGGAATCTGAATTTGTGCCCGGTTGATGGCAATAGACTCGCCCACTATTACATGGGACTTAAACATAACTGACGAAATGTGGGTGTACTTAACTTCTGCCTAACCCTCCGGGGTACCTATATAGGCGTGATGTACAGGGATAAAAATAAATAAATGAATTATGAATACATTTATGATGATATGTTATATTGGCACTAAACAACTACCTTATTACCACAAAACCGTGTCAGTTGTCCGTGTAACAGTTGTTTAGCCTAAACATCTTTTAAAAATGACATTTCTGTATGGAGTTTGACATAAAACTGACATTAAACACGCGTTGAACAAGTATCTAAGTTTAGGTAAGGCATTAGAAGAAAATCTTTAAAATCAATCAATCTTTTTCGTTTTTAAATGCCCAAAGAAATTGCCAGAGGAAAAAATTGTGGTCATTACCAGTAACTACTTGTATGGAAGAAATATTACCTTACAAGTGCTATTATAATTCATCACAAACGCGCCAAAGAATTACAAGCATGAATAATTACGAAATCAATTCAACTAGTTTATCAATATCCCTAGAAATTACTTTAACTACCGTATGATAAAATGATATATTCACAATCTTTACGCCATCATATTTTACGGGGACCGGCAGTTATTTAGCCGACAGATTACTATAATAACTTACAGCTGTGGTACTGTGTCCGGCATAATGCTGGTAGGACCATGATTTTATCTTGGTCCTTAGAAGCGACGCTACTTGAAATGGTTAATGTAAAGAATATGTCACATTCAGGATATGTATAGAACACACACAGGATATGTATAGAGCAGTGGTGGCCGTGTGGTAACGGCCGCGACTTACGAGTTGTAGGTCATAGGTTCGAACCCTAACAGGCGCATTACTTTATGTAAATAATTTCATCACCACTCTCTCGAAACGGTGAAGGAAAACATCGTGAGGAAACCGGCATGTCCTAGAACCAAAAATTCGAAGACATGTGACATCTACCAACCCGCACTGGGCCCGCGTGGTGGATTACGGCCCACTCCCTCTCACAGAGAGGAGGCCTGTGTCCACGCAGTGGGAACATTATAGGCTGCGTATGTATAGAACACACACACATACATAAACTCATGTCTTCTTCCCATGGGGGTAGGTAGAAACTACAGAACGCCACCTCCTACGATCCTTACATACTCCTTTTGCTTCGTTTACGTTCATACATCTGGTCACACACGCGCCGGTTACGAGTACTACGCACCTGGCCTTTCTGAAGAAAATCACCAATAAGGTCACAATATTATGTCCTCCTAGGGCATCCCCTCCCGGCGTTTCCACTCACATCTGCCTTGTAAATACCTTTTGAGGTACACAGAAGAAAATACAAACACTGCACAGGAACAAGGGTTACTTAAAAAAAAAACAACCGAATTGAGAACCTCCTCCTTTTTTGAAGACTTTTAAAAAGGATAGAACAATCGAAAATGGAATCCTAATAGATGACATTAACAAAATCCACGGGGCAAACTTGGAGTTCAAAGTCAAAGTCATATTTATTTCAAGTAGACACATTAATGGCACTTTTGAACGTCAAAAACAAAGAAATAGAACTGATTCTAGTTGCCACTTCCAAAAGGTAGTCTTCGTATGGAGTTTTCTGGCCATTCTTCTCCATAGGAACCTACTACGCTTTGGAATGGGGAACTGGCTTCATCGTTTTGACTGACCGACTCCTTGACAATTCAAAAGTGCCTCTAATTGGTTTTATTGAAATAAATGCTTTGAGTTTGAATTTTTGTATCGAAAGATTATTTTCATTCTTTTAGTTCCACATTTGGTACACTGCGTGCCAAGATAAGATGGTCACTCTCTAATTGAGCGAAGTGTACTGGGAAACAGCTTGCGGGTACACGGGCGTGCAAGTGATTCAATTACGAGTAATAAATAATAATTTTGAGTATTTTTTATGGCAGTTTTATCGGTTTTCGATAAATTATAGTGTTTTTTTTTAAGGTGGGTCGGTTTTATTGATTATCATGTTGTTTCTTTAAAAAAAATTGATTTTTGTTTATTTTTCCCTGAAGGGAATAGGGATAGATAGTTATTATATGATTTTATTTACGACACAAGGGCTTTTTTAGCTGCATAGAACTCGAGTCTATTGTCATTTGAGTTCAAAACATCGTTTGGCCAGAAAACATGGTTTTAAAATTGATGAGAATAATATTGATTCATGGTTTGCCTAGCCTTTTCCCAACTATGTTGGGGTCGGCTTCCAATCTTACCGGACGCAGCTGAATACCAGTATTTTACATGAAGCAATTATTACCATATATCGATTGACGTGTGAAAACTATTTCCAATTAAAATGTTTTTACCTTATTGTAATTAAATTCTATTTAAGTATTTAGATAATTATGACGTGAGGTAAACCTAGCTGGTAGTAAAATTAAATCGTGTTTCAAGTTATTTATTGCTTTGGCAACCGTTACCCATCACCCAGTCGTTATTAATAAATAGGGTAATAAGTAGCAAACCATTATTATAAACGTATCTATGCACAATGTAATTAAATTCCTGTTTAATTCTAAAAGTGATGCATAAATGCCACCGAAACTGAAAAGAACCAGAGTTACGGATGTGGCGACATCTACATTGCCACATGCGAACTATGCATCAAAGGCCTGACGTCACACAAAGTCCTGCATCGCGCAATTAGAGTTTACCGCGCGAGCAACATATTATCAAGATCCCGACATCAATCGTTGGGCAGTTGCCCGCCAGACACGACACCCGTCTGGTTGGAGAATCCTCCCTTTTCTATAGAGGAAGAGTGAACTTTAAATCCTGTTCCTCATACCTCTAAACCGACATAGCTTGGAGAGTAAACAAACCGGTTGAGCAGACGAGCCCTTTTTAATTTTATTTTATTGAGGCTTGGAAATCATCCAATGACTTCTCCCGCTCTGGGCGGAGCGGAAGGGCGTGTCAGACTTTTACTGACTAAAACCCACCCGTGTTCCTTCAGTTGCCTATTGCCAAGGTCCCGGTATCCCTTTCGGACTTTCCCGCAACCCTGGCAGGCATCGGTCTTAGCGGACCCCGCCAATTGTGCTGACATCTCTTTGAGGCGCGCGTGGAACACAACGCGCCATCGACCCGGGCTTGGTCCTTATCGGATTAGCGAGCAGACGAGCCCTCCTGGAGTGGAGACCGCGGCAAGCGTAACGATTGTCAAAGATCTTTAAATGATAGCCAAGACCAACGGCTCAACGTGTTTTCCGAGACACGGAGCCCGATCTAGGTATGAAATAGCCCATCCACGGACCGACCTCTTCATGCGTAGCTTACCTTATCGATCGAAACGTGCAGCTGGTTTACTTAACCAAGAGCATTATCTTAATAAAGTATCTAATTTCCCCAAGCGAGGCCGCAGACAATTCCTAGTATATCCATTGTATAGTCATTGAATAGCTTAATAGTAAAGCCGCAAACTAAGTACTCTGCCTACGCCAGTAAGATTTAGCGCGATGTTATTAAAGATTTCACTGAAGAAAGTTGTGTAGCTAGTTCTACCGGCGTTATTATTGCAAATATGGTATTATTATAAGCTATTATGATTTAGCTTGAGATATGTTTGTGGTTTTGCCTGGCTAAATTAACCTTAGGCGGGCTAAATAAACTTTGCAATTTTCACTACATCACTACATATTTTATTATAAAAAAAGTCCTCCACCGCGTCTGTCTGTTGGCGATAAACTCAAAAACTTCTGTACCGATTTTCATGCCGTTTTCACCAATGGACGGAGTGTTTCTCGAGGAAAGTTTTACTATACAGTATGTTAACTAACAAAGGGCGTAAATATTACCATTAAAAAAAAAAAAAAAAAATTGTTTTTGTATAGTAAAATATTCACAAAAAATATTAAATTGTTACGAAAAATAAACTCTCTGTACACGCCCACTTGTCACACTTGTTTTTCTACGTTGAAATGCAAGTGTGCGTGTACAGAGTGTTTCTTTTACGTTTAAAGTTAATCGTTTTGTGAACATTTCACGACACAAATAAAAATTTTTTTTTTTTTTTTTGTGGTAATATTTTTTTTAGCATGTATACAGGCTATACTATTGCAGGTTAACGGGAACGCCCTTTGTTAGTTAACACACTGTATAATAACCGACATCCACGCGGGCGAAGCCGCGGGCATCAGCTAGTACATTTATAAATTAAAGTCGCTTTTCGTATTTGTCTGTATGTCCGCGTTGTTCTTCTAAACCACGCAACAGATTTTGATGAGGTTTTCACCATCGTTTAGACGATTTATTTCGGAAGGTTTATGTGTATAATATGTTACTATTAAAGTTACATTATAACTAAGAAATCTCAATGTTTTGTCAAGTCGAAGGAACCGCGCGAAGCAGGAGTGGGTCGATTATTTATACAGGGTGTAAGGGTAAACACTCTTGTCATTCAAACCATGGGTAATTGACTTAAATATAAAAATAAATGACAGAAAACAACAAAAAAAAAACGTTATTTTCATTAAAAGATTTTAAAAAGTTTCTATCCGACACCGTGCTCGCTAGCGAAACAGCTGACTAACTGAGGGAGGGGTCGCGCTCGCGTTCGATCAGGACGCATTCCGCACCCCCCGCCCGTGTTGAGGCGCAAGTTCGTTGCCCTGGCGCATAGGGCAACGAACTTGCGTCTCTTGTGGAAAAAGGTAGTTTAAAAAAAAAAAATTGTAATTTTCCATTGATTTTACGTTCTATAAATGAAACTAAACCACTGGTTGCAAGGATAACGGTGTTTACCCTAACAGCCTGTGTATATACAAAAATAAATGCCTATTTCCCTTGATCACGCGTCGGCTAACGGCTAGACCGATTTCGCTAATTCTTTTTCTGTTGTGTTTGTTGTTGTTAGGATAAGGTTCTTATGAAAGAAAAAATTAAGAAAATTGCGCGGAAAATTAGAAAATTTAAGACAGGACAACGTCTGTCGGGTCAGGTAGTTTGTTTATAAAAAATCTTACACGCGAAATCTAATAGAGTTTCTTGTAGATTCCTAACATCATCATTCTCCTGCCCTCATCTATGCAAAATAATCAATCATTTGTAAAATAAAGAATTAAGATAGTTATTTTTAATATTTAGTATAAGTAAGAAGGCTGTAGATCCGCTTAACTGTACTTTTGTTTTTTTTTTGTTATTGAGTGGATTTAGCTATATTTGTTTTATTTTTATTACTTTTGCATGCCGTAAGGTAGAGTGTGATGGAACTGCTTTAACAATGTTTACATCTTATTTTGTACCCACATTCATTGCAAAATAAATGATTTCTGATTTCTGATTTCTGATTTCTTATCACAATGTATTTGGGGTCGGCGCAACATGTATTTATCTTCCATACTTCTCTATTAGTCGTCATATTCATATTCATATTTTATTTGCATTCCATAATGTAGATAAGGTATTACAATGGCTTAAAGCTAAAAGTACAATTACGGACCCTGTAGGGCACAGCAAAAAGTATAAAATTACAAACTCTTTATATAAAAATAAAAGAAACATATTATCATCTCAGTAGTCACCCCCTTTCTAACCATATCAACTTTCACACAGTCCATCCATCGTTTCTTTGGTTTTCTTTGTCATCATCTGCCCGCCTTTTCCCAACTATGTTGGGGTCGGCTTCCAGTCTAACCGGATGCAGCTGAATACCAGTATTTTACATGGAGCGACTGCCTATCGGACCTCCACAACCCAGTAACTGGGTAATACGATACCCCTTGGTAAGACTGTTTGTCAAACTTTCGGGCTTCTGACGACCCGTAACGACTGTGGCTTAACGTGCTGTCCGAGGCACGGAGGAGTCTCGATATGTAAAGATGGTCACCCATCCATGGACCAACCCCGGCAAGCGTAGCTTGACCTGACGAATCGATCCGTGCGGCTGTTATTACTTAGCCACGAGCTCCTCTCTTTGGTTTTCTTGGTAAAAATTGTAAATTCAACTACTGACATGAAATGTACAGTTACATTGCTTATGTAATTTCCTTTCAGTGTTGTGTAAAATATGGCGACTGTTTTTCCAAATATTTACCTTCTTGGTTTAAAACTCGTAGTGTAAGTCTAAACACTACAGACTAATGCAGGGAGAATTAACCTGGTGGGATTAAAGGGGGTGACTACCAAGATGACGACTAGTAGAGAAGTATGGAAAAAAAAACATGATGCGCCGACCACAAACAAACTGAGATATGAGTAGGAGAATAAAAAAAAATTCAAACTTTTCGTTTCACGGATTTTAAGAAGAGATTTTAGTAATCATAGGTTCTTGACTTAGTTCGTTTTGTAATTGAGCTAAATTACCATTCAACGTGGTAATACTGCCAGCCTTTTGGGCACTTTTCCCATTGACAGCGATGCGAACGAAATTTTTTATGCCTGAATGAAATTGTTGAATGAGCTCCTCCCCTTTATTTTTCTTTTTAATTCTGTTATTTGTACTTAGTATAAATATTTATTTTTAAGTCTGTTAGAGTACCTACCTATATATTATAATAAAGAAAAGTGTAAGATAGCTAAAAAAAAATGCAAAATTAAAACAAAAAAATTTTGTGCTAAAATAAGATTGCTTTGTTTCATTATTCTATGTTTACTTGTGATCATTTAAGGGATGACTCAAGCACTGAATTGAATTAGAACGAATTTAGTATGAAAGGGTTTTGTTCTAAAAGGGTGTTAACGAATTTAATTGTATTTTATTACTTACACGTGTTTCAGAGTTTATTGTGTTGTATAATTTAATTTACTTCGGTAAAGCGTTTGTTTGTATTTTTAGACTTACTTAATTCGAAAATCAAGCAGTGTTTAATGCTGTGACTCATATTTATGTACTCCATTTAAGGCTAAGCAAGAGTGGTGATCAATGCTGGTACCTTCTCTGTATGAGAAGAGGCCTTTTCCCTGGAATGGAACAGTAATAGGCTGGTAGTATTAAGTACCTATTTACTGAGCTGTCACAATAAAAATGATAATCAGAAAGCGGTACTCCTGGACACGGCACGTATTGTTAGGAGGTTCCTCTCTCTGGAGCCTTAACCGTAGCTTGGACCCTGTTCCCGATACCGGTGGGCTACTATTTTTTATATTTTTAAATGTTTTATAATTTTTATATTCAAAATGTAATTTATATATAAACCATAATAATATTTATAGAATCATAATTATAAGAATCATCAAAATAATTCTCTGAGTTCATATAACCCTATTGAATGATTATTTCATGAAATCATGACATTTGGGCATTAATCCAACTTTATTGTACCTATTCCTGTATCTAATGATTATAATTCTGTAAAGTACAATTTGTACAAAGTACAAAACTGGAAAGAACACGCGCGGGCTCGTGAAAGATGGAAGGAGTGGAGGGAGGCCTTTGCCCAGGAGTGGGACAGCATAGGCTAGGAAAAAAAAAAAAAAAAAAAACAGTACAATCTGCCACTGACTTGCAAATTGCAAAAAACGTAAGAACAAATTGAATTTCGCGGGTTACCTTGTTGCACCCCCCTTATATAATTACATTTTTTAAAATTTTTAATTGTCTTTAGGACTTTTTATCCACCCGATGTGCATTATGCAGCCGTGACCAAAACTGACTTAGCATAAATCTACGCTGACTAAAACACAACAATACAAATCACAAATAATTTAGTGCACTAATAACCGCAACTAAATCTACTAAACATAATCTGAAAGCCGCGAAGTCACGAATTCTATCCCGGACTTACGACTTATCCTACAAATCAATAATGTCAACGATTAATCCAACGGCAATCTATCAATAAATCAATTACGATGCCAGACATAGCCGGGAGCTAACACTATTTATATTTATAGATAAGCTGTACTAATAGGTTCGTATTATTCTGGTTGGTTCGGCATTCTATCAAGGATTAATGATGCTATCTGCAGTAATCTTGGTGAAGGAGAAGGAAATGTCAGCAGTCGACGACGTCACCTCTGGATTTGTAAAAAGTTATCGTTCTGTAGAGCTCAGTCTAATTGACGATCTTCAGAAGGTAAGTAGGCTAGTCGCAATTGGATGAGAGGAATCGAGAATCGAGCTGCATGGCATGCAATAAGAGAGGCTTATGTCCAGCCATGGACTGCTGTAGGCTGATGATGTTGATGTTGACCATTTTTTAGACTCTTCAGTTGTTTTGTACACAACTGAAGGTTCTTTAAATGATATGCATTTAAGAAAAATTAAACGAACCATAGTGGCCCATAATCCACCACACGGGCCCAGTGCAGGTTGGTAGATGTTGCATGTCTTCGAATTGTTCGGTTCTTGGACATGCCGGTTTTGAGAGCAGTGGTGATGAAATTAAATACACACCACTGCTCCGCTGCGCCACCACTCTCAAGGAGAAACATTTTCCCCAAAATAAACAAGAAAACTAAATGACCAAACAGGAAAACCCCAATAAACCAGAAGACTTCCCAAAGAATTAACAATGCCCAAAGATGAGCCTCTAACAAGTAAACTCAAGTCAACAGAATCATCTTACACAAAGCACTGAACAACCATATGGATGATTGATGAAACAGATGTAGCACCGGAACCTTCAAAAGTCACGCTCAAATCTTATTCATCGGACCTACCAAAGTATAAATCTTAGTAATCTTAGCCACAGCCGCGGGCGAAAACTATTTATTTACACATAATATGACATGTTTATGTGAGGAATAATCAACGGAGTTTATGATGAAAAGCAAGCAGGATGTAGCCGCCATCAGGATCGTATCGGGCTGATGAACCGCTATAAATATATAGATGGGTAATTGGCAATGGAGCATGGAACTGAAGATGCAAATATCATGGGTTATTTGGGACTTCGGAGTTTACAGTACGTTTGATTTCTTTCATCTTAATAGTGCTACTAATTACATCAATCATTGTGTGCTTTGTATCTTTGCCAACTGTTGCCATATATGTATATGTTAAGAAATTTTGAATTCAAAAACAACATTTCCATCATTTATTTAAATTAAACACTTGAAAATAAGGTACAGATCCAAATCTTTGTATCTCATCCATTTTGCGAAATTGAGCCAGTTTATTTAAATATTATCAGAAATTATTACATTTGGCAAAATTCTATGCAAACCTATAAAATTTAACATTTTTGAGGAAACATAAACTACATAGCAGGTTGATATCAAACACCTTATTACGCGACCCGTATTACCATACATGACATAAAATTCTACAAGCTAACCACATATTTCTGAGCTCTGCAATTAGCTTGCAATCACTCATTAAAATCTAGCATAGACGCGTTACAAAACTTTTAATAAGACGCCTTTTATGGCTATAATGATAGATGTAGATAGGCAATGTAACTTCGACCTTAAAATGGCGCTGCTGGCATAGACAACTGTCAATCATCTGTCAAATTGGATACGTTTTGAAAATAGTTCCATATTTTGCCACCAAGTCTTATTAGGACTTATCCTTGGTCCCATATTTTAAAAATCATTATTTTGCTATGATATACTCGTCGACTTGGAAGTCGATTTAGAGCGTCCGGTCTGCACCAAGTTCAAAGGGCAATTGATAGAAATCCGACGGCTGACGAAACACGAAGTTTTCCGACGGATATTAAGAAAATAGTTTTACTGTACCTATATTTTACTGTACTAATTAAATTTTAACTATGATTCCGCAGCATGAAACAATAACATCGGTGACTATAATTATTTAGCTCTTGAAATCGAATAAGGCGAAATCATAGTTAAAATTTAATTAGCCCTCAAAACAATTTCGAAATCATACTACTTACTACATTTTATCTACACAATCTCGTTCTCAGACATTCAGACGCATATTATTCGTGACCAAAGCAGCAAATATCCTTAGCTAGACAATAAACACTAAGATTATGTTCACTATAATTGACATTGACATCATTGTACACATTCCTAATTTAGCATAAAACATGAAATTCAGAATTATTGGGTAATTTTGAATCTATTGTTGGTATTGACAACCTATTCTGATGATAATTCATATTGCTGTTTTCGGCGTATCGCTAGTAGATCTATTAATAAATCTTAGCTAGATTATTTAGACAGCAAATGTAGTAATCCAACGCCGCATATTAGACGATAATGTTTTTTTCATTGACGGCGAAAGGCTGTATAAGTTCTAAGTCCGGAAAAGCCAGATAAATTTAAAAAATGGAACGAGATGAGATTATTAGCCAGAAATGTTACGCGAAACTTATCAGGGTGCTGTCAAATAGGCAATTACTGTAGTAAAGGACAACAGTATCATTTTGGGATCTCATCCCCTAGACGGCCACGACTCCGGCCAGTTGTGGCCGTCTGGTGTGCGGCAAGTTGCCCGTTGTGACCAAGTGCGTGATTCGTATCGGTTTCTATAGTTTACCTAGTCGCTGCGACCACTGCTCGTGGTCTTGGCCGTCTAGTGCGCGAGATCCCTTAGTATCAAGGAATTTTAGAAGATTTATCTTGTGTTTTGTACTGATTTTCTGCATTAGGAAGAGAACTTCTTCTTATGATGATTTTATCATCAATCAATCTAATTATCATTAACAAGAATGAAAATATTTCCAATTCCCTCAGAATCATTCGTTATATCGTTCAATGCGGTAGGTAAAACCTCTGCATAAAGACAAGTTATGTTGCACAACCAACCCAATACAAATTTCAAAATCCACGGTCGTAATGTATCTCCTTTTATGGAAGTGACATAGCCACCAAGATCTAAGGGCTTGCCTTGGGCCCAAAATGTCACAACACAGCCCTATCGTTGACGTACAGTTGGCGAAACAACCATGTACAGCCATGATTAGCATTTAAGTAGCAAGCACGATTTATTAGTCATTTGTAGTTGTGTAGTAAGTAGACACTGACGGTATTTAGTACTATTTAACCTACTAAGTTGAAGTTTAAGAGGTATCGAAGCAGTTAATTAGGGATTTACGTGAGATAATTCGAATGTGCGATACGAATCTGACATTTTCGAAAAATAAACTTAAGTAGTTAATTGCGTAATAAAATCTGCCGTTCGGATTCTCCATTTACAGTAAGTAGACAGGATTTACGTCTGTGTGGACACGTACATTTCACGCAGCTCGCACGGCGGTCCCTCACGCAGAGGTGTGAATATTATTGGCTAATTGCTTTTATGACATTGGCGAATTTATGGAATATTGTAAAAATTCAAGATGACATTTAATTTACTTGACATTGACTTTAATGTACAGATTACCTAATTATAAACATTATTATTTTTGAATAAAAAATCTTAAAATTAAATTGACTTATTGTAAATAACAAATAAAAAAATAATTGCAGTTAGTTAAAAGTGACATTTAAATATTTAGTTTGTACACCATATTATTAAGTTGTGATAGGTTGTAATAGAACATAAAATATTAACATACTATGTAGGAATATAAAACAACATTCTCATAAACAAATAAATTCTGATTCTGTTTTCGTTTCTTGGTACACGTGGTATGTACACACAGCTACACATCAAGCTACCACATTTCCAGTATAAGCTGACCTCGCATTGTACGGAAATCCTATATAATGCGAGATCAGCATAAAGTGGAAATGTATAGCTTGATGTGTAGCCGTGTATGTATATCGTTAATCAAGAATGCTCTTTTTGTGCATAATCTCCCCTAACTTTAATTTCAGCTCCCATTATTACCCAACTGACTCGTGACTATGCAATACAGCATCGATTGGTTAATAATAAATGAAGGGAATCAATCGATCCTGTAAAGGATCAACTGTAAGCTCATTACCTCGTATCTTAAACCCCTTGTCACATAGATACGGCAGATATCGACGTAACCGCACAGTTCTGTATACATTGACGCTAAAATATCACGGCCTTGGTACAGTTAGTGGGGTCTACAGTGTATTGAATGGGTGTAAGGGCGTCACGTAGAACATTACTTAGAGGAATGTGGTAACCCATTTTCTACAATTGTTCTATAGCAAGAAACAGGATTTTAGGGGGTACAATTTTCTGAAATAACTAACGAAGGAATTGATTTTTTTATTTTGGTCGTAGTAAGCAGGGAGGAGCTCGTGGCTAAGTAATAAAAGCCGCGCGGGTCGATCCGTCAGGTTAAGCTACGCTTGCCGGGGTTGGTCCGTGGATGGGTGACCATCTTTACATATCGAAACTCCTCCGTGCCTTGGAAAGCACGTTAGCTGTTGGTCCCGGCTGTCAATCGTGGATCTTTGACAGACGTTACGGGTCGTCAGAAGCCTAAAAATCTGACAACCAGTCTTACCAAGGGGTATCGTATTACCCAGTTACTGGGTTGTGGAGGTCAGATAGGCAGTCGCTCCATGTAAAATACTGGTATTCAGTTAGACTGGAAGCCGACCCCAATATAGTTGGGAAATACCAATTACGATGAATTCAAAATCAAAGTCATCGTGTGGGGTATCAACTGAACTATCTTTGAAGCAGAATTTAAAAAAAAAACAGACTTTTATCTTGGCTGTCATATTTTCTAAAAGCCCAAATTAAACTGAGCGTTGAATGATGTAAAAGGAATTCCATAATGTTATTTAGATATTTAAATAAATTGTTTTCGGTACTGAAAACATGGAACACTAAATGCGCAAATTCGACTTGCACTTGACCAGTTTTTTATACGAATTAGTTGAAGCGAATAAAATGGTGATAAAATCAAAAGTGTAATAACTTTAACACCTGTATAAGTCTGTATATCAATTAGCTGACCAGTTTGAGAATTATCTCTACAGCAGGTGAATTGATTAATTTAATTTACATTTAATTAATTCAATTGATTCGTATAACGCCGGATTACAAATGCATCGGGGACTACCGCGATAATATGGTGATTAGAGTTAACGATTAAGAATTAAATACCAATTTCGGTTTAAGGAATATTCGGATTTGGTATGTATCTATCAAGTCTATAAATATTCTATTAGTATATTTTATTAATCGTGTTAAATCATAAAAGTAATGTAAATTGCAAAGAGCAGTGGTGGCCAAGTGGTAACGGCCACGACTTACGAGTTGTAGGTCGTAGGTTCGAACCCTGACAGGCGCTTTACTTTGTGTAAATTATTTCATCGCCACTGCTCTCAAAAACGGTGAAGGAAAACATCGTGACGAAACCCGCATGTCTTAGAACCCAAAATTCGAAGATATGTGACATCTACCAACCCGTACTGGGCCCGCGTGGTAGTTTACGGCCCGCTCCCTTTCACAGAGAGGAGGCCTGTGTCCCAGCAGTGGGAACATTATAGGCTGATTATGCTAATGTAAATTGCATTATTGTGTATATTAGGTATACTAGCGACTCCCTCGTTGTTCGCACGGTTTTTACGACTTGACAAAACATCGAGATTTCTTAGTTTTATGTAACTTTAATATTAACGTATAATACACATAAACCTTCCGTAATAAATTCTCTAACTAATGGCGAAAACCTCATCGAAATATGTTGCCTGGTTTAGAAGAACAACGCGGAAATACAGATACATGAATATTTAAATGACAAATGTATACAGCTCGATTAATAATATAACATAAAAAATTGTAATAATAAAGATTTTAATTTTTAATAATATAATGCAACGTTTAATGCAATTTAATTAATGTTTAATATAATTTGAAAAATGTTTAATATAATTCAATAAATGCTTAATATAATATAATGCAAATATTATGTTAAATGAAATTGCACTTAGAATAAGTTAGTCTATAAGTCTTTTTATGTATTGTCTTTTGCTGTGCCCAACAGGGTTCACAATTGTGTCACAAAAATTATCACCTACCACCTATTTTATGTACATTGTGAATTGCAATAATAGTAGTATTGAGTATATTAAATACGAAAAGCGACTTTAATTTATAGAATGTATAATTTACATAATTACAGATATAGATTATTAGGTCTAAATACATCGTATTTTGTATGGTGTTTTTGTACACTGACAGCCCAAAATGTCTCTCCTTTCCTTTCGTTCATCCAAAACTTTTCTGTAAGAGATCACCTTGTCCGATAAGACCGCCCCATCGTACACACAGCTATTATATACATCAAGCTATACATTTCCAGTATAATCTGACCTCGCATTGTACGGAAATCCTATACAATGCGAGATCAGCATACACTTGTTATAAATATTTTGTTTTTCTTTTTTGTTTTATGTGATGTATAACTCAATCAATCAATTGTCGCAAACAAAACTTTAATAAGTACCTACTCGACCCAAATGTACGGGACAACAGATTATTTTTTGGCGATTACATTGTTGGTCCCATGGATAAAGTTTTTCAGTTTGATAATCTGTACCACCATAACCCTTAAAATATGACCACACTTTTCTAAAACACACTGTACGTATAGACCTCTCCCCTTTTGTGTAATGCTTCCCTGATAGTAGGTACACTATACATAATTTATTCATATTGTTCAGTATACTTACTAAAGTCTATCAATAGTCTCGATATTTCTCGCATAAGCTTCGTAGAACTAAACGGTACATACATAATAATTTTTCTCCCACTCAAGTCTCCAACAACAATAGTGTATATTATCTCAATACTATGTATTTATTCAGACCACCTGGATTACAGATATTAACACCGTTCTCCAATGTTCCCTGTGCCTGTACTGTTCTACATTTTCAAACATAACTGTGTCTGTGTAGACGAGGCACAATCACAGCTCAGCGACAAAAATGTTGCTGGCCGGAAACAAAATCCTTCAAGAGTACAACTACAGTGCTACAAGGATATTTTGGCGCTTGACTGACATTGACAAGGGGGCGTTGTTGTTTGGTTTGTAAAATTCTATTGAAAAATCAAGATGGCGGCGTTAGTTTCAATTTTCGCCAAGCGCCAAAATATCCTTGTACAACTTTACATTGCATTTTGTGCTCTCCCAACGTAACTTTTTCCGTTAGTGGTAGTGACCTTCAGGGTATCTACACGGATCTCTTGTAACCGCCTGCGTAGTGGTCAGCGATAGCCACTTTTCAAACAATCATGGCAAGTTGCCGCTACCAAATGTCAATGAATCGTTTGCCACCCCCGCTTATCGTAAGAAAAGTGGCTGTTGCTGACAACTAGCAGCGATCAAGAATGGTCCATCTACGGAGAGCTTTTGGTTGAATTTTGTGCTCGCCTGTACTCAGTGCCGATAGCTATGGTTTATGCGCGACGTGACAAATCGTTGCGCGATCACAGCGCCAATTACTGGCAACATTATGAAAGTACAGTTGCTCACAAAGATTACGGTGTACACCTTTTTCTCGATTGTCCTACAAAATATAGGACAATTGAGAAAAAAAGATGTTGTATTTTCGATTCATAATTATATTTTTAGAAATGTGTGATTAACATTTAAAAAAAAAAATAGAAAATTACTTATTTTTTGCTTTTTCAGAGGCATGCAATAGTTCGCCAAGAATTTTTCCGCAAACATAAGAACGTTTTTTCGAAATTGACTCTACCCAAGAAATCAGAAAAATCAAAAAGAAAATAATTCCTTTAAACAGATCCCACGTAAGCAATTACAGTTATTACTGGAACACTAGCGCACCCACACACCAAAATAACCTCCTACAAACTCAACATTTTCACATAACATCGCAAAGCATTGGAAAAAATACGTTCGAAGAATCGAATAGAGTGGTCAGTGAATAAAATTAGATCATTACTTTCAAAACCGTTTCTTACCTGGTAACACTAAACAGATTGGGTGTAAACCGTATCTCCTAAACAGTCGACCGTGTTCACGGATAGCGAAATGCCCGTTTATTTATCCTTCGCTGCCAATTTATTGCTATTTACTCCGGCTAGAAGTAGATAGGGACGGTAATTGAAATCGATTCCGACGTGGTATTGATTTCGGAATCGATTACTAGAGTTCATATCAATCAGATGTCTCTTTATGAACTTTAGTATCGTTAAATCGATCATTGCATCAATTTAGATTGTAGTTAGCAATTGCAATCCAAGTAACATTAATGTATTGTTCAATCATACCAATTGATGCATAAATTGCATGGCTTATTTTAAAATGTTTACCAAAAACATGATCGTCCTGTCCTTCACTCATGTTACTTGTGGTCGCTGCAACACGTTTTCTTCTTCCATTCTCGCCTGTCAACCGTCACGCTATCATTCACTCCCTTTTCTTTCATATCATTCCAAACAGAATCCATCCATATTTTTTTTGGCCTGGGAAAGAGATGAAGATGGAGAGCGATCAATATTTATATTTTATTCATAAATGTTTATCAAAAACAAACCCTAAAATAACTGATAAAATTATGTTAAATTTCCCCATATTTTTTAAATTTCCCTATGTTCATTTTCTAAATTTATATCCGTATTTTTTATGGTGTACATAATAAAGAGTATTCTATCTATCTATCAAAATAATAAATATATTTATTCCTCTTCCACAAAGGCGCCATATAAATATAAAGATTACTATAACGGATACATTTCTTGTGGGAAACTGGTATCTGCACTAGGAAAAACTGTCACATATACTGCCCCAAAAACAGTGTTTGAGTATTATTTTTTGGGCTGGTATTCTGTGTGAATCCTACATCACAATTCTAAAGTAATTACACATGTAAATATATCAACATTCCTCGCCACCGTGCACCGTCTCAAATCGATTCCCTAATCCGTTTCTCGAATCGATTCCTTGTCACTGATTCCCGTCTCTAAAGCGAGTATATTTTGTTATCCGACTGTACATTAACTGTTCAACTTTAAATATTAGGTGCGGACAACGTAATTGTTGGGTAAAATGTGTTCTCTGTTTGTGTTCCCCATGATTTAAAGCACAAAGTGATTTATTATGAAAACACTGTTTCGCGAACGTATGTACGAATGGAACACAACAAAACGTAATATTATTTGCAAGTGTGTGGGGGTGTGTGTATGTGTGTAACAGTAAGTGGGGGTGTGTGTGTTCGAGGGTTGTTATGTTGGTAACAAGTATGGGAGAATGGGAGGTTATCGACTCGTAAAAATTATGTCATACGTTTACTTGTATTTCTGGGAATGAAGCCGAAGTGTAGCAGCTGATTGTGATTGCGTAAATTATTGTTACAGTACAGTAAGGGAGAACTGTGGGTGACGAATAATTTAATAGAAAACCCCTATATTAAGAATTGATAAGTTTTAATTCATGAACTGTTGCTGGCCAGACACTTGACGTAGTTGAATTTTGTCAACATTTGCGTCATTCAAATTCCAGAGCATTTTTTGCACTGCAATTTTTATGTTATTTTGGGATAACCTATCTTTTGATAACAATTTTTTGTACTCCTCAATAGACGCGTTTTCAGACACTAATCGTACAGGCACAGTGACTTGCGCATGGACATTATTTTGTGCATGTTTTTTTTTACCAGTACCCGGAAGAATTACGACCACACAAAGTTCATACGGGGCTCGAATCACAGACCACCAATCGGTCGCCAATCGACCTGTCTGATTTGATGTATCATGCAATTTTAAGGAAGTTAAGGATCTTATCCCTCTTGTAGTAATATAGAGTGCCCAATATATCTTGGAACTTTGTAGTCGACAGCAAAAGCAACCAGCCCACCTGGTGAGAGCAGTGTTGGCCCAGTGGTAACGGCTGTGAATTACGATTGGTAGGTCGTGAGTTTGAAACTAAAGCAAGCACTTTCATCATCATCATTTCAGCCGAAAGACGTCTGCAGGACATAGGCCTCCCCCAAGCACCGCCACTTCGACTGGTTCTGTGCTTCTCGCATTCCCGCGGCCTTCACCAGGTCATCGGTCCACCTTGTGGGGGGCCTTCCAACGCTACGTCAGCGCACAAGCACTTTGTGTAAATTATTTCATTACCAATGCTCTCAAAACGGTGAAGGAAAACATCGTGAGAAAACCGGCATGTCCTAGAACCAAAAGTTTGAAGGCATGTGACATCCACCAACTCGTACTGGGCCAGGGTAGTGTATTATGGCCCACTCCCTCTCAAAGAGAGGAGGCCTGTGTCCCAGCAGTGGGCACAAATATTTCGAATCGATCTTTGTGATAATTTTAGTTGAGAATTAGGTAACACAGTTTCAAACACAATCTGAAGAATATTCCTAATCCATTGCTTCATATGTTCGAAAAATTTGTCTGCTCACTAACGTAAATAACACAATAAATATTGTTGAACTGTCAAAATGAAAGCCATTGCTACAGTAAGTGTGTTATGCAATTACCCCGCTAGTCCATACAGCTCTACTACTAGATTTATAGTTACTAGTTCATCTTTGTTTTTCTGCACTGGCGGCCTACCACCACCGCTTACAGCAGTATTATTTTAATCTTACTTCGTGGGCGAAAGAGATGGAGCTATACGTCCTGTAGAGCTTCATTTCTTTCCTACACTGAAGTAATATTAAAATAATACTGCTGTAAGCGGTGGTGGTAGGCAGGCCCCCTGATCTAAATATACTGGTTTTTCTGTATTATGTAAGTTAAAGTACAACCAAATCTCAGCCGGGTGCTTGATACCAATGAACATTGATTGTTGAGTTCGTTGGCATCTGTCAGCTTGTCACCCGAAATTGTGATCAATAATGTTGCCAGTTGTAAAATGTAGGGAAGTGGAAGAAACGGGTCAGAATTAATGGCAATTTTATTGTTTGTTGTGTAACGGTTCCCGTGGAGTTTTCGGTGAAATATGGGTCACGGTTTACTTCCCGTTATTATGTAAAAGTAAAAGGAGTCTGGAGGATATTTAGCTTTATTTTTGGGCAATAATTACATTTTAGCTTGTTTACAAAGTGTATTTGTGTTTAAATCGTAATATTTTTCACAAAGGGAATCTGTTTACTATTTCAATATGTTTTCCATTGCTTTTCAGGTTGTTTTTCTGTTGAATTGAACAAATTGATTTATATTTTTTAATTCATTATGTACATAGTTTCAGAGTTTATCTTGGATATTACTAACAAAGGTGATGGAAAAACATTGTGAGGAGAGCTGTGCCCTGTTTATCAAAAGTTGTCTACACGTTCACAAGTTACCTAGAATGTTAATTTTCGTTAAATTCATAGCTCATCTCCATATTCATAATCAGCCTTTATGTTCCCACTGCTGGGACACAGGCATCAGGTCATCTCTCTCTTTTGACAACATATTAAAAAAGAAAATCGAATTTAAATATTTATTGCGGTACTTGTAAACTTGTAAGACGGAACAGAGAGTCGCCGGACACTCTCAGGATTTGTTATGATTATCTACAAGTAGATATAACTTCCGCGATTTTACGACGTATTTGCTAACGTTCTAACATGTTTAATAAAAATGTGACGTGCTGTCCGTACGTTACCTAGCCCAACCTACCTACTGTAAGCAATTACAAAATAAATCAATATAATATTATGTCAATGTTTATTTAAGATTTTATTAGTACGCAACTTGACTAGTAACAGTAATTTGGTTCGATAAATTTAAAGATGATAGGTACTTTGTTTAAATATTGTGTTAAAATTAAATACGTAGAAATTAACTGGAATCCAAATACAAAACAATAATATAATATTATAATAAATAGTTACCATTTTATATATGTTTAACGTCCATCTATTGACTTAAAAATTCGCGCGCTTTGCCGCACTTTTGTAACGGGGGTACGAGCTGAATACTGTTTGCTGGGGCAGGATATTTTGGACTGTCGAGCTGTACAGTACAGGCTAAGTGTGTTAATTATAAAAGTGTAAAAGTGTAATTAGAGTATAAGTGTTAATAATTAAAAGGATTTACCCCAGTATAAGTGTCGTTTCTTTCACTACCTACATAGGAACTGTAAATTGTGTGCTTCTACAAGTTGTAAATTACAAATATTTTTTTCCTAAACAAAATCACGAATAAAAGTGTCAAAATATAAGTACTTGTGAACTAAATAATGACATTTGGTAATACAAGGCTTGTAAGTTTTGATAAACAGGTCACTGGAATAAGTCTGTAATCACCAACCCGTCTGGAGCAAGCGTGGTGATCAATGCTCGTGCCTTCTCTGTATGAGAAGAAGCCTTTGTCCTGCAGTGGGACAATAATACGGTGATAATATTATTACGTCAACACATCTGACATTGGCAGAATATTGTCATCGTCATTACTCGCCATGCGGAAAAAATGCACAGAAACTTTCCTGGACATTCTAGCCAATAGCAGATCGGCTAAGAAAGTAATTACCCTAAATATCCATCACAAATCTGTCTACCCCGCAGGCGGTGTATCCGTGTATACATAAAAGTTGACCATTAATAACGGTAGCACATGAAACAGTTTTAATTACGGTCGATCTTTTAAAAGATTGGATACGGTATGGGCAACATTCACTATTAAAATCTTTCAGTAAGTATAAGTTAATTCAGTGTATAACAGTGATATTCCCCCAAAAATATACTGAAACACAAGCTTGTTGTAGTACCTACCACTACCGCTTACAGCAGTATTATTTTTAATCTTACTTGGTGGGCGAAAGAGATGGAGCTATACGTCCTATGGGGGAATATCACTGTTTATTTATTAAAGCGGATAAAAATATAATAATAAACTGAATTAACTTCTTATACTTACAAACTATTAAAATTGAAATAAATTAAAAAAAATATAAATGATATAATTTAAGGAGGAATTGTGTAAAAATAATTGAAATGGCAGTAAAAGTTATATCATCATCATTTCAGACGAAAGCCGTGCACTGCTGGACAAAAGCTTCCCCCAATTGCTTGGGAAAGGCTTATGTCCAGCAGTCGACCATACATATGTAAGTACGCTAATAAATAATTCATATTTATCAAATTAAATCCTTTTAATTAGTAGTGCAAACTCTTAGCAAGCTTGTAAGTAACCGATAATACTTATATTTATTTTACAAACAAATGAAGTCGTACATTTCCTTGTTTGTGGAACACTTAAACAATTATTTCTAAAACGTATGTCCGTTTGTTTGCGCCGTCCAAACTCGGAAATAGCTAAACCTTTACTAATGATCGTTTGCAAGCTTTTAGAAACTAAGAATGTACGGGCAAATAGAAGGAAGGTATTAGCGTCTGTAAACCAAGTTTTCTTTACAGGGTAAGTAGAATTCTAAGCGGATTTTGTGGTAGACGAACAAACATAAATATTTAATTATTTGCATACTTTACTGTTTGTTGTATGTATGAATTACAAAGCCCGCAACGAAGCCATTTGTTTTGCAAAAAATTTTTAGAATTATATGCTTGTCATGAAGGCCAGAGCCTAAAGCAAGCTTGTCAAGAAAGCAAGAGGGCCAAAACAGAGTGGCAATTCTCGAAAAATTTCAGAACGTTCGCAAATTCGCAATCTGTAAAAAATACCAACAATTATAAATAACAACAAAAATATCAATTTACCAATATTTTTGACAAGTTTGACAGATTGCGACTTGAATGTAAACGTTTTTTTACCCGACTACGGCGAAGAAAAAAGGAGGGTTATGATTTTGACCGGTATGTATGTATGTATATATCTGTGGTGTTAAGGTAAAAGGGGATAAGTCATAAATATTGAAAAATGAGTTATTTTCATAATTCGATACTAAACATTAATATCTATTAAGGTAAAAAGGAGATGAGTCAATATTTATATTACAATTTCGTAAAACTCAGATTGCAAAACGAGTCTAGTCAGAAACAACAAAATACTAAAAAAAGCAAAAAGAGTTAGGTTTACTCATCTCATCATTGTGTATGTAATATTTTTTTATTGTGATATGTATAATGAGATAAGTCGACTCGTCTCTAAATGCGAGTCGTCGTATTCCTTCAGTAGCATTTCGCGCGCGAAGTTGACGTGATTTGACCTACGTAAAATAATCATATTATTGTGTTTCTAGTGTTTAGGAGTATTGAAATTCTTAGAAATGAACAGAATTAATAAGATAATGTCACTGGCTCTAAATGAAAGTCCTACTGAACGTAAATAAGATTGTTTTATTACAATTTTTACCCAATGCATACGTAATGCATCAGGCGAACGTAAACTAAGGAGTACGGATTACAATTTAAAAGTAAATGGCACTATGATTGAAGTTTGTAATGGCTGTTTTTCGAAAACATTTGGAGTTTCTAATAAATATGTAGAGGTAGTATTATAGAAAAAGTCTAATAGAGTATCAGGAATTTCAAGCCCTGCTATACGTGGTTCATATAAGTATAGGCCTCCTAATAAAATAGGGGAAGAAGCCATGCAGATTTAAAAAAATCATATAAGTTCATATCCGCTATACGAATCTCATTATAGCCAAAGTCTAAAGGTACTAACAACAGAATCTCAATCTAAAGATCTTTCCCCTCTATGGTTCCTCCGTACTCTAATCTAATACAAATAATGATTGTAATCTATTTCGCATAGGCGTACTTAATAATCTACAAAAGCAGTAAGAGTATGCTTAAATACTATGTTTTTATTGACTCTGACTTTGTATTGAATGAATTCCTACAACTTCAGCATTCTCTGACAGAGTCTAACCTATCCCAGACGTTAAAATGTTTGAGCTCGCTTCGCTCGCTCTTGTATTCTACATTCTATTAGTTGTCAAAATTTTCTGCATAAGTTGACTTACTTCTATTTCTTTAAAAACGGTCAAAGTGAAAGAATACCTAATTTTTTCAAAGCGGGATGCTAATAATTTCAACCTCACTTCGCTCGCTCTTGCATCCTTTATCTCTATAGCAGCCTCGTTATGGCCTTAAAGGGTAAAGATGTCCCAGTTTTTGGTTATGGTTGCAAAGTATTATGGGAAGAAAGAAACAGGTCTTTATTCAAATAGATAATAACTAATCTCTTCATCGATTTTCTTCTGAACTGATTTTCTTTGAATTCTGACTTAGAATGACTAAGATCGTATTTTTTTTTTTCATAAATGAGTTTCCGCAAAAAGTACAAGAAGAAATGCTGTTTTAAAAAGTTGAAAAACTTAGTTGACAGTAATTGCCATGACTTCTATAATAAATTACAAACAATAGTACTAACACAAGTGACATAGATCTCGATATTGAAGCGTTCAACGATGTTTAAGTTCCTAGTAATTTTTCTGATAGCAAATATCCTATTTAACTGTCCTAATATTTATATATTAATTTATAATAAATAATATTTCCAAATTCTGTTTAAAAAACTATGAATAATAAATAAAACAAGAAATTAAATAAATATTGCATAGAGATAAGTCAATAATTTGAATATAATATTTTTGTTGTTGTTAAGGAAAGATGAGATATGTCAATTATTTTAATTAATAACAAATAAAAATATATTTTCAAATTACGATAAATAAGAGGTAATATTGTTAAAAGAAAATAATAACAAATTTGTAGTGTGTATCTTCTATATTCTTTATTAAATACATTTATCTTTTGAAACCTAAGAGCATTTTTTTCTTTCGCTCCTGGTGAAAAGTTGTGTTTATTGACTTATCTCCTTTTACTTTAACACCACAGATATATGTATGTATGTATGTTCATCTGTTCCCTCCTATCTTCCAAACCACTTATCACAATTTGACAAATTCGGTATCGTTAGAAGCGTCGTGATTTTCCGCTATGTGAAGTCACATTAAATTAAAAATGGCGCCCTCTAAAGGACATAAAGTGAGGAACTTAAAAAAAAAAATGGTTTAATCGTACCATCTTGGGTATCAAATGAAAGGGCTTAATGAGCACATTTCTAAAATATATATATTATAACCCCAAAAGAATTAAAAAAAAAATCAAGTAATAAAAACTAAAACCCAACTACGACTTAAAAGGTATAAACAAGACACCACAGACAGACAAATTAAAAATCCGGAGTCACACGTGTTAGGGCATAAATCGAACAGATTACGTGTGACTCCGGATTTTTAATTTGTCTGTCTGTGGTTTCTTGTTTATACCTTTTAAGTCGTAGTTGGGTTTTAGTTTTTATTACTTGATTTTTTTTGAGTACAAGAGTTGACCTTCAGTTATCGTATCTACGAATACCTGGAACGCCTAGTGGTTTCAATAGAGCCTTCCTCCTTCAGTGTCTCCTGTAAGTACTACTACTCATTACTAACGAAGTGCCTCTTTGACAAAGATAACGTAAAGAATGTCTGACTGATAGTTTATCACGTGAAAGTAGAGGAAGAATCTTCTAGAATATGATATAGATATGGGATATGTGGTGATGTAACACTTTTGTATAAAGCCCCATTTACACGATGGAAGTTTCTTGATTGTGACATACAATACCTAGTCAAAACAGGCTTATTGGTGATACGACACTTTTGAATAATATTATTTTTTCTTGAGGCAATTAGCACGAAGTAAATTTATTTGTATTGTCGATTAAAAGTGTCGATTCGCCCGTTTCAGGCGAGTAATCACCAATTTTGTGTTTATAATATATATGTAATTGAAATGTACTAATTAAGCCCTTTCATTTGGCACCATTTTTTTTATTGTTCATTACTTTTTGTCGTCTAGAGGGCGCTATTTCCAATTTAATGTGACGTCACATAGCCTATAACCAGCGGACAATCAAGACGCTTCATATGTCAGATTATGATGAGTAGTTTAGAAGTTATGAGGGAACAGATGAACATACATACAAATACATACCGGTCAAAATCATAACTCTCCTTTTTGCTTCGCCGTGCTCGGGTTAAAAAGGGCTACTAAAGCCATTAAAAAGTTCAATAATGTTCAATTCTCTACGGCAGGGGTACGCCGTAGAGAATTGAACAGCCGGACAGGCACGATCCGCAATCGATGTGTTTTTTCAATCACTCCTGCGGTATTACCATTGTGTGGTTTTTAAACCTTTTTGTAAGCGGTTGTAATGTAAGTACTAATTCGATTTTGTTTACGAATGTACAGCGATTGAGTCGCGCTCGATATGTGGAGCAAAAGAATGGGCTACCCACGTCTTATTATGCATGGACTATACAGCATGTAGTGCAGTGGCTTACGAGCTGTAGGGCGTAGGTTCGAACCCTGACAGGCGCTTCACTTTGTATAAATTATGTAAGAAAATATCTTGAGGAAACCGGCATGTCCTAGGATCAAAAATTCGAAGACATGTGACATCTACCAACCCGCACTGGGCCCACGTGGTGGATTACGGCCCACTTCCTCTCACAGAGAGGAGGCCTGTGCCCATGCTTAATAACACTGTAATTTGAAAATATTGTAAAAGCCAATTATTTTTAAAAGAGTAACCGTGGAGTTTCTTTTCGATCCTTCTACAAAGGAAACGACCAATTGGAACCATACACCTAGCTTCTGACGTTTCATAAGTACCCATGTAGGTTTATGTGAAATAAAATATTTTGATTTTGATTTTGAGCAATAACATTATAGGCTGATTATGCTGTTGATACATGCTCTATAAGCATAATTATATTAGAAAGGTGTGATCAAGATCATATTTAAAGGGTGTGGCAGAAACCATCAAGCTGAACAACTGTCTATTCTTTTCCTTTATTTCGTTAAATTAGTATTTGTCCTTTGAACATTGACGGTAAAAATAATTCAAAAAGCTATCTTCGAGAGACGTTTCGACCGATATGAGATGACGTTACTAGACATTTGTCTCTGAACCTTAGGTAATCTCCGAGCATCGGATATATCGTTAACCTTAATTATGTAGTTAAACTTGCATTAGATATGACTGATAAGCTCTTTTCTTGACGCACTTTGCCAAAAAAGTCGACCAAAGACTAGACTAACGAGGCATACCTTGACATACCTCTGATAGGTTGATGATGTCATGTTTTTATCCTGTGAACCCGGTTTAAGGGCCTTCCCAACCTCAAATTTTACCTCGCTCGCACTGTACTACTAGCGGCCTGAGTGAGAGCGAGGCGAAGTGAGGTGCTGGCGACTCTCAAGCCTCGAATAGTTTGGGCAATTGCTTTTTACGGTGACAATAAAAAAAAACAAGACCTGCTTTATAGTTCAGTTATTATGCAGTTTCATTATCTAGTTTGAAGTATTTTTTGTATACCAGCGGTTTATAGTTCGGTTCGGTAACTTTGGATTTTTCCATCGAGATTATGTAATTGTTCTCTTGCTTGAAAAACGGTGAAGGAAAACATCATGAGGAAACCGGCCTGCCTGAGAGATATTTCTCGACGGCATGTGAAGTCAAGTCATAGGCCCATGGGTGGCATGGTCGGCATGGGTGGTAGGCATGAAGGACAAGTTAACGAATTACTCAATTACTCAGAAGGAAAAAAAAATATTAATGAATGTAACAGCAACATCAATATTACCTACAATAAGAAGATTTGCTCTGGGGGCCTACCACTTACAGCAGTATTATTTTAATCTTACTTCGTGGGGGAAAGAGAAGGAGCTATACGTCCTGTAGAGCTTCATCTCTATACTATACTGAAGTAATATTAAAATAATACTGCTGTAAGCGGTGGTGGTAGGCCCCTTACAGTAAGACATAGAACAGTACATCCATATTATTTGGTTTACACTATAGAACTTTTGTTGTGATGTGATTACAGGTTCTATAGTGTAATTAAATTAAATGTTCATTGGGTATTATACAATGAGTTTAATAATGAAGTTACTATAACTAAACACGGTTTTTAAACAATAACTACAATTTATTAGGATGATTATAAAATGACGCAAGTGATGCGAGTGGCGGCTAGTGATCGACTGTCGATTTCTGATTTCGAACTCACGGACGTGTGACGTCATAGGTACTTGAGTTCACAAGTTAAATTGTCTGCATGTGTGGATTACATACCACTACAACACCATCATAACCTTCCCGGAACTTTCTTCCTTAAAGTCTCAAACTTCTAAAAAATTAAAACTACTTACCTAATAAACTAAGGCTGGCAATCCAGCTGGCCTGCTGATCGCTGACTGTGAACCCTCCATCGTGCGTCTTGTTGTCTTGCATCGACGCTATTGCAGGCGACATGTAGCCCTTGCTGAGGCCTGCTGCAAACGGACCGAGGGAGACGGCCAGAGCTGCCAGGATCTGAGGAAGACATAGATAGATATAGTTTTGTTGATGCGTTAACAAAAACAAAAGATGATCGGCATTGTTTTGCACCTACGAGAGGTGTTGAAACATGATGGATGGCTTTTTAACGGTTTTTCTTGGAAAACTATAGACACCACAGTACAAGATACCAATAGCGAGACCCAGTTTTTTATTTGGTTTTTCAGTTTTTCCAGACATTTTAACCTGGGCTTTATTCGGAATAATGTATCCATGATAAATTAGATCTTTTTTTTAAATCTTAGTGTATAAACTGTAATCCTGCACAAGTTCCCGAATGCGAAGGCTAAAACTGGTCATGTCCTTTTATCACAAAATTAATGTGATAAATTTTCAAGCTGACCCTGGGAATAAGAGGCTTTAGGTATTTGCCAAATCCAGGTTGAATCAAATTAAGTCTGATGGTAACACTGTCATTAAATCGATCAATGAGTTTATCGCAACTCACAGCTGGATACTTTTTTTAATGAGTTGGCAAAGAAGCCGGAACTGCCCGCCTGAAGACCTGTTGGAAATGTTAGTGCCGCCTAAAATCAATCAACATCAAGGGTTTTCCTGGCGTGCAGCGTGTCTTTGAAAAAGTTGTGTGCCAGTAGCTATCATTCAACGGACATAGCCTCCAAGGAGTTTCTTCTCTCTATGGCCTATCTTGCTTAACCTTAAGTTTATTTCCCATGGGGTTGGCAAAAGTACAGAACTACTATTCCTTTGGCTTATCTATTCTTCCCCGTTATATTCGCGCGCGGCTACTACGCACCTGACCTTATATCTAGAGATACTGAACAAAAACTAAGTTCATAGATGCAGTTCAATTCAAACTTAATGCTCGGAAGCTAGGTACTCGCTGCGCAGTACCCCGCTGATACATGAAATTGTTACTGCGTAGCGACTCCCCTCATTTTCCGAGCCGCCATTAAGAATGAATCGAACTGAACACTGCGTAATTTCACAGTGACAAAGTGTAAAGATCAGTTGTACTATTAGACTATTAGACTACTAGTAACGACTTACAACATCGCACGACACGACACCATATGTCGCGTCTACACGTCGCGTTTAAAGATCAGTCGTAAGAACATTCAGTAAACGTCACGTTAACCTACTTCACATGGACATACCGTCTCGTTGGTCAAGCAGGTGTCAGACTAACGATTCGTAAGACCTAGGTTCAATTCGAGGGTTGAACAAAAGATTTTACCGAATAATAGCACAGAATTTTTACCCGATTGCACGACAGCAAAGACTTAAGGGTTATGTGTTTCACATGAAGGTATATATGTATCTTTGTATGTAGGATTCTTGATACCGTCGAAGCATCCAAATGGCCGGATGATGATTTTTTTCTATATGAGGTTGTTTATCGATTCGTCTAGGCCACGCGATGGTTTTATGCTAGATTTTGTTTTTATAAAAATCAAAATGGCGTAATTAAGACAACAATAAGTAATGAACTGAAACAAAAGTGTACCATAACCATGTTTGCTGTCAAAATAAAGGACTTGTGGAGATGGTTCCATAAATATATAACAGACGAAATGGATGAAAAAAACATCAATTAGGATTGGCAGCAAATCTGAGGGCCTAGACAAGTGACAATCGCTTCCAAAGCGTTTCGTATTACTACAACGACTTTCAACAGGATTGTCATAAACTTTTCGATAGCTTATGTCAGTCCTATACATTCTTGCCTTTTCCATCATCGTTATCGCTGATAGAATGTCACTTTGTCTAGGGCCTCTGATATACATAACTGACACCAACAACATCAAACTGCTTGGACAGTGAGCTTGCTATGAACTTTTTAGTTGCAGTCGGGTCTTTTGATTTTTTTCCATTTTTAAAAGCCGCAATTATGTTACAGTTATAATTATTTAATCTCTTCTTGCACACACTTGATCTAATATTCCCAACCATCCAATTATTAAAAAGCTGTCCATCATTAATTTAAATCGGAACACAAACAATTTAATAATAACATGCATTAGAGGCCACCTCGGAGAAAACCGACACTTTCAAAATAATGTAACTGTAAAATGTAATGAATCTATAGTCAATTAGAATCAATCTATTACACATTGATTCTAATAGACCCGTATTAAGACACTTGGTGTATAATTTGGTGTTCCCAATGTCTGCGACATTGTGTAAGTACAAATTAGTTGAAGAAACTGATGATTTGTAGAAACGGCTTTTCCGTAATATTGTAAGTAAAAGCTTATATGGGTACATTATATTATGCCTGCATTTTCTGAAAGGAGTTAGTACACCCACATTCCGTCAGTAATAAACAATGTGTAACTGAATTAATGAGCTGTTATCAAAAAATCAGCTGTTCCCTACATAATTTATATGTTCGCATAGCTTGTCAAAAAAACATCGGGAGTAGGGACAACTGTCAAATCATGATATCGTTTATTCTTATCTTTACTGATGTTCGATTCGGCACGGAAGCGAATCGAATGGTTGTGAACAGCTATGCTGCTGTTTAAAGTTCAAAAGGGGCTCCATGAGTGTTGATAGATACTAAAGTACGCGAGTTGCATCATTTCATTTCAGTCAGCCCCGCTTCTAACCTTGGTGACTGTCTACCGACACAACGGCATAAGATATTCTTGTACAGCTCGTGCCAACTCCGAAAAGGTTATGACGATGACAGACAAGGATGTATCACCTCTCTGTCTGTGTCCTCCTCTGAGTTGTGGGTAGAGTTATGTCTGGAGTTTCTGACAAAGAAATTCTCAAAGACTTAGCTGTTATCTATTTGTAGTGAACCTGCCTAGCCTTGCTCCAACTACGTTGGGGTCGGCTTCCATTTTAACCGGATGCAGCTGAATACCAGTATTTTACATGGAGCGACTGCCTATCTGACCTCCAAAACCCAGTAACTGGGTGATACCCCTTGGTAAGACTAGTTGTCAGGCTTTCGGGCTTCTGACGACCCGTAACGACTGTCAAAGATCCACGAATGACAGACGAGACCAACGGCTTAACGTGCTTTCCGAGACACGGAAGGCTTTCTGTACCTATATAGAGATGGTCACCCATCACGGACTAACCCCGGCAAGCATAGCTTAACTTAATGGATCGACCCGTGCGGCTGTTATTACTTAGCCACAAGCTCTTTTGTATTCATTGTAGTACGCATCTAGATAAGAAAGAATTTCTACGGTAGTACCTACGATACGATACGAGGCTTATGTCCAGCAGTGGACTGCGATAGGCTGAGTTAATTGATTTACTATACGATACTCTCAAGCTAGATCCTTTTAATCGAGTCGATAAAGATAGTCTCAATTAATATATCTTCTAGGTTTAGGACATTCTTAGCAGCTTTAATGCAGTTCATTAAGTAAGTGCGAGACAGTTCTGTGAACAAAAGACGGCTTACTACGCTGAGCATATTAGAAGTTTTTTGATAAGCATAATCCTGGAGAAGATGTTACATTCCGAGCACGGCAGCAACGCCGCAGTGACGCAATGTCAAGCAGCATTCTCATTCTTTATGCGTTGATTTGTTATACCGAAAACCCACGATCCGCGATTTTGCGGACGGACACCGACGAGTCCGGATGACGGACCGTGGGAAGGTGTACGTGCGGGGTATCGCAGACATCGGAAGTTCCTCGGTGCGCGGTGCGTGGCGGTCTGTGGTCGTCTGCCGTGCGTGTCCGTCTGCAATATTGCCGATCGTCGGATTCCACCATTACAGGTTCTTTAGGAATAGTTAAAAGCGGAATAGATTACTAAATAAATATTATCTCCTCTAATTTTTAGGTGATAATTTTATCATTCCAGAATGTTGAAATAACATGACATTTTGTACCATTCCCGGCGCACACGTGATATATTTCCCATGTAGAATCGTACAGATACATCAGAGCGACGGGAACATGGTTGGAAGTGTTGAGCACGTACCTACACAGGATCGATCGCTGTTTGGAGCACCATGTGTGAATGGTTCGATAGTGATGTGCGTGAGGTTAAGTACGTTCAATAACTAGATATCGATCACAAAAACTTAGACACTGGTTCAACGCGTGTTAAATGTCAGTTTTATGTCTACCTCCATACAAAAATGTCATGTTTAAAAGGTTTTTAGGCTAAACAATAGATAAACACGGTTTTGTGGTAATAAGGACAACGTTTCCAATAATTTTGTGGGGAATTGTAATCGGGCAATTTCGAGCTCTCTATATGAATGGTTCGTTAGTGATGTAAGTGACGATAAGTGCGTCGATATCGGTGGATGTGGATTTTATGAGATTGGTATGTCCTACTTTGAGCCTGTGGAAACAGTTTAATGATGTAGGTAGGTATGTCGCGGAATAATGTAAAAATTATAGGAATGATTAAGGAAATGAAATAAAAAAAACATACACGTAACACATAGAGAAAATGAAATAAATTTTGAAAAAAAAATCCACGGCGCGCGGCGGTTAAGTTAATAAAATAATAGTCATGTATGGCTTATAAATGGGTTTTTAGTTTCAAGAATTTTACGGTTTATCGATAAGTAAATATTTTGAATTGAATCCAAACGTGTATAGATCTAGATCCGAAACTGGTAATCACCTTATTTCAACATTCCCAACCCATATTCTATTTTCGAGTGATAATAACCACCGACCTCGATATACATCCCGGGACAACCCTAGTTACTCTATCAGAAAGCGTCCGCTAGACTCCTAACATTTGGACGGGTCAATGACCGACACACTGCCATACATTCTATCCCCCTCATACAAACATAACCATGCAGCTACACCAGCTAAAAACCAACCTTAGCTCAACAAAAATAAGAGTTGTTTAAAGCGAAAGATGATCATTGGTGTTGACAAATTTAATTCCACTTTTCTGTCAAGGGAGATTGATCTTTGTTTCTACAGTTATAGGGTTGACATAATTATGTTTTGCATGGCAACTAAAATGATGGCCCGCGTTAATGTCACTGAAATTGACGGATTGTGAAACAAGTTCAAATGTGTATAATTTTATTAAAATTGATTATTATTTCATACATTAATTTGTGAAGCTCTATTAATTAAGTCGCTCGGTATGATTTATTAGTGTTATTAAATAAGATGGGAAATTATTTAGAGTTCCGGATTTAAAATTAGATTTTAATAATTTGTATGAAAGTTTGTGGTTAGCTAGTGATGCACCTGCCGTTTTTAAATTATTGAGACGGCCATTTTTTTTTATCGGACCGTTTTGTTAATTTATGATTTAGGGTTAAACAGACATTTTTATTATTGCCTATTTAGGACAAATTTCACCAATGACCGCGTTCGAGCTGTCAGTGTTAAAATTCTTGCGGAAAATTGACACTGACAACCATTGAACGCGCTTTGGAAGTTCGCGTTCAGTTTCATTGGTAAGATCCGAAGTCATTTTATTATCTCGCAGACGCGGACATTACGTCAGAAAATGTACCTACGTTTCCTTTTTGTTTTCTGCATTCGAGCTTTAATTTTCTTATGCACTACTACAAAAGCCCACTGTCAAAATTGTTGCAACTTTCTAATTTCAAACGAGTAACCAAAAATTGACAATAAATGACAGCTGTCAACTGTTTTTAGACCGACACACTTATCTCTACACTGTCATGGCGGCGCTGCTTGCCAAGAGACTTCAAAACGCTGTCAAATGCAGTCAATTTCACTTTTGTTCTCTATTTCGCCACACGCACAGTTTAAAAAAATTAAACAAACAAGATGATTCAAGATTTTTTTATTTAATTCCTGTAACCCAATCAAATCTCAATTGTGTTCATCTGATTCAATCGAAGAATTTTATTTATTTCTGCATTTGTTGCTTTTTCAATAATATTTTGTACGCATCTATCAAGTACGCGTAATACTTTCCTACTCATTGACAATGGCTGAATAGTCGACATCGGCTTTGCTTTTAATAAAAATAGAAGTGTGTGAATAATACGAAGAAGATTGAGTTGTTGTTATTATCGGAAACAGAGAAACATCGTAAAAACGGTGACTCGTAAAAAAAACTGACATTTTACGAGCGTATGTTGTGTAAATATAAGTGTGAGAGATTTTAGTAAGTTTCTTTTCGTATTTTTACTTTTACTGCGTATCTTTTTCTCTTTGCACCGGATACTTGCGAACGTAGATATAGTTTCCAGCAAAGAAAGACTCCTTTTCTCCTTCTGTGGGTATCGTAGAAGAAGATAAGAAGTTCAGCCAAAGCAATAATAATTACACGTCAGAAAGCTATAGTTTAATAAAGAAAAACTGTGATTATCTGAGATCAGCAACGCACTGCTAGTGACAAACATTCCCATTTCACATTCACTTCATTAATTCATTGTTTTTTCACATTTTTTTTTATTCGAAGTATTTTCCTTTTGTTTTCGGTCTCATTTATGAAAAATGAGACCGATAACAACGGAACATATTTTATTATGATGTTTTCATATGCTTGTAGCCTTTAACAGCCTATTATAATGTTCACACTGCTGGGAAACAGGCCTCCTCTTTGTCAAAAGGGAGTGGAAATCAAATAGATGACCGCTATTCTTTCGACAATTATTTGGTGTCGGGGCCAAGGCAAATCAGGTAACCAAACATGTGTATTTTTTGACATAGCATTCTCTCGAATGGTTGTGAACAGGAGCTCTACACACAAGGCACAAACTTCGTAGTGTCGACCGAAGTTACGGAACATGCGTAATCCTTATCACCTATGGACATTAGATTAGTTCGGAGCCCAAATAAGATTGAATGACAACAAGATTTGATAGTTATGCCGACACACGATGTATTTTTGGCCGTTCGAAAAATTGAATTTGTTGAATTTGTTTTGATGGACTGGCCCGTATCGTACATAGTTGTCCGACTTAGGGTTGATTTTACCAAGTCAGATATCTTTTATCCGTGGAATAAAAATGTCGTCTGACAGTTTTTGTATGGAAAAACTGTCAAAAATTCTAAATTTATTCGCAGGATAAGTCTTACACTCGGTATAAAAGTTTGGTGAAATTCGCCCTTAGAAAGTTAACCCCCTGTTACCGTGATAGTACTTTTCTGAACAAGTTCTTTTACAAAACATTATAAGTAACTAGCCGATGCCCGCGGCTTCGCCCGCGTGGATGTCGGTTATTCGAATAAACCTTCCTCGAGAACCACTCTATTCTTTGGTGAAAACCGCATCAAAATCCGTTGCGTAGTTTTAAAGATTTAAGCATACATAGGGATATAGGGACAGAGAAAGCGACTTTGATTTATACTATGTAGTGATAACACAATACTCTTGTTGTACAAACCTGTCTCCTATAAGTATTTCTTCCATCGTTGTTCCTCATCATCATAATCCTGGTTTCAGGAGTAATGTTCGTCATTTTATCACTACGCAGCCCCTTTTCACACATATGTACACTATTGTTGATCACTTTTTGTAAATAAACACTTTTTGTTCACTATTGGTGATTTTGGAGGTTACGTCGAGTGCGGGATCATTGTGTTGTGGGCTGATTTTGAATCTGGAACGAAAAGAAATATGGCGTTAGATTTGGGTGTTGGTGGAATTCTGATATTTTTTTACGTCCTGATGGCTTAAATAGTTGTGATACAGCGGCTCAATGAGGTTAAACCACTGATGTTTATTATGACGAGAATATAATTAATAATAATTGGTATAGTTAGTAAGTCCTTTTAGTTTTAGTTTTTTTTTTGTTAATTACTAATTACTTAGAATTTTATACGATTTAACTTGTATATTTAAGAACTATTATGTAGGTACCTAAGCTAATTTAATGAGTTTTGATTTGAATGGAAAATTTCAGCCATTAATAATATTTTTAAATGTTTTTATATTAATTTAATTCTAATATTTAATGTTTATAGAAATTAAATAAAGGTTAATAATAATTTATTGCCGGTATTGTCCCACTGCTGGGCAAAGGCCACCATTTCCTTTTCCACTCAACTCAATATGGGAGTACTAATTCCTCATCAAAAATTTCTTTTATATCAAGAACTCACTGGTTATCAACCAGAAAAACAGCTTAACAATGAAGCTCAGTGTATCAGGGAAATTATTTCCGTAAAAAACTTTTTTAGAAAAGTTAAGGAAATCCGCATTTAATTTTTCTTTCGAGCCTCGAATAAAACCCCATTCCGGTACCTACAGAAATAAAAAGCAAAAACTCTTTAAAGTTTTTTACAGAAACGCATTTTTTTTTAAAACAAGAGAAAATTATTATTTCTTCTTGAGAAAAAACAACAGAAACAAAACACGGTTTTCACTTATCAACAGATATTAGAACAACAATAAAACAAATGACAATCAAAGGACCAACTCCCAATCTGACACAGAATCCCCACAAAACCATCAAAATGGTTGACAAATTAATCACTTACTTACATTGAATTACGAATGAAAATTACACAAGCTCTCCCATAGCCGGCTCACACATTACTACATTATACTGACTACTAATTGTCCACTCAAACATACATACATACATACAGAGATGCATCTATAATCTCTATATGAGGAATCTGCCATCACTTAGCCATTGTCCTATGTGAGCGAGAAAGGCGATGTGTGCTATGGTAGTCAAGAAGCATGTTTGTAAAATGTGAGAATTTTTATCGACTGTAGGTATACCTATTACCTACCTATTTATTCTTCTAACTCTGCGCCACTACTTCTTCCCAGCTAAAGCAGTAGGAAATGGTGAATGGGGACTGTATAATGTAAATAAATAATGACGTTCGAAAAGTGCTGATACTCAGCCTAGTTTGAATAAATGACTTGATTTTGATTTTATTCTAGTTTACTTAGCAGTAGGTTTCTGGTCGACCGAGCTTGCGTCGTTTGTATTTTTTTTTTCGATTTTTCCCGTATATGAGACATAGCTAGATCGATTTTTCATCCCCATAAACTACCACCATATACATATTGCAACTTTCATCGAAATTGTTAGGGCCGTTTTCGAGAACGTCATTACAAATATAATATAAATATTGCTCATTTAGGGTGAATTTCACCAAAGCGAATAAATTTTGAATTTTTGACAGTTTTTCCATACAAAAACTGTCAGACGACATTTTTATTCCACGGATAAAAGATCTGTCTTTGATCAAATCAGCCCTTAATAGTATAGGATAAAGTTGAAAAGTTTTTTTTTTTGTTTGTTTGTGCGCGCTAATCTTGAGAACTACGGATTTAATCGACATGTCGCTGGCTACGGGAAGGATATACATAGAAACCAGTAGTGTCGCGGCAACACGTCG
This sequence comes from Lithophane semibrunnea, assembly GCA_947363905.1. Classification (NCBI taxonomy): domain Eukaryota; kingdom Metazoa; phylum Arthropoda; class Insecta; order Lepidoptera; family Noctuidae; genus Lithophane; species Lithophane semibrunnea. The sequence continues at coordinate 12,482,136 of OX376210.1, forward strand.
CCTGCTGCTACTGTCTGCAGTCGACTACGGTACTACTTGTACCGTAAAAATCTTATAGATACCTAATGCTTATTTAGAATAGTAGAAAAAAAATCCCTAAATAATCTAGTAAGTCGAAATATTGTTTAGCCCGCCGCCGCATTGATTCACCAATTCCTATCGCGTCATCGCATTCACCTCTCACACAGGACATAGGACATCAGTGATCACACACACACGTAACACCGCACCGTCCATACTGACCGAGATGACGCTCAACTATTGATTAACGATCAAAACAATTATTAACAATGGCTCACTACGGTGGGAGTCACATAAAGAATGTCTCAATATTTTTATTGAGGCGGATTTTTTTTTAATGATAGTTAGAAAGGTTGGTTGCGGAGGGGCTTGTGGCTAAGAAATAACAGCCGCACAGGTCGATCAATCAGATTAAGCTACGCTTGCCGCGGTTGGTCCGTGGATGGGTGACCATCTTTACATACGAAGACCCCTCCGTTCGAAGCTTCGACCTACAAATCGTAAGTCGTGGCCCTTACCACTAGGCCACCACTGCACAGTTACGTTTCAGTACCATGTAAAAGAGGCGTGCGTGGTAAATGCTTAGAGTTTGAGTTTGAGTACCAATTATTGAACGAAACAAGAAAATGCTCGTAATCATGTGCAAAGTTTATCAGAAACATAGGAACATTTCCTACCTACCGACAGCAACAAAGTGTTTGTTGGTTTGTTCGATATGTAAGTGTCAGTATCACCTTCTAAACTCGCGACAATCTAAGAAGTCCGATTTGACAACTATAAAAAATACTTTGTGTAGCGATGGAAAAAAAAATGGTTTCAAACTGATTCTCGAAACATATCGATTGATCATACTTAGAGAGTTTGTAATCGACGACTTACCTACATTGCATGCAACTGATTCTCAAGGCATAACGTTTTATTACTTGTACGAGAACGAAACGTCAAATCGGACTTCTTAGATTGTCGCGAGTGTACATAGTTTCAGTTTTGAGGCAAACTGCAAGATGTTCTAAAATCAAAATCAAAATATTTTATTTCACATAAACCTACATGGGCACTTATGAAACGTCAGAAGCTAGGTGCACGGTTCCAATTGGTCGTTTCCTATGGAGAAGAGCCGGCAAGAAACTCCATGGTTACTCTTTTAAAAATAATTGGCTTTTACAATACTTTCAAATTACAGTGTTGGTAGGCATGGGGGGACAATGTAGGCCTTTCAACAAGTAAGTACCAGGTACTTAACAAAAATAGAAGATGTTCAATAAATCTACAGTCCAATAAACCTACAATGTTCTCACATTCACAAAATAGAAAATAATCTATCTAAAAGACTAATGATAATAAAATTAGAATTCATATAAAAATAAAAACCTATTTAAACCAATTGACGTGATTGCTATTACAACTGTAACAAATTGAATAATTATAATCCTGTCCACAAAAGTAAATTCTAGTACTAGTGTTTACTTATGTTAGGCAAGAGGTTAGGAGTGTCGGTTCAAAGGACATTTAGCATTATTACAAGACGCCTGTAAACAAATCGTAAAATCTAAACCGACTGAAAACTAATTGTATGTTTGACATATTGGTGAGCCTTGTCCCACTTAAATATATTGTCTTCTCTTAAAATGTTACTCTAATGTTTACAAAATTAACAAACTATGGTTAGGTACTCTCATTTAGTGAATGGTTGTCAATTTCGAAAATTCTATTTTTTTTTTTTTTTTGTCGCTATTGGTTCAAACTAAAATAAAAATCTTTCTACGCTATCGATATTATAATAATTATTATCATTATTGGATCTCTTTCATAATGAGATAATAAACGTGCATTATATGTTTTTTTTGCAAAAATTTTGATCCATCAACATAATTCTTGTGAAGTTTTCTAGTATATTCATAACTAAAGCTTCTTCCAGTATTTCTGAAGCTTATTTCACAGCATTCTAATTACATTCCCACTGTTTATTACTATCCTTTCACACAAGTACCTACACCTAACATTTCTAACACCCCATAAACAGGGTGGTCCACAAACAAAATAACTCATGTCAAACACCCTTTACCGACATCTTCCTTTCAACTCGCAATTACAATGAAACCACTAAAACACATACAGGAAATTGAATAAAACATTAGTGAACGGATATATTTTAATTATTTACACAATTACAAGTAAACGAGGTATTCATCGGGCAGAACAACAAACATTCGTCTAGGAGGCGGATGACGCCGGTTGAAACCAAAACGGACCGGAATCGGGTGTTGTAAACAGTTGCTTTAGCTAATGTGTTCATGTGGGTGGTTTAGTGAAGGATGGTGTGTAGATAGAGAAAATGATTTTGGTTTTAATTGCATTGTTTATGGTACAAACTCTAGAATAATTTGTGCGGTGTAAGACGTCAAAGTAAGATAGCCTCTGGCTGCAACATGGATAGAAAACAATTTCTAATCTGTAAATGTTATTATAATGTACATGAATATTTAAATGATAAATTTAATAAATAAACAATAATAAAAACGCATTAATAATTTATTTATAATTACCAATGATAATAATAATATATGTATAATTTAAATAAATATTAATGTTTAAATCCAATATATGAGTGGTAAAAATTATATGTACACAATTAGTTATCAGCCTACCTACCTACACAAAACGAAAGAGTAGATTAATATTAAAATTGTTAACAAATATCTATAATAGCCCTCCTCCTAATTTTTATGTTGTTATGCCCGACAGGGCCCACAATGCTCCAAAACGAATGTATGTCTTTATGTACCTACCACCTAAGTTCACATTGTGGAATGCAATAAACGTATTGAGTATTGAGAAAAAATATAGTATCGAAAAAATACCGAACTCTCTGCCTAGCCTTTTCCCAACTATGTTGGATGGTTCGGCTTCTAGTCTAACCGGATGCAGCTGAATACCAGTATTTTACACGGAGCCTATCTGACCTCCACAACCCAGTAATTGGGTAATACGATACCCCTTGGTAAGACTGGTTGTCAGACTTTTGGGCTTCTGACGACCCGTAACGACTGTCAAATATCCACGAAGAACAGCCGGGACCAACATGGAGCTACTGCCTATCTTATCTCCACAAATCAAATAAAAAATAAAAATACCTAACTACATGTTAGACAAAAATCAAGCAAAGTATGTATACATAATATGCGCGCGCATACGGAAAACTAATGCTTTTCAAACATTGAATAAAAACTTTCCAGTTCGCAAATATTTTTAATCTTTTTTTTTTTTGGGTGGGAAATCATCCAATGACTTCTCCCGCTCTGGGCGGAGCGGAAGGGCGTGTCAGACTTTTACTGACTAAAACCCACCCGTGTTTCTTCAGTTGCCTGTTGCCAAGGTCCCGGTATCCCTTTCGTACTAGCCCGCAACCCTGGCAGGCATCGGTCCTAGCGGACCCCGCCAATTGTGCTGACATCTCTGAGGCGCGCGTGAAATATTTTTAATCTGAGGGACAATTATTAAAAACGTTCGCATTCGCATCCCATTCGCAATCTGTCAAAAATACAATCAGTTTACCAAAATTTTTGACAAGTTTGACAGATAGTGACTTGAATGTGAACGTTTTATAAGTACGAGAATTGGCCTTCTGAACTCCAGATATATTTTAGGAGAATGTCCCATCACTAGGCTTGAAATATGAACGGATATTCCTTCAGTTTTCAGTACAACACAAGGCAACACAGATCTATGAACCGGGTCAATGACAAACCAACAGATATTACTCTACCAAGGCTGAGATGAATGCCAAACATCTCCATTAAAGATCTATCTCTAAATAAACCGTCTATCAATGACCGGATATTTATATACATATGTATTAGGTTTAATATAAATATCATACAACACCGTGCATCAGCTGCTACCAGAAACTTATCTTTAGCATCTTTTTAAACTGTTCCAATAACTTACCAATCGTAGCTCAAACTACGACTCGTTGTGTGATTGATATTTTATCTAAGGACGCTGGGCCATATGCGTACTAATACGTATAAGATATTATTTTGGTGGAGACAAGACGTCATTACATTACAGATAATCGTCACGACCTGTGATCTCGGGGTTAAGCAGATGTCCTATCAAACACCTACATATCTTCGATGACAGAATTAGGTCACATTTGACAAGTGGCAAGCCTATCGCCATTTATTGAGGTGAATTTCGATATTATACTTCGGTTTATTGAATATGAAGTTTATGCAAATAAGCTTTCAAATATTTTTATTTGATGCTGCTAGATTTTTCATATTTGTTTCATTCAAACCTAACCCAATAGTCATCCAAAATTGGAAATGGCGAAGTTTTGGGGAAAAACAACTGTCGTGCACGCGACACGAAAATGATAGTTGCTATATAGAAAATCAGTATTAATTGAGAAAAAAATAGAATTAGAGAAAACTACGTACAAATAAAATTTGTTAAAAATAACTCAAACGAATTTATCTAAACAAACAATAATATGTGGACTAGATTTTCAGTTATATGCGTAGTGTTGACATCTTATTCTATTTCGGACATCGCACGATTTGCGACGGTAACTGCCGACGACGCAGCAGGTTACCTAGGTAGCAATAAAAATATCCTAGACTATGATAATAGAGTTAACGAGACCTACATAATAATAATACAAGATGATGTGGGACCTGCAGATAATAATAATAGTGAACTTTATATTGTGATCATTGTGCATATTCATTTGTTTAATGAAAAATGTATGTGTGAGGAAGTTTTGCGAACAAGACACTCTTTGATAGGGTGCTACTCCGTTGTAAGCAATAGTGTTATAGCATTTTTCAATTTCTTCAAAAGAATTTATAATCTAAAATCATTTATAATTACGGTGAGAATCAGGACTTTTGAATCGTCAAAATTACATAAGACAACCCCAAAACGAGGCGCCCTTCACTACATCCTAGTATTTTAGCTGGGAAAGAAGTAGCATTTATACCCCAGCTACAGTTGTACAGTGTCAGCGGGGGTGAGAGTTGGGGTACTGCGCAGAGAGTAGCTAACTTCCGAACCGCCATTAAGTTTGAACCGAACTAAGTGTACAGTTCGATTTAAACTTAATGGCGGTTCGAAAGTGAAAAGTTTTTTTTTCTGTAGCTATAGTTTTTTTATTTATTTGTTTCTTTTTGTATTAATTTATAAGAGCTTAATTTTATAGACTCTTCTATTACTATTCCTATCAGAGACTCAGAGATCAACTGATGATTCATCATTATCACAGTTATTAATGTCAAATGTGATTCTATTCAAGATATACTTTGGCTATGATAGTATTTTACTTGATTCAAACAATAGTTACAAGTATTTTATGCATTTACATTTCCCTACTTCAGTTTAGATATCATTATTTGTAGACTCTTTTCGAGTATATTCTGCACCCTAATTGCAATCAATAATCTGTTTCATTTAGACAGTTCAACAACATTTATTGCGTTATTTACTTTGTTGAGTAGACAAATTTTTCGAACAAATGAGGTAATGGATTACCTCCTTCAAAATGATTCATTTATGATTGATCAATCTTTTCCAATCTTTCATCAATCGATTACTTACATTCTATGCTATAATTTATTGCCATGTATTCTTTATTCATGTTATTCGTTGCCAATGTATGTATGTACCACTAATTACGTAAGTTAACTTAAGTACTAGCATGAGGTACTTTATGACTACAACTCAACGTTCAATGTTATCATATTTACGACCGCCAGCTAATTACAGACTATATTGATTCTGATTTATTACTCACTCTGTTATTATGTTAATTTTGTCGTTATGTTGAAGGTTAGAGGTATCTTCAATACAATATATTTTTGGCCCTTGACGAAACGGAATTAGAAAATTAATTGACATTGAACTTTAGTTAATCAAGGCTGACATAAATATCTATGATAATTATGAAAATAGTCTAAGATATTGTATCAGAAGCTGAAGAATATGCAGCAATGAGTGAAAATAGTGAAAGATAACGTTGAAGAAAAGAAAAAACAAGAAATCTTTCTTAGCTTGTTTTGGTTAATGTTATGCACATTGACAGCAACATGATTATTGATTACTGTCAGTGACCAACATCTAATTTTGTCATGCCATGCTATGCCATGTAAAGAGAAGAGATAATTATTCAGGCGCATATATTTATCCTGGAAAATAGACTTTAAACATAAGGAAAATAAATAGAACAATGTACCTAAACTAAGTTAGCATAACTAAATAAATAAAGAAGTAATAAACAAATAATATAAAGTAAGAGAATGAAAAACATTGACACAAGCACGTGGAAAAACAATTAAATCATAATTAATAACTGTTGTGTCAACAAATGAAGGTATTTTTAGTTTTAACGGCGTCATTTCAAGTGTCAGACACGTGCGTTGGTGGTGTAATGGTCAGCATAGTTGCCTTCCAAGCAGTTGATCCGGGTTCGATTCCCGGCCTACGCATTAGTTTTTGTATTTTTTCCTTAATCATTTCACAAATCGTAAAACTCGAAACCGCCAATAAAACAGAAAAATGACAAACTGACTGACTTTTTGTTTTTTTTAATGTTTTTTATGTTTAGTTTATGATCTTACCTTTTCTTATTTATTTATCTAAGTATATTTATATAATATATTTATTGTACACCACAAAAATACATAACCAAAAATAAATCAAAAACTACAAAATATACAATGAGTGGGTTTTCTTTCTTTTCTTTAAAAAACAAAAAAATAAAATGACATTCCGTAAATGCATAAAATGAGTACAACCTCGAAAATTCGGGTGACCCGTGACCCAAATATGTCAATCCCATCATTTCAATGAAGAGAATAACTTAACGTTAGTGGAACGACACTGTCTAGCGAAATAATAATTATTATTGTATTGAAATTTTATGAGGAGGAGGAGCTCGTGGCTATGTAATAACAGCCGCACGGGTTGATCCATCCGGTTAAGCTACGCTTGCCGGGGTTGTTCCGTGGATGAGTGGCCATCATTACATACCGAGGCTCCTCCGTGCCTCGGAAAGCACGTTAAGCCCTTGGTCCCGGTTGTCATTCGTGGATCTTTGACAGTCGTTACGGTCGTCAGAAGCCCGAAAGTCTGACAACAGTCTTACCAAGGGGTATCGTATTACCCAGTTACTGGGTTGTGAAGTCAGATAGGCTGTCACTCCATGTAAAATACTGGTATTCAGCTGCATCCGGTTAGACTGGAAGCCGACCCCAATATAGTTGAGAAAAGGCTCGGCAGATTGATGGTATTGAAATGTTATAACAACCAATGACACCATAAAGTACCTAATTGCACGAGCACCTTTAACTTAACAAAGATGTCGAATGTTATGTGATGAATGTTATGTAACAAAAGTGTCGTGTCGATCAGAATGTTATACTTTTTTCTGTCTAGCTTTCATTCACCAAGTGTGCGCGTATAACGCGTGATAAGAAACTTCATTCCAAAAAAATCGTTCAAATTTATCAGTGATTGATCTAACTAAAGCTTTTAACAACGCTATTTTAACAACGTCATTTTAACTAAAGTCGTAAACGTTGCCCAATAATTACTATAGAAACAAAATAGTCTAATATTTTAAATGAGACGCGAACGCACCGATAGTTTTACGGAAATCATCAAAATGAGTTGAAATTTATTTCCATTTTATGTTTTGAACACTCGGTGATTTTTTACGATACCGCTGCTTATGTCCATTGGCACTCACGATACGGGATTATTGTCCGAAAGTTAACTTAAGCTGAAACTATGACATACCCAGATAATACCGAAGAAAACTTTATTATCTCAAACCAACCAAATTCGATGAACACTTCAGTTGGTTTGAGATAAATTAAGTTTGACCTGAACATCGAGAACAAAGAATTTACTAAAGTCTGTTTTTTAATCTCATAGACTAATTAAAAATTCTTCTTCTTAAATGGAATTCGTCAAAGCCTCACTGTGAATGAATGACAAGCAAGTAAGTGACAGTTCTCAGACAAGCAAGTTTTTTCAAATATTCAGTATATTTGAAGACTTGTTTGTTTGAGAATTCATTAATAGTTTAGCGTACCTATAGGTGGAAAAGTGTTAAGTATGTCTAAATTTATAAAAAAAGGAGCTGCGTCAGCCAACAAACTGCTGTGCAGTTTGGCAGAGGTAATATTTAGGTGATATGGAATTATTTCTGCGAATAAACGCGTTTGCATTTCATTTTATTTTTTTTATTAGACATTTCTTTTACATCTTACATACCGAAACTCCTTCGTGCCTCGGAAACCACGTTAAGCCGTTGGTTCCGGCTGTCATTTGTGGATCTTTGACAGAAGTCAGAAGCTCTAAAGTCTGACAACCAGTCTTACCAAGAGGTATCGTATTACCCAGTTACTGGGTCGTGGAGGTCAGATGGGCAGTCGCTCCATTTAAAATACTGGTATTCAGCTGCATCCGGTTAGACTGGAAGCCGACCCTAACATAGTTGGAAAAGGCTAGGCAGATGATGATGAGACTAATTAGACATTTCAAGAGATTGTTGTTTGTTTTTTTTTTCAAATTGGAGTTTGACATTTGCACCTGTCAAATTAGTCAACGAGATTAAAAAACAGAATTTACTTACTGTATTGAAAAAAAAGGTATTTACAAGGCAGATGTGAGTGGAAACGCCGGTAGGGGACGCCCTAGAAAGAATTAGTGACCTTATTGGTGATGTTCTTCGGAAAGGTCAGACGCTTAGAACTCGCAACCGAAATGCCAGACTAAATGTATGAACACAATATACCAAGCAAGAGGAGTATGTAAGGATCGTAGCAGGTGGCGTTATACACCCCTTTGCAAAAAAAACGGGCACCTTAACCATCATTGGCTTTTGTATGGATAATATTAATGTTTTTACTATGTCATTAGCATAAATGACTAGTAATTTCATCTGCCTAGCCTTTTCCCAACTATGTTGGGGTCGGCTTCCAGTCTAACCGGATGCAGCTGAATACCAGTATTTTACATGGAGCGACTGCCTATCTGACCTCCACAACCCAGTAACTGGGTAATACGATACCCCTTGGTTAGACTGGTTGTCAGACTTTCGTGCTTCTGACGACTCGTAACGACTGTCAAAGATCCACAAATGACAGCCGGGACCAACGGCTTAACGTGCTTTCCGAGGCACGGAGGAGTCTCGATATGTGAAAATGGTCACCCATCCACGGACCAACCCCGGCAAGCGTAGCTTAACCTGAAAATAAATTACTAGCATAAATGACTAGTAATTTGTTATAATCAATAAGAATATAGTTTTTTGGCTACACCCCTCTTCCAGCAGCGCTACAATTTTACTAGCTCTTATTGCTTTTTCTGCCATTACAATCGACACAAAGATATCACTTTTTAGTCACAATAAGGCTGGATTCTGCGACAAACATAAATTATTCTACTAAAAATAACGAGAAGTTAGTTTTAGTTGCCAGGATAACCTTCTAACCGCAAACCTGCAAAATGTTAGTAAAAGTCACAAACGGAAAACGGGATTATTATTGTTTTTAAACAAAAGTTTCGAATTTGGAATTAACTTTTTTTCTTACCCAGACTCTTTATTAAGTGCCAATAACATAGTTTTGCTATTAAAACCTCTTTACAACTAAATGATTACCAATAATGTACAAAAATCAAAACCGCCCGTTTTTTTTGCAAAGGGGTGTATATTTTCTGTCTACCCCCATGGAAAAATGGCGTGTGTTTATGCATGTATTGAGAACAACATCAACATAAAACTAATAAAAGTAAATGATAACTATAAACTCTACCACAAAGATTGATTCTTCCATTGATTGAAAGAAAACATGTTGACGGATGGGACTGTACTAAACAAAAGGTAATAAGTCACTTTTGCAGAGTTCACGCCGTGTACAACAATGCTTCATTAACTACAAATGGATTACTTTCTGTTCTTTATTATTATGGAATATTGAAGTTTGTTTTCTCTTCGTTCTAATGTTATTCATTCTTTGTTATAAGAAACGTCATTTCTCAAATAGATGACATAGCTTTCCTTGATCGTAACAGGTTTTATTCATCATTTTTTTTCATCGTGAAGAATCAAAACTTCGAAGATGTGTGTGACATCCACTATACTGGGCTAGCATGGTGGATTACGGCCCACTCCCTCTCAAAGGGAGGAGGCCTGTGTCCCAGAAGTGGGAACGTTATCGACGACGTCCAAAGGCACTTCCAAAATTGAAGTTATTTTGTTCTAAGAACTTTTTTTATGGTAGAATTGTCGTCAACACTCGTGAATACCGCCGCCGCGCCGTATGAGAATGAAAATGTTTAAATAACCTGGTCATGTCATTTAAGATGTTTGTGTCTTTTTAGAATTGATCATCTTTACTGCACAACATCGCATCATTATCTAGTCGTATAAATGTTATTGGCTTTGTGCATATCATTGTTATTGGTTATTATCAATTTTGATTCATTATCCTTTTGTCTAAGATCATTTGCCTCTAGCATGATAGTGTTCAGTTCAAGCGGAAAACTTATTATTAATAACTTCGTAATTTTCTCTTTTCAATTTACGATCCGTTTTACTTGATAGCTTCGGCCTGCTATTTCGACCGCGTGTTTCATAAGATAATATAAAATATATACACTGACACTCTGCAATACTGAAGCTTCCTAATGGATTCTTAACTAATGTGAAAGAGTTTTTGGAATCGGATCAGTAGTTCCGAAGACTACCCCTTTTTTTTTGAGGTTGGGAAATCAACCAATGACTTCTCCCGCTCTGGGCGGAGCGGAAGGGCGTGACAGACTTTTACTGACTTAAACCCACCCGTGTTCCTTCAGTTGCCTGTTGCCAAGGTCCCGGTATCCCTTTCGGACTTTCCCGCAACCCTGGCAGGCGCAACCGGCAGGGAAGATTACCCCCTACATACAAACTCAGAAATACCTCTTCCAAATATTAGTGCCTGGAAAAGGATGCTTGGAAGGATTTGGGGAGGCCTTTGCTCAGCACAGACTAACATAAACAAGCGTGACGGTGACGATGACGCGAGTTACATGATTTTTGGTCACCCAAAAAGTTCTTAACGCGCATAAAGAAGTTTTCACTTCAAAAAAATTGTAATAGATTGACTTATACCACGCGACATCCACCAACCATCCCGCACTTTTTACAGAGAGGAGGCCTGTGTCCCAGCAATGGGAACATTATAAGCCAATTATAGTTTGAAGTATATCAATGGAAACGCTCCGAAATATTTAAAGTTCCATGTATATAAAGTTAATTAAAAGCCGTTTTATTGCAGATGCCACTGCAAGTTATAATGCGGAAGTGTCCCTCCACAAGTCATTAACATTATATAGATAAGTATCATGTTATAAGTTTAATGATTCTCTAATCTTACCGTGGCCGTAGTTGGAAAGTGGTTGTTTAGAAATTGAATCGTTTTGCCTTAAATTATTTATTGGAATCAGTTTTAAAATCATCTTTTGTTACATAAAAAATATTAGCTTTTGTTCATGCTAAACCCGAAAAGGGGTCAATCAGCTGTTTCATACATTTGTGTTGACTTAAATCGACAAAATGTATGGAACAGCTGATTTTTTTTTCGCGATTTCAAAGTTGGTCCCATAGAAAAAGTTGTTCAAAATGATGAGTACAATGACCCCTTTTCGGGTTAAGCATGAACAAAACCTAATGTTGTATGTAATTTTGAGGAGCTCGTGGCTACGTAATACCCGCCGCACGGGTCGACCCATCAGGTTACGCTACGCTTGCCGGGGTTGGTACGTGGATGGGTGACGATCTTTACATACCAAGACTCCTCTCTGTCTCAGAAAGCACGTTAAGCTGTTGGTCCCGGTGGTCATTCGTAGATCTTTGACAGTCTCTACGGGAAGTCAGAAACCCGAAAGTCTGACAACCAGTCTTTAAAATGGGTACTGTGTAACCAAGTAACTGGGTTGTGGTGGTCCGATAGGCAGTCGTTTCAATATGGTATTCAGCTGTATCCGGTTAGCCGACCTCAACATAGTTGGACTACGAAGTTGATGATGCCCTCCAAGCCCTTGAGAGATCTTGAAATTAAGGCAAGTGTAATAACTTCCTATTTGGCCAATCATAGTTAAGGTCATTAGAAGGTCCGTGTTTAACGAAGTGGATGATATCGGATATGATTTTCAAGATAAACAACAATCTTTATTTAACACCCGTTTATCACAGTGACATTAGCCCTTGCTTATAAATTCACAAAATAACATCACGTCATCTTATCCCCGAAGGGTTAGGCACAGGTGTACCCATAGCAGGTACACCCACATTTCCCCAATTATGTTTAAGTCCCATGTAATAGGGGGCGAGCCTATTGCCATCAACCGGGCACACATCCAAATTCCGAGCTGCTACTGAGAAATTCCTAATGAAAAAACCCAATAACACTGGGAATCCAACCCAAGAGTAGATCTTTTTTTTTTTAGATGTTGGGAAATCATCCAATGGCTTCTCCCGCTCTGGGCGGAGCGGAAGGGCGTGTCAGACTTTTACTGACCAAAACCCACCCGTGTTCCTTCAGTTGCGTGTTGCCAAGGTCCCGGTATCCCTTTCGGACTTTCCCGTAACCCTGGCAGGAACCCAAGCGTCCACTAGACCAACGAGGCAAAAATTCACGGCCCACTTACTAAGAAAACCGTTAGAGCTATGAAGATAATAATACGAAACCAAACAAATATAAAAAGTAACAGCTCAAATCATCCATTAAACTTGAAAACTCCGAAATATGGTGACAAAGCTTTTGTCCGAACTCCGGTGACAGAGACAGACTGACAGGATGACGCTAATAAGTCTTCAACTGTTTCAGAACTTCACAAATAGTATTATCTTGCTAAAACATCAGGAAGGGAGAGAAAAGATCGTATTTATGGTTTGAATTGGAAGAAAAAACAAAAGGAGGAAACGGAGTATTTTGGTTTTAGAACCAAGAAAATAAACAAATGAATGCGTTAAATGTAAGCACACTGTGCCATATTATCTTTGACAATTCCCTTTATGAGCTTTCACATTATCTGTCTCAATTTCACTGTCAAAAAACCTCTAATTTACCTAAATTGACAAGTTTTTGACATTGATAGTCGCTGAGATGAGATCGCGGCCTTCAGGAGATTTAAAAATTGTGTTGTTAATTAAAAGCTTGTAACTACGAAAGCCTGATAAACAGGGTGTCAATATTTGGATCATAAAAATACGGACGGTATTTCAGGTCCACACGGTAAAAAAATACGTCTGTATTTTACCGTTTCACACCTAAACCACGGAACGACAAAATTTGGGAAGAAGATAGATGGCACCCTGGGGAAGGACATAGGCTACTTTTTATCAAAATACCGCGCGGGCGAAGCCACGGGCGGAAGCTAGCTGCATATAAGTTTTGATATTTCTACATTAGGTGCGATTATTGCTAGTTGAAAACTTTACCAATTTACCCCGCCGTGTGGACGTGAAATACCGTCCGTATTTTTATGATCCAAATATTGACACTCTGTTTATCAGGCTTTCGTAGTTACATGCTTTTAATTAACAACACAATTTCTAAAACTCCTGAAGGCCGCGATCTCATCTCAGCGACAATCAATGTCAAAAATTTGTCAATTTAGGTAAATTAGAGGTTTTTTTCTGACAGACAGACAGACTTAGGTACTTTCGAATTTATAATATTTTATACAAAATATATAAATATAATTATATGGTATGGATTACAAACAGTCAAAGACCGTAGGTAATAACTGGGTTTTACAAGATTTATACCATACCAAGTTCAAGTTTAATCGTTTGTTTACAATTACCGTCGAGGACGAGACGTGGTTGGATTACTTGACAACCTGTCAATTAAGTGAGAAGAATATTACGTAATCTATGTTAATAAAGTTAAGGTCATTAGTAAATTAGTCATCAGCAGTAATAAAGATTAACCAGTGGATCTTGATACTCGGTTAAATGGGAAAGACGTTCATTGTGCGGAGCTCGTGGCTAAGTAATAACAGCCGCACGGGTCGTTCATCAGGTTAAGCTACGCTTGCCGGGGTTGGTGAGTGGATGGGTAACTATCTTTACATACCGAGACTCCTCCGTGCCTCGGAAAGCACGTTATGCCGTTGGTCCCGGCTGTCATTCGTGGATCTTTGACAGCCGTTACGGGTCATCAGAAGCCCGAAAGTCTGACAACCATTCCATTGTTTCTTTAAACAATGGATGGACTGTGGGAAAGAAGATATGGCTAGAAAGGAGGTGACTACTGAGATCACGACTAATAGAGAAGTATGGAAGAAGACGACAGGTTGCGCCAACCCTAAAAATAAATGGGATAACGGCAGGAGAATGATGATCGAAAACAATTGAATGCCGAATCGAAAAAAAGTTGCAAACGGTAAGTAATTACCTAACGTATCACATGAACGTGCAAAAATGGAAAATGTGTTAGAATCATAAAGTCTTTGCATTTTGCGTTTTGTCAGCATCTTGTGTTGAAAGAAAGTTTAGTGATTTTTAGGAATATCATAACTTGATAAAAACAAAAACCATTGTACTTGCTTGTAAAAAACTGGTATTCAGCTGCATCCGGTTAGACTGGAAGCCGACCCCAACTTGGTTGGGAAAAGGCTAGGCAGATGATGATAACTTGCATAATATACTTTGGACCTTTTAATGTTATGGTAGGTGGTTCTGAATATTGCAGTGACGTGTAATGAAACTAAATTCGTGAAATTGCACTGATTCAGAAAATTAAGGCTGATCGAAACATGCAACGCACTAATCAAATCCAATTGGGATTCACTCAATATTGCGTTCGCTCTACGTTCATGACACGAAGTTGCAACACACGATACACCGCTCGTTATATTACAAGTTGCAGATGTTGCACTAATAACTCGTACTTCTGCTCCGGCAAGCAAAAATAAATCTAATGGTAAAGACCATTTAGTTGAATATTCAAAGCTGATATTTACGAATCCTAAGTCGCACCAAATATATTAAAATCTAGAGTATTTAGATACCTGTTTATGTTCTGAAGATTAGTCAGATATTTTTGACTGCACTACCGTAACATACTTATGAACAGTGCATAATGATAACATTTTATTGATGTCTAAGTTTGTATCCTTATCCTTACATATTATAAAACTAAGTCCTCCACCGCGTCTGTCTGTCGTCCTGTTCGCGATAAACTCAAAAACTCCTGCACTGATTTTCATGCTGTTTTAACCACTAGATAGAGTGGTTCTCGAGGAAGGTTTTAGTATATAATAAGCGATATCTACGCGGACGAAGCCGCCGGCATCAGCTAGTAGAACTATACTCGTAATTATCATTTTAACGCTTACAATATTTTGAAACATTGTCAATATATTAGTGAACCCGTCGTACCACCACGTACGGTGTAAATGCATCTATCTCCCCAATAAATCAAAAAGGGGCGTGGCTTAAACACCTCATATTATAATGAGTTCCACCTAGCAGTTTTAAAGATGGCGATTAAGTGCCAATTTCTTAAAAAAAAATAATGCATTTTCATTTTATTTTCCCGCGAACGCGTTTTTAACGATAGCGGTCTGCATGGTTATTATACGTAATATCCATGTCAAATTACCCCTGCATCGACAGGTTACATCTTTATAAGAGGCTTTTTATAGTTCGCGATAAAATAAGTGACAAATTAACAAAAAAACATGCGGGACAGTCTTTAGGGACTGCCGATAGAAGCTAATAGAAAACTAAGTAACATTCATTCATTTCTTCAGCGTTCGGTGACGATGACGCGAGTTCCATGATTTTTGTTCACCCAACAAGCGTTCGGTGACGATGACGCGAGTTCCATGATTTTTGTTCACCCAAAAAGTGCTGAACCTAAATAAGTTTTCACTTCAAAAATCTAACCGACTTATATATTTCTACCAAAATAAAAAATCTGCCTTGGATTTTCCCAACTTTGTTAGAGTCGGCTCCCAGTCTAACGGATGCAGCTGGATGCCAGTATTTTACAAGGAAGGGTCTCGGTCCGCCCTGACATTAAGCCAAAGATAATTTTGTGCAACTTTTTACTCTTTAACTTCTCATATTTAGTAGGTACTAGACTTTTGGATGCTTAATATTAATGTGTGTGATTTATGTGCAGAATTAACATTTTTTCTTTTATTATAGAGGGCAACTGATATAAATCGTGTCGTCCCCGTCCCGCATCATATAAAATTGCTTGCATTTTTAATCGTGCTCATTACGTCAGTCGATCATCGTCGTTGCTCAGTCATGAGCCGCGACGCTGTCAAAGGATTGCGATATTGATACCAACGCATGTAATTTCATACGCCCAGGGCAATTTCATGTTGAATTTTTGCAGGTTATTTTTTAATTTCTTGTTTACTGTCCAGGTGGATTTTATGAGGAAAAACTCGATTATTCTTTCAAAAGCAGCCTATAATGGTCTCACTTCTGGGACACAGGCCTCCTCTCTGTGAGAGGGAGTGGGCCACGTGGGCCCAATGCGGGTTGGTGGGAGTCAAACATGACTTCGAATTTTTTGGATATCCTTACCAAACTTATTAAATACGAATTATTTCCTTATCAACATTTTCACCTAATTACCTACCTCCAATACTTCTTTAAATATTCATTCAACAAAAGTATACAAAACAGTATCCGTACCAAATTGCAGATACTGCCGTACATAAGAATAGTGAGCCTAAAATGGTCACATTAGCAATTCCTCTAAAAGCGATTCATTTCATGAATTTCCAGTTATCATTAGCAATTCCTCTAATTTGACACAAAAGCAATTCATAATGTGTGGACCATTTTACGAATCTCCATAGAAAACTGTCAAACAGATGAATTATTTCGTAAAATGGATGAAGAATTGTCAGTTTGTGACATTTTACGATGATTTATAATATTTTCCTACTATGATTCTGCCAAAGTGACTGTTTTAAGCCCCCTGTTCTTATAATAAAATAAATCATAAAAAGCGAAACCAATAATAATTAAAAAATAACTTACAATATTTAATACAAAAACAGTGAACGGCATCAGCTACTAACGGTCATCCGTAGGATACACTAACGAATGAATAAAACAGCGCGTACTCTTACGCCTCGGTAATAATATCGTATGTTAACTACGTGTCGTAACTATTTGCACTTACAAGATATTCCTTCAAGATAGTTTTAACTGTTCCGACTAATTTTCTGCTCATTTAGAATCTGATTTGTTAGATACTTTAGATTTTGCAGCCTCTTGGTTGTATATGATAGCCAATCTGGAATTATTCTCAGCCAGTTCAATGTAACTTGTTAAAAACCGTTAAAATAACGTTTTTTTTCAAAAGCTAATTTGATTTTTGACAAACACGTCAAAAAAGGTCCCAAAACCCGTACATTTGCGTTATGTCCAAATCCAAAAATCAAGTGTATTCGGATTGCACTGATACAACTAACGAGTCCGCCTATCATTGGTCGGACATTCCTTTAAAAAAAAAAGTGTCCCCTACACTATGAATTTTGACCCAAAACCCTTTGTTTTATTTGAGGGTGGGAATTCATCAAATGATTTCTCCTGCACTGGGGGCGGAGCGGGAGGGCGTGTGAGACTTTTACTGAGTAAAACCGACCCGTGTTCCTTCAATTGCCTGTTGCCAAGGGTCCCGGTATCCCTTTCGGACTTTCCCGCAACCCTGGAGATGAAATTAAAATTGACCCACAACCTTGGAGATGGAAATAAAATACAGATGTGGCGGTGTCTAAATCGCCACATGCGAACTACGCATCGAAGACCTGACGTCACAAAAAATCCTGACGTCACAAAAATCCTGCATCACGCAATTAGAGTGTACCGCGCAGTGGACATATATACAAGAATCCAATATCAATCATTGGGCAGTTGCCCGCCAGACACAACACCCGTCTGGTCAGAGGATCGTCCCTTTTCTATGAGGGATGAGTGAACTTTACACCCTGTTCCTCATACCCCTAAACCGACAGCCTACAATTGTCAAAAGTCGAAATCACCTAACTCTTCTCCGTACGAAATTCAACGATTAAAATTCACCATCAACCTTTCTCCACACCCTGTACTAATCCACGATATAAATAAACTACACATCAAAACACAACATGATCCTATATTTACACTAAACCCACGTTTATAGTACCCTGGTATTAAAATAACTCCGGTTAAATAAGCCTACTGCCTAATCCTATAATTTGCAGCTTTCATACCACGTTTCATTGCCATACATGACAGGGTTTTAAACAGACAGACGAACAAACATGACATTCACATAAACATGTAGGGGTTATGGCCAGAACACAGAGGAATGAGCAAATGGAGGAATAACGGGGCGAGAGTCATTTGTTTTGAACGTTTATGGTCCTTTCATACAGACGACAGAATGGTGTTTGCGAAGACAATATTTCATTACATATAAATAGGTACTCTTGTATGTTGGTTTAGACATTCTGATGCTGTCAAATCTTTGCCTAATAGCACGCTGTTGGTGCCCTGAATTCTTTTATCTTAGTTGTTTTTATTGCGAAATGGATCTGTTTTTGACTTCGATCTCATTTTAGTCTTGTTTTACCACTTTAACTACCGAACAATACCTACTTTAGTTCTAAAAAGATCGCATTTATGATCGAGATTTTTAGGAACTGATAAACGGTACTGAAGGTGCCAAACTCGATGCCATGTTCTGGGCTGACGCTATTTAGTTTGCTATCGACACGCTAAGAAGAAGAAGAAGATCGAGGTTTTATCGCTTTTAATCACAAACATAATTATGCCCATTCCCGCGCAGATTTTTTTTGTACTATTCGCAGAATTCTGTATGATTACTCCATCTACTTATTAATCTTTAATCCGGTTCAATGCCAGGGTTTTACGACTGTTATAGTTAAAGTAATAGCAGAAGTACAGCTCAAGTGTTATTGGCTTAACGACTTGTCAATTCAACCGAAGACATTATTTGTGCTTCGATAAAATCCTCCCTGGTAATAATCATAATTATTATATTAAAAACAGTTACTAACTTAGGATTGTGCTGAGATTGTTTGCAAAACTTGTTTTTAACTACACGGCTATATGGTTAAGATAAAAAAATGAGAGATGAATATTCAGAAATACGGGATGTTTACAAATATCAGTTTGAAACAATTGGTGGGTTCCAAACCAACCAATTGTTTAACTGCAAGATCGTGCCAAGTGTTTACAGGAATCAAACGAAAGCAAAATCATTCAGAGAATAATCTTGGTCAACTTTTTCATTTATAATCTACTTCGTTTAGAGAAACATGTAAGATTTCGGCTAACTTGGTTCCGTGTCCCACTGATTTCGCTTTTCTTCAGACCACGATATGAGGTTGAAACTATGACCACAGATATACCGCCGTTATATACGTGACATGACATGATCGGCCTACAATGTTCCCACTACTGGGACACAAGCCTCCTCGCTTTGAGAGGGACTGGGCTATAATCTACCACACGGGCCCAGTGCGGGTTGGTAAATGTCACATGTCTTCGAATTTTTGGTTCTAGGACATGCCGGTTTCCTCACGATGTTTTCCTTCACCGTTTTGAGAGCAGTGGTGATGAAAATATTTACACAAAGTAAAGCGCTTGCTTGGGTTCGAACTCACGACCTACAACTTACTGCACTGCCGTTATATAACATAGCTGTTACTGCACCACCAAAAAACGACTTTAATAATGACATAACAGGCTCATCTTCTACCCAACATTTAGGTACAAATTCCCCATAACTATAACAGTGCCCTCTCCAACATGACTCTCGCACGTGTCAGGATTACATGTGCATCCGGAGATGTAACTTTATGCAATATTCCAATTTGTGACAACGTGACTCACGTTAGGTGACGCAAGATACAGGGGGATTCAGGAATGGGGAGACATGAAAATGAGATATTGGCAGCTGTGCTAACTGTACCTACATCCATTTTAGATCACTGACTTACAGTGATAGAACATGTCGTAAAGAATCCTGAAACCGATAAACCGAAATTGAAAACCGTGGAGTTTCTTGCCGGCTCTTCTCCATAGGAAACGACCAATTGGAATCGTGCACCTAGCTTCTGACGTTTCGTATGTGCCCATATAGGTTTAATTAATTAATTTCATTTAATTCGCACAGAATCCATAAAAGTGAAACAAAATAAATTTTGATTTTTAAAATGAAGTCTCTAACATCAACTGAGCAATATTTGTTGAAATAATTTAATGTTCAAACTCGTAATTTACAAGAAAGTAGACGAGTGTAGCTGGGTATTTCAGCGCAGCTTTGTAGGAGAATTTGAGTAAATAAAATCCATTTATTTTTCGTGCTGGCATTTTCGAATTTACATCCATTAGATATCGAGACCTCTCCGTGACTCGGAAAGCACGTTAAGCCGTTGGTCGCGGCTGTCATTCGTAGATCTTTGACAGTCATTACGGGTAGTCAGAAGCCCATAAGTGTGAGAACGAGTCTTGTCGTGTTACCCAGTAACTGAGTTGTGGAGGTCAGATAGGCAGTCGCTCCGTGTAAAAATCTGATATTCACTTGCATCCGGTTAGACTGGAAGCCGACCCGAAAATAGTTAGGAAAAGCTGGTGAAAAGATTCTCTGGTCAGCAAAATGTTAATAGCTCACTAATCTTACTCTTTGATGCACTGAACGCACTTAATCTTTCGTGGGGGGAGTATCATCATTCGTGAAGATTGTTTTATTGGGCTGCAGATTGGCTAAGAAACATAATTTAATTATAAATGATTTAGAGAAGTATTCCCGTTTGGCACCTATTTTTTGGGCACCTATGCATTGAGTACCAAAGGTATTTCAAATATATTTATTTTATTTAACAGAAAGCTTACATACTAATAACACGATTGAGAATCATTCTTAGGTAGTAAATATTGCTAATTACAAGCTTTCACATGTATACTTCTTGCTACAAATACTTTTCGTCGACTATTATCCGTCAACAGCGATTTACAAACCAAGGAAAAAAAATAAAAGAACCATACATCAAAAAGTTTGTCGGGAAATGGGAAATGGCAAATGGGAATACTCAATGCATAGGTGCTCAAAAAATAGGTGCTCAAATGGGAATACTTTGATTTAGATCATAATTATACGCTCGGGAAGCTCAAACCACAAAAATGTAGTGTTTTTTTTATTATGTATTAGTTTATTGTTTTATAAGATTATTTTGTGTATTTTATCTATGGACCTTAATTGCCTGAAAATAAAAGTAAATAATAAATAAAAAAATATTTTCACACCTCGGCCTCAAAGCTCAAATATGATATTCCATTCATTTCGGCATCTCCCTGTAAATCCCTAGGGTGTTATATCTACTCAGTTGTGACAGATTGAGCGGCTAGTAATCAGATTGTGCTACCCTGATTGAGTACCCTGGCCGACAGGGGGACTGGTGCCAGGTTTAATAAGATAGACACCTATATTTAGGTGCCTGGGTGTTACTGATGTCTGATGTCAGGCAGGAGAGACTTCTAAAGTGTGTATTTGTGTGATGCAAAGCAATGTTGCGTTCTGTATGATCTAATTGGGCGTTGTGATTAGGACATGAACAGGACGATGACCACGTGGCTTGTAGGGTTTTTGGTTTTCAAATTGTCAAAGACATTTATTATGACGATGTTGTGGGTCACAATCAGAGGGTCTACTCTGTAAGTCCATCAACTAAGATACGGGTCCGCCCAAAAGTAGCAGATCCGTCAAAACAAGACAATATAGTTCTATTTTCGGACGGGCGAAAAAACACATCGGTATTATGGACAAGTGTCCAATCGACGGACTGCGATCTAATCATAAAGTCAAAGTCTAATAATTTACTTCAAATAGGCACATATAGTGCACTTTTGAACGTCAAAACAAAGAAATAGAATTGATTCTAGTTGCCCCTTCCAAAAGTCCGTAGGTGATACGGGGTAGTAAATATCCGTAACTTCAGCCGAAACTTTGGAATTCGTGCTTCAGGATACCCCAGGTTTTGAGCCTTTTGTCATTGACCTCAGAAGAGGCTAAGATTTTCAACTAGATTTAAAAGAAATCTTACAAAGTGACTTACACGAATGAAAGCTTTAAGTACTAACTAACCACAGCAGTAGACTTGGCTTATCACATACCCCAATAAGGAAATCTGATAGATTATATGTAATTAATTAAATCACCAGAAGCAGTTTTTCCGTCATCGAAGCCACTTTCCGGCCGTCTACCGATTCTACTAAGAGTGGGTACTTTCTAGCAAGCCTTGGTGAATACCAACGAGGCTCTTACGTCTAATACTATTTTAAACTTTCCCGCCTCATTCGGTGAAAGTATATACTTAGGCTTCGAATGTTATGAGGTACTTGAAGCTCGACAAGTATCGATATAAGATCAAATTCATGATTCTTGGAAGTCATTTGATTGGTAGTTGAGGTTGATATGTATAACTTGATTGCCATCCAATGGTGTCATTAAAGGGAATTATTTATTTGAAAAAGATAATGGATAGTATTCTTGTTTCTAATAATAAGCTAATAACAACTAAGTGTGGTCGCTAATCTTTCTTCAAGAGCGTTATATTGTTGTTCATTGAATTGGTCTTTGAGAGGCCAGATATATATTTCTTGTTCTTCTTCTTTTCGTGTGGTTAGTGACTAACCTGGTGTCAGAGTTTTTAATGCCACCCAGGGGCCTTTGACTTGGCTTCACATGCCGTTGAGAAAATCTCTCAGGCATACCTGTTTTCTCACAATGTTTTATTTCCCAATTTTTACCATGAATCCGAAAAGTCACAGATGTGTCTTGGATCCGAACTCGAGACTTGGCAGTCCGACATAAATAAAGCAGTGATACGCTAGCCTATCACTGCTTTATTTATGTTTATGGACTATAATTAATATGGGGTTTCCGATTAGAATATTTTCTCCCTCTGTATTTTAAGAGGGCTATTACAATTTTTCTTGAATTTGAGCGAAAAAAATATGTCCGAGGAAGTCTCATTATATAATCTTGACAGTGTTTTAAATAAATATTTCAATTTGTTTACACAAATCAGTAAAAAACTTGTCTTTGTAAAGGATGTTTCATAAAATTTAACTTTTGGGCGTCTTTTGATGCTTTGTTACATCAAAGATACAGTAATTTAATCATTTATAAAAATGTCCATGGTACAACTGTATCTTGAACTTTGGAATGTATAAGTCAATTTTTTTATGTTTCATTTAGTAATACACCAAAAATAATTCCGTAACACAGATAGTTATTGACAATTTTTCGTCCGAAATTCTATTTTTTATCTATGAATTTACTTTCCAAATTTTAACAAAAAGTATTTAATAACATAGGCTACTATCTAATCTTGCTTGAAAAAAAAAATTAACTTTTTTTAAAGTAAAATAATATTTTTAAACAATTGTTGTATGCAATGCTAAAAATAACAGTAACACGAACTATAAATAACTGTAACTTAATTTATTTCAAAAGTAAAGTGGAAAGGATCAAATTGATCACGCCCGGTTTGCATGTGTGCGTAGCGTACTTCAATAGACTCACACGAGCGCATCTTTGCCGCGCCCCGTCAAATTTACCTAAATCTGCACTTCGATTTTATAATAGCGCTCTTAAGGAAGGGTGAGAACAGAGACCCTAGAAAAAGTGACAATCTATCACCGATAACGATGATGGAAAAGGCAAAAATGTATAGGACTGACATAAGCTATCGAAAAGCTTATGTCAAAGTCGTTGTAGAAATACGAAACGCTTTCGAAGCGATTGTCACTTGTCTAGGCCCTGTGGATGTTTTTGAGCAAATTGGAAGAAGCCTTTATCCAGGAATGTTTGAGTTGATTGACTCGTGGAGGCTAGTTCTATATCTCCCACTTTAGCCCTTTTCCTAGCATCTTATAGACATAGTTCACACGGTATCTAGTGGCTGAAGATAAGGACAACCTTCAGGCGTTAGGTATCGGACACCGTGACGAGTGGCAGTGGCAGTCTTTGAAACTTTATCCGTTAACAGCGTAAGCGTTGTGTTTGATACCAAGGTTGAATAGACTTGCTGTGGGATTATATCTAATTGGCTAAGTTTGAAATTGAGATTTATACTTGAGGAAAGAAACTAAGTGGCAAAATAAGTTTCGTACTGCTGGGAAACAGCAGAGGGCTCAAGACAATCACTTTGTCAGAATCATTATAGGAAAATATTATGAATCATTGTAAAACGTCACAAACTGGCAATTCATATTAGGATCTGCGTGCGATTCTTAATACGAAATAATTTATCTGTTTGACAGTTTTCTATGGAGATTCGTAAAATGGTGGTTACAAATTATGAATTGCTTTTGTGTCAAATTAGCGGAATTGCTAATGACAGCTGAAAATTCAGGAAATAAATTGCTTTTAGAGGAATTGCTAATGTGGCCGTTTTAGGCCCCGGCCTGCACTCCACCACGTGGGGCCAGTGTGGGTCGGAAGTCCTATGTTGTAGAATTTTTGGTTTTAGATACCGATTTTCTCATGATAATTTCCATCACCGTCTCTAAAGCCGTGGTGATACATTCATCATCATCTGCCTAGCCTTTTTCCCAACTATTTTGGGGTCGGCTTCCAGTCTAACCGGATGCAGCTGAATACCAGTATTTTACATGGAACGACTGCCTATCTGACCTCCACAACCCAGTATCTGGGTAATAGGATACCCCTTGGTTAGACTGGTTGTCAGACTTTCGTGCTTCTGACGACTCATAACGACTATGGTGATACAATAAGTTGCACAAATAAACTGCAGTGCATCTTTTGGGGAATACAGACATGATTTTATTGAATGAATCTATTGACAAAAAAAACCGGTTCTTAGTAACTTTGTATTTGCCCAAATCGTGACCATTTAATACTCACTAGTTTGAGTTTACTATTAGCGACAAACTAAAATCCTTTTCATGTCAAATCAAAATGTAAATAAAATAGTATTATATTATCAAATACTGGAAAACCTGTTACGAGTTTACGATACATACGAGTACCTTTGCGGTTTTTTTGCATCATGATAAATAAATAAATGGTGGTCATAGAAATTCCCGTCTTGGGCGACAACTTGGGATAATCGTTCGTTTCCTCGTGAAAATAAAGGTCAATTTAGCTTATATATGTATAAAATCACGATTTATCTACCGGACGGTTTTGCAGAGGCTTAACAATTACAGGCGAATCGTGTCGAAATAGTTCTTGAAACCGCATCTATCATCTTTTACTTCCTGAATAAACTGATTGAGATCAGTGATCAGCTTAGTAGTGTGACCACCGGACCGCCAAGTCATAGGTTTCAAGTTCGAACCTAAGCCACGCACCTCTGACTTTTCGGATTCATTTAGTTTAATTATCACTAGCTTCAAAAACGATGAAGGAAAACATCGTGAGGAAACCGACATGTCTTAGAGATATTTCTTGACGGCATGCGAAGCCAAGTCAGAAAGAAAGAAAATACGTTTATTTGCGGTGAATATGACGAAATAAACACAACCAAAAAAATAAGAACAGGTTGACAGAAACATGTTAGGAATATTGTGATATCGTAGACTTTTACATGCAATATTTGTAAATATGTGAGCACCATGTATCTATCACATACTTTAATTTATTTGTCATTGCTCCATTTTTAATTCTTTTTATATACTTATTGTTAACTTTATTTTTAAGGTGGAGTTTCTTGCCCATTCTTCTTCATACGAAAACTACCTTTTGGAAGGGGCAACTAGGATCAGTTCTATAATATTTCTTTGTTTTTGACGTTCTAAAGTGCCTTTAATGTGCCTATTTGAAATAAATTATTTGACTTTGACTTTGACATGCGTCACATCCACGCAAAACGGCTATCGCTATCTATAACTTTGTAAAACCTAGGTGGTATATTGGGTCCCCACCTATGAAATTGGCGTTTTTTTACAAAAAAAAACAACGCTTCACTTCTATGATTTGAAATATTCATCAATTGCTTGGTATTATAAAGAATAATGACCATCATAGACAACTACCAATAGTAAAAAAACATTATTATTTAGTTTTCTAAACATAAAAAATACCTTAAAAAGGACTCCTCATTTTGTTAGCAGAAATTACCACTATTTTTTTTAGTCTAATCTTATTTTTGTCGCTTAATCTAAGTGGCATTAGTTATCTTAGTTTTTAAACATTAGTGCATAAAAGTTTTAAAACATTAGTGTTCATGGTTGTTATATAAATTATGAAAATGTTAGTATGAAAAATGCAACTTCTTTAAAATTCCCCGTACAAAACGCTGATTTCATAGGTGGGGACCTAATATATTGAGTATTGAGTAACTAAAACATTGTCATCTCAGTCATCATCTGCAAAACCACGCATACCTTTGAAGCACTGGCGACCAGTTTGCGACCGCGACGTTGACCACAACGGGTCGCGTTACTTACGGTATTTCCTATTGAGCGATCGCATGTTTAGTTATATGATACGGCGATTTGGGGTTGCATGTGTTCAAATTGCTTTTGTTGGGTACGGTTTACCGCACGTCAATTTTAACGGTTTGATCATGAAAGCTTCTTTATTTTTTAGCAGTAAGGCGTCAAGAGTGACCACAAACGTGAGGTTGACTGTACAGCTCGTTTTATTGAAGACAGTTAATCACGGTTTCTGAACTTATTATGACTCTGAGTAAATCGGATGTAAAATCTTGTAAGCTTATGTTGAATTGATTGACAGAACTATAATCAGCCTATATTGTTCCCACTGCTGGGACACAGGCCTCCTCTCTGTGAGAGGGAGTGGGCTGTAATCCAACACGCGGGCCAAGCAGGTTTTTGGGTCTAGGACACGCCGGTTCCCTCACGATGTTTTCCTTCACCGTTTTGAGAGTAGTGGTAATGAAATAAAATTTACACAAAGTAAAGCGCCTGTCAGAGCTCGAACCTACGACCAACAAACTCGTAAGTCGCGGCTGTTTACCACTGGGCCACCACTGCTCACCAGAAGCAACTATTTAACCAAAATCAAAAGTCAAAATGACAAACATTCCCCCGGTGCTTTAGTTCCTGGGGTTCTCCATTTAACGCTTTAGCTGAAGTGATGCAACAAACTCCCCAGTAGCATTGCTTTCATTGGAAATCGGTGAAATTGGAGAAAAACAGATGCACAAACACAATCTGTCATTTTATCTATTCTTCCGTCGACATAACCCGTTTCTATGGATGTTATGCTACGCGTGCTGAACAGTGCACGGTGTTCTAAAATAATGGCTAGTGTGTCTAATTGTGACTAGCCTTTTCACTTCTCTATGAGCGCAGGCTATTGTTTTTGAAACTCTCAATGTACAAAAGGAATACTTTCACTTAATGCTTGTATGTTTAAACTCGTACCTACTTATTAATCAGATAGTCTGTAACCATCTCACCGTGAAAACTTAGGCGAAGTGAGCGTGGAGTGAGCTGTCATTGTCATCGATACTGATGCTAAGGCAGTGACAGTTCACTTCAAGCTCACTTCACCTGCTTTTTCCACGGTGATATAGAATAGCACAAGTGTAATGACAGCTCACTTCACCAAAGTTTTCACGGTGAGATTGTTACAGATTAGACTTGCAGCTGTTGCTATGAATCTTTATGTACTTAGTATGACTTCACTCCTAATAAAGTTATACCTATTTTTGATTGATGGTTTTATTTTCTGTGTATTGATTTATGTATTGCAAATCAATTGGTTTTATTTTTTCGACTTGTGAAACATAAAAGAAATGGATTTCGATAGTCAATATTGAGATTTATTGTGAACTAGCTTTATTTAGCGACTGAACTTGCATTTTAGGTTTAGGATTTTTAGGTATTTTTGGCTCCTTGTGAAAAGTTCGAGATAATCTACTGCCTACATACAGATTTTTGGAACCCTGTCCAGTCCTGCCCAGCATTGCTAGGTGCTGGCCTGGCTGGTCCAGTTTTAAAAGGCTTAGGAGCCACAGAAATCACAGACAAATAAAAATAAAACATTTTAATGTCTTCCACGTCAAGTACGCTACAATATATATAATGCTCTTGTGAAACCTCACTTGGACTATCTTGTAGAAGTATGGGGCACAGCGGCCACTACCAATATTCAAACACTGCAAATTGCACAAAATAAATTAATAAAAACACTCTTCCACTATGACTACAGTACACCAACACAACAAATATACAATGAAACTAAATTAATGAACATATCACAAATTTACTTATATAATAATTGCATCTTAATAAGAAAAATACTCAATAAAAACATTCACACGCAAATACATTTTACAAAAAAACATCAAATACACAAAATCAGGCTTAGAAATGCAAACGACATACAATTATACGCACCACGTACCAACTATGGTAACAGAAGTGTAATGTACGAAGGTGCTGCATTGTATAATAAGTTACCAAATAATATTAAAAATGCAAAATCCATGGCAATATTTAAAAAACTTTTAAAATTACACATATATCACAAAACAAGCGCACCTTAGTACATGCCACTTCCAGTTGTGCGTACTCCGTGTATGTTTACGTTTTAGTTATAGGAATGTATTTGCGGTTACCCTACATTTTTGAATATTTCTTTTATATTGTATGCTTTGACAAAATCGCTACTGTACGTTACTAAATGTTTTATGATAGTTTTAAATATTTCTCATGTAAGTGAATTGTAATTCTTATGGGAAATAAATATACAGGGTGTTAGGGTAAACACCGTTATCCTTGCAACCAGTGGTTTGGTTTCATTTATAGAACGTAAAATCAATGGAAAATTACAACTTTTTTTTAATTTTTTTAGATCTAAATTTTACCACAAGAGACGCAAGTTCGTTGCCCTATGCGCTAGGGCAATGAACTTGCGTCTCAAAACGGGCGGGGGGTGCGGGATGTGACCTGACCGGCGGCGAGCGCGACCTCTCCCTCAGTCAGTCAGCTGTTTCGCTAGAGAGCACGGTGTCGTATAGAAACTTTTTAAAATCTTTTAATGAAAATGACGTTTTTTTTTTGTTGTGTTCGGTCATTTATTTTTATATTTAAGTCAACTACCCATGGTTTGAATGACAAGACTGTTTACCCTTACAGCCTGTATTGGATGTTTTGACAAAATCGCTACTGTACGTTACTAAATGTTTTATGATAGTTTTAAATATTTCTCATGTAAGTGAATATCTCAAACCTCAAAACATTTTAACGTTGTCTTATCAGGCTTCACGAAATCTGAGAAATTTCTGTATTTTTAAGATCACTCAAATTTCAATCACCCTGCCCTGTCAAAAAAAAATCGAATTTAGGTACTTACATTTTTTACACTGACACGGGCATTTTTTTTGTTTACTATTTGTTGGTGAGGTTGCGACTTGAATCTTAGCGTTTTCCCTTTAACAGTTTACTACTAATGAGACACGATAGAATTTTAATCGTTACCGAACAATCAGCTTGCGTACCGGCTATGATAACATACAAACATTTCATATTCCCAATATAGTCGTAGTTAACTTCCATAAAACCATAACAATTTGTTCAAACAAGTAAATCAAATAAAGATATAAATAATATTGAAATCGATATGTTTTATGATCACAATGCTCTGGCCTACGCAAGTACCCACCTGGCCTGTTTATTGTCACATGTACCAAACACGATCAATTTCATAATGTTTATATTGAAATATTGACTGTTGTATAATACTTATGTAATATTTTCTATACTTGAAATTCAATGTGGTACTTAATATCTAAGGATATTATAATATATTAGGATAAGATTCATGCTGAGTGGAAGTCCTCTTGTCACAATCATGGTGCAGCTGCCAACTGTTTATTTTTATAAGTCCATATCTCATATTTCTATGATTTAGAAAAGTACTGTTATCTTTTTATATACACGTGTTTCTGTAACAAATAAACCTATGTTTCTTCCTTTCTTTCTTTTCCGTCTCGATGATCGTAATTTTAAATTTCTAATCTTCGATATTACTTACATCAAAATCAATAGTAATTTATTCAAACTAGGCTGAGAAACAACACTTTTCGAACGTCAAAATTACATAAGACAGTCCTCCCAAAACGCCCACCCTTCACCACTTCCTTGTGCTTTAGCTGGGAAGAAGAAGTGGCGCAACAAACTCCCCATGGTGGTACATTATTTGCCTAATCCCTAACTAAATCTTTACTTAAGGCCGTATCTTACCTCAGTTTTTTTTTTTTTTTTTTTTTTTTTGGTTTTGTCTCGCTCGCACT
This sequence comes from Lithophane semibrunnea, assembly GCA_947363905.1. Lineage (NCBI taxonomy): Eukaryota > Metazoa > Arthropoda > Insecta > Lepidoptera > Noctuidae > Lithophane > Lithophane semibrunnea. Next base: position 12,512,487 of record OX376210.1, read on the forward strand.
ATACTATTCGCGGCCTAAGTGAGAGCGAGACGGAGTGAGGTGCTGGCGGCTCTCAAGCCTCAAACAGTGAAGGTAATTGCTTTTTACGGTGAAAATAATGGTAATAAAAATAAAAAAAATAAGACCTGCCTTATATTCAGTTAATATGCAAAGTATCATGATCTAATTTGAAGTATTTTTTTAATTAACAGCGGTTTATAGTTCGGTTTAGAGGTAACTTTGGATTTTTTTTTATAGAATTTAATCGTGTTTTCGCCAAACATAGGACCTAGCATCAATCCTCAACTTTAACATATTTATTTCAAAATTAATGCTGCAGTATTTCCAGCATAACGGAGGATCATGCTAAGCAATTTAAGGTAGGGTAGGTCCTTATAAAATAAGGTGTATAAAAGCAGAAACGGTGTTGCCATTAACACCGACCACTCGTCGCTAATAAAATACACATTAAAAGGAAACGTTTTCTTCGAAACGTAACGTCTATAAAACGCTATTTTGGTCAATTCGAGGAAAGTGATTGTCATAACAGAGATGAATCTCAGAATACAACGTTGTGCTGTCTTTGAGAAAGGGGCTGCTGAGTTGATTTTATAATTAGTTCCAAGAACGTATAGTAATCCTTCGCTTACGCTACGTCAACGTGAGCGACGTCAGATAGAGAGAGAGAACGATACAATCAAGTCCCATTATGTCTACGCGAAGGATAAGCAGCGTCTTCACGGCGTCAACGCGAGAGACGTCAGATACCACAAAATACGAAAGTACACTTTGCTAAAATATATTTCTGGGGGCCTAGACAAAATCCCTTTTCTGTAAGCGTTAACGCCAACGGAAAGATCAAATTGTATGGAGTTAACAGCACCAGTCACGTGACATCTCTAAAGCTAATGTCAACTCCATACAATTTGATCTTTCCGTTGGCGTTAACGCTTACAGAAAAGGGATTTTGTCTATAGCCTCTGTAGCGCTAAGCTTTTCAATGCTAACCATTTCCAAAAAACCCTTCTTCAATGCAAGCTTCAATTCCTTAGCTTTCTGTCTAACAGTGAACTGCTAAAGATCTCAATGACTTTCCAGCTCTAATTTCTTGCTCAGAAATTGGGCTCTACTCTAAAGTATCTCTCATAACAAGTTTAGAAGATCAGTCTCAGAGGTACGGGATTGCATAAATTAATAACAATATTCTTTGTGAATCCATGCTCATAATTAAATATTAATTATCACTCACACTCACCTTCCACCTTTTCTGGTGACATTTTATATGTTTTTTTTACTATATGATGTAATCTAGTTATTTTGTTATGTCTCTTTAAGTTTTATTTTTATTTTATTACAATGTTGTTTTGTGTATTTATTTAAATCATATAATAAGTTTGATTTTTTTTGTATGTAGGTACTGCTGTTGGTGTACCAAATAAATAAATAAATAAAGCCAACAAAACAATTTTTAGAACGAATGACTCCAAATCCTTCTGTTTCTCACTAACACTTCTGTACATCTCGCTCAATCATTAATTGCTTCGCCGAATCTCCGTCTGGTTTGTGCGCGGTTTTTGTATATATTCTGTGGCAATTAGGGACTAATTAAGCTTTGTTTATCAATAACTAGCGTTCGCCCGCGGCTGTGCCCAAGTAGGCGGCTTGATTGATGATTTAAGGGAATGTTAGGAAAAGTATAGGGCGTGAGGTTTGGTCTGTCTGCCTGTGTGCGTTAGTCATGTCTGTCTTTCATTCTTACTAGCAAACTATGCCTTTAATACTTTTATAGGGGTATGCAGAACAGGGTGTAAAGTTCACTCATCCGCTATAAAAAAGAGAGGATCCTTCGGCCTGTCGGGTGTTGTGTCTGGTGGGCTACTGTCCGACGATTGATGTCAGGCGGTTGTATATATGCTAGTCGCACGGTAAACTGTGTTAACACGATGAAGGATCTTGCGTGACTTCAGTGTGATCGTAGTTCGCATATGGCGAAGTAAATGCCGTCACACTTTCAAGGTTAATTATTTTCCAATAATTGAAAATATTAAAAAAATATTACTTATAGCATGAAAATGTTATGAATAAATAAATATAAATGTATATCTCAGAAAGATTTTGCTTAGAATCTAAGACAAGGTTAATGAGATTTTAAATGCTCAAAACCCAAAAATGTATTGCTTCCAATGTGAACTGAGGTGGTTTTACAAAGACATGATCATTGTGGAACCTGTCAAGTACAGCAAAGTAGGAGGGAAAAAAGCTTTAGATTTTCAGTCGAAAGAAAGTATTTCTGTAGGAAAAGGACAACTTATTTTATTTGTCTAGAAAGTGTTCCGTGGACTAACGTACAATCTGATGTTGACAAACTATCCTAAATATAAGATTATGTAAGTAAACAGTGTGGGTACGGTGGCTATCTAATCGCGGGTGTATCGAACCTATATCTATGTAGTTTAACGAAATTGATAGTAAATGTGATGTTGACTCTGATTTTATGAGCACGAGTATTCCATGTTTATTACTTTTTTTTGTAACTTAATCCTTTAGGATTCAATTTACAAATCAAAAACATTAAAAATGTTGATGGAATTAAGATGATAGCCTAACTCAAGTTACCTCTGTCTTGTTTAGAATTGAAAACTTGGGATGTTCTGAATATTTTTTTCATTTATCGGTCGAAGGATAAAGAAATACAATAGAAGTTTTATTTATGTATTAAACTTTATGCACAAGTAAAAAAACTACTGTACAAAGGCGGACTTAATGCCTGAGGCATTTAAGTAGGAAGTTTTATTGTTATTATTACATTTAATGTCTCTCAAAGTGTTAAACTAATACAGTGACCACGGGCCTAAACCGGCCACATTAGCAATAGGGAATATGCATGTATTTTTTAAATCTTTTTATTCGATAGTTTACATCGTCGAATAATAGTTTAAAAAAAATCGACGGCAAAAAAGCAATTTAAAGTAGTTAAAAAAATGTTTAAAAATATCCAACTATTTAAACGCTATTAAATCCATTTGGCGCGCTTGGTGTGGTGACGTCACCGTCCGTGAAAACAGACAAGCAACTGTCTACTCAACGTCAAACACTCCTTTTTCTATGAGCGTTTGACATTGACTTGACACTTGTTGATTGACTTGACATTGACATTTTGATTGTTATCCCGGATTGTTACGTCACATCCGCTCTTAACCTTTTCAAGTATTTGAATTACCCACAGTTTTTTGGGACTTTAAAAAAAATAATTTCTCGCTCAAAAAGAAATTTTATTCAAAAATATTGATGGAGGCATAATTCTGAAGTAACATAGTTAATAAAAAAAAATATTTGACCCATATTTGAATCACATGCATATTCCCTATTCCTCTAAAAGCAGTTATATTCCTGAATCCCAGCTGTCATTCTCATTAGCAATTCCTCTAATTTGATATAAAAGCAATTCAGCATTTACGAATCCAGTTTCTTAAAGCCCGATCAATCAGAATTGGAATCGGTTTGAAACAAATGTCTAATCCATTGCTTTATAAGTTTGAAAAAAATCTTCATACAACAACGTAACTTAGGAACATAAGGAGCAATGGATTAGACATTTCTGAACGATTGCAATTAGCTTGGCTTGATCATTTACTGTCAAATATACAATAAATATTTGGTTTGATCTCTCTCCGTTCATATCGAATTACCGTCCCATCGGACTATGAGAGTGAGGGAAGAGAGAGTGCACTTGTGTCTGCGCACACACTTGTGCACTATAACATCTCCCGCGCCGATGCCTAAGTCTTCACTGAGATTGGCCGCCAAGGCCGAAATTCTATCTGGATGACTAGGTATTATTAAGAGAGATTTAAGGCTTACATACTGGGGCGATACGTCGCGCGACGCCGGCGCCGCCGCATTGTTCGCCGTGAAGTTTTCTCAGATTTTTTTTTGTTAAAATTCGCGTCGCGCGGCGAATCACGCCAGTATGTAAGAGCCTTTACTGATTTACGAAACAGGGGATAAATAAAACCAAGGAAAGCAGCTTTCATGTATCTACAAAATATACAATTAAATAAATATATACAATACGCTGTAATCAACCATATTAATTAATTAAATGTCAGCATGTAATTACTTTTGTTCTACTTCGTAGATAACACAAGACAGGTGGCGCCGCCGAGCGGGTTCCCAAGGCATTACATGTGTTACAATTAACAATATTTATGTGTGTGCTAAGATTTAACGTTTGTTTCCTTGTATCAAAGGATATTTGGATGAAAAATATCTATTAAGAGTTGTTTAAATCTGAAATCGTTTGTACGAAGCTCGGAGTGAACTTTTAACAAATGCTTTAAGTTATTATTTATTCTTTCTTTACTTACTAACTACTTTCTTCGCCGGGACACGCCGTCAAAGTACATCACCAATAAGGTCACATAAAGTGACCTTATTGGTGATGTTCTTCACAAAGGTCAGGTGCGTAGTACTACCGCCGCCGCCGCTGGAGACGCCCTGGGCGTCGGGAATCCCAGGCGGATTCCCGGCCACCATAGGCGCGGGCTTGCGGACGGCGAGCAATGGGTAGCTCGCCGTCCGATCAGGACCAGGCCCGGGTCGATGGCGCGTCGTGTTCCACGCGCGTCTCAAAGAGATGTCAGTACAATTGGCGGGGTCTGCTAGGACCGATGCCTGCCAGGGTTGCGGGTTAGTCCGAAAGGGATACCGGGACCTTGGCAACAGGCAACTGAAGGAACACGGGTGGGTTTTAGTCAGTAAAAGTCTGACACGCCCTTCCGCTCCACCCAGAGCGGGAGAAATCATTGGATGATTACCCACCCTCAAAAAAAAAAAAAAAAAAGGTGCGTAGTACTCGCAACCGACGCGTGTATGACCTGATCTATGTAAACGAAGCAAAAGGAGTATGTAATGATCGTAGCAGATGGCGTTCTGTTGTTTCTGTTTACCCCCATGGGAAGAAGGCGTCAATTTATGTACGTGTAGATACTTTCTTAGTTACTTGATAGAAAGTACTTACGTGTAGAGTTTCTTAAAATCTTTTAATGAAAATGACGTTTTTTTTTTGTTGTGTTCGGTCATTTATTTTTATATTTAAGTCAACTACCCATGGTTTGAATGACAAGACTGTTTACCCTTACAGCCTGTATAATAATGTTTAAGTTTATGAGGAAAATGTTGAGGAATATTCAAGTTATATGACTATTCATGTTGGAAGATAATTTGTAGATAATAAACATAAAATGACGCCTGTTTTCCCTAGAGAGTTAGGCAGAGGTGTAAAGACTCGTCTAGGCTGGCGCGACGCGACACTAACAAAACAATTTCTAAGAAAACTTCACGGTATAACAATAACCGGTGTCACGTCGCGCCAGTCTCCACGAGGCTTAATATAGAAAATAACATGCTTATTTATAAACTGTGGGCCCAAATAGCACAGAACTGGTGCCCAGACAGTGAGACGGGGTCGCGGCAGACCACGTGGAGATGGCGGGATGAGCTGGATAGGTTCTGTCAAAACTGGAAGGAGGACGCGCGGGCTCGCGAAAGATAGAAGGAGTGGAAGGAGGCCTTTGCAAGGTGTGGGACAGAATTGTGTAGGAAAAAAATAATATAGGTACCTACACTGTTTTTTTTGCACACCTGTTTTTCCAACTCACTTTAGACATTGGAAAAAGAGTCGACATCGGCTTTGCTTACCATTTATTAATAAATAGAATATAATATTATACACTAGCTTTTGTCCCGGTTTTGTACGCAACTGAAAATAGAAAACCGAAGCTTCTTCCTTTGTACACTTAAGCACATAGACGAGGTATTGTCATTGTACAATCGCGCACAGATGCGCTTCAATGTTTGTCTGTTACTATTTGTCCGCGCAGGTTTTATCTTGAGCACACATTCTGGAACAGTGCGCACTTGTGCACACAACTCTATTTTTTATTAGAAAAAGTATTCTTGACATTGTTTCTGCAAAATGATTTTTTTACAAAACATCGCGCCTGTAAAGAGGTGCACCTATAGTACACCCACATTTTGCCAGTTATGTTTAAGTCCCATGTAATAGGGGGCGAGCATAATTTTTTAAATAAGGAATTTCTTTAATCTAAAACTACTGAATTCTGTTTTGTTTTAAAATTAGTCATTTTATTCAGTTTAATTACTATTTTTCAGGGGATGAAATATTTAAATAGCTTTTTTTTTTGTTTAGTTTAAGAAATTCTACACGTAAGTACTTTCTATCAAGTAACTAAGAAAGATTAAAAGATTTTAAAAAGTTTCTATCCGACACCGTGCTTTCTAGTGAAACAGCTGACTGACTGAGGGAGGGGTCGCGCTCGCGGCCGGTCAGGTCACATCCCGCACCCCCCGCCCGTGTTGAGACGCAAGTTCGTTGTCCTAGCGCATAGGACAACGAACTTGCGTATCTTGTGGTAAAGCGTAGAATTAAAAAAAAGAAAAAAAAGTTATAATTTTCCATTGATTTTTCGTTCTTTAAATGAAACCAATCCACTGGTTGCAAGGATAACGGTGTTTACCCTAACACCCTGTATTGTAAGTTGTAAGCTATCGCTTCTCTATCTTGATAACAGGTTATCTACGATACTAGATAATATGTTAATGTTAACATGTTGTCGCCTGACATGACATGACGGTGTGGTATCAACAATCTTACACTCACGTGTAAAGGGTAGACAGGAAGATGGTTTTAGGCTTTTTTAACCGCCTATATATTATGTTCTAGTGGTTAGACCACCTGTCTCAGATCGGGACGTCCCAGGTTCGATTCTTAGTCGGAGCAATTTTTTTACGATACCCCGTGGTACGTCTGGTTGTCAGACTTTCTTGGCAGGGTTGCGAGTCACTCCGAAAGGGGTACCGGCAACTGAAGGAACACGGGTGGGTTTTAGTTAGTAAAAGTCTGACACGCCCTTCCGCTCCACCCAGAGCGGGGGAAGTCATTGGATGATTTCCCACCGTCAAAAAAAAATAAAAAATTGTTGTCAGAGTTTTGGGTTTCTGAAGACCCGTAACAGCTTTCAAAGATCTATGAATGATAGCCGGGACCAACGGATTAACGTGTTTTCTGGGGCACGGAGTGTTCTCGATGTGAAATGGATGGTCACCCATCCACGAACCGAAACAACTAGAAATACCAAAACAGACTATTCTTTGTTTGTTGTGTGTAGGTATCTGTACCTACCACATGACGCAGATACATCGCAGACGGCATTGAGGACTACAATGATGATATTACCGTAAATCTCGAGATCAAAAGATTCCCTTGACTAGCATTTACGAGTACAAAGAGCTCAAAGAAATATTATTTTACGGAAAGATATCCCATATATCTTTCCGTAAAATAATATGTCTTTCTTTCTCTGACGGAGCAGTTATTTCCTCATCTCTGCATGTTACTGTGGTAATAAAATAAGAAACCGGTCAATGTTTGTTCATGAGTACGTGACGTGGAACACATTTTTGTATGTTGGCAGTATCTTCTGGTGGTGTGGTTGGCAAACTTGGTTGCTAAGCGGAAGTTGTTGAGTTAGATGCTGGCGGATGAAGATGGCTAACAGAAGAATTCAGCTGGGCTGGGCAGCTTTTGGGAACCTCCGTCGAGTCTTCTAGTCGCGTATTCCGCAGAGCCTAAAGACTAAAGTCTTCAATCAGTGCGTCCTGCCTGTCATGACCTAAGGAGCCGAAACGTGGACACTCACGGTACGGCTGGTCCATAAATTCGACCATAAGGTCGCCCAACGAGCTGGATGGAACGTGCTATGCTTGGAGTATCTCTGAGAGATAGAATCCGGAATGAGGTAATCCGGCAAAGAACCAAATTGTCGACATAGCTCACAGAATAAGAAAGCTGAAGTGGCAATGGGCCGGCCATATTAGCCGTAGAACCGATGACCGTTGGGGTAGACGTGTTCTTGAGTGGAGACCGCGAATCGAAAAACGTAAGGTAGGACGCCCTCAGGCTAGGTGGAGCGACGGTCTTCGCAGGGTGGCTGGTAGCAACTGGATGAGAGTGGCCGAGAATCGAGCTGAATGGCATGCAATTGGAGAGGCCTATGTTCAGCAGTGGACTGCTATAGGCTGATGATAGAGGCCAACTTGGAGGACATGATAAAAACCTAAGTCTAGTAAGATTTACAGTGTTTAAGGAAATTGAGGTCCGACCATACCTTTTAACGATTAGCCATGACGATCTAAGTAATATAACAGTGGGTTTTCCTTTGATGTTTCCCATAAGGAATCATGACATAAGTATTCCTAAAACATCAATATTTATGTATTGTCTTAGTGCTTCAAGTAAACATTTAGTACTCTTGCGGTTTTAGAAATCACGACCTGGGAAAACTATTAATAATTCAATATTTACTTAAAATATTGTGGATACTAATTATATCGTCGCGTCGTCACCGAGACAGACGTACGAAACGCTGGCGTGACGATTTAGACTCATTCTTAACCGTTCCTAAACGTAACTCATTCTTATTGGCTGGTGCAATCCTAACTAATATTATAAATGTGAAAGTGAGTTTGTTTGTTTGTTGTATACGCTTTGACGCTAAAACGGCTGAACGGATTTCGATGAAATTTGGGACCATGACCTGGAATAGGACAAAGGATACTTTTTATCCCGATATTTCCACGGGATCGAGACTAAAGCGGGTGAAACCGCGGGGCGCAGCTAGTAATACAATTATAATTGTTAAGTTGTGGCGGTATCTACATCGCAATATGCGAACTACGCATCGAAGACCTGACGTCACATAAATCCTACATCGCGCAATTAGAGTTTACCGTGCAGTGAACAGATACAGGCTGCAAGGGTAAACAGTCTTGTCATTCAAACCATGGGTAGTTGACTTAAATATAAAAATAAATGACCGAACACAACAAAAAAAAAACGTCATTTTCATTAAAAGATTTTAAAAAGTTTCTATCCGACACCGTGCTCTCTAGTGAAACAGCTGACTGACTCAGGGAGGGGTCGCGCTCGCGGCCGGTCAGTTCACATCCCGTACCCCCCGCCCGTGTTGAGACGCAAGTTCGTTGCCCTAGCGCATAGGACAAAGAACTTGCGGCTCTTGTGGTAAAATGTAGAATTAAAAAAAAGAAAAAAAAAAAAAAAAAAAAACATTGATTTTACGTTCTACAAATGAAACCAAACCACTGGTTGCAAGGATAACGGTGTTTACCCTAACACCCCGTATACAAAAACCCAATATCAATCATTGGGCAGTTGCCCGCCAGACACAACACCCGTCTGGTCGGAGGATCCTCCCTTTTCTATGGGGGATGAGTGAACTTTACACCCTGTTCCTCATACCCCTAAAAAGTTTAAACTTAGCATAGCATAATAATTACAGGCTATGCTATGCTAAGTTTAATAAGAATTATTCCACATTTGTTGACTATTGAAGGGAAGAAACATAGTTACATACTTATTTTGCGGTGATTAAATATTTTTTTATGTCCAGGCTATAACGCTTGGAAAATTCATTATATTGCATTAGAATAACAGTAAAACTATTGTCTTTATGTCCCTCGGCAAACTTCGTGTTTTATCATTTTCACACGTCGCGTCGTGTTACTTCATGCGTCGGATTTCTATCAGGTTGTCCTTGCACTTGGTGCTTCACCAAGTTCCAAGTCGACCTATGAAATCCAATGACAGACGAAACACGAAGTTTGCTGAGGGACATTAAGAAAATAGTTTTACTGTACGTCAGTCTTGGGAAAAATAATAATATTGGTATACTTCTCTCGTAGAGGTACAACTTTCTCTCCTGTACATATATCCCTCCTATACATAGAGTATGAAAGATAAATAGGAATGTTAGTTGTTACTAAGAAAAGCCAATAAGTCAATGACGTACTATCGCAGAAAGGTCACTCCTTTCAATGCTACTTCAGTGCTGACTGCCCAATATACAAGTTTCAGTCCAAGTGTTAGCATAGCCACTTGTGTACATAATATAACATAATATCACGCCCGTTATCCTCAAAGGGTTAGGCAGAGCACATTTCGCCAAAAGTGTTTAAGTCCCATGTAATAGGGGCGAACCTATTTGCCATCAACCGGGCAAAAAACCAGACTCCGAGCTGCTACTAAGATATTCCAGAAGGAAAAACCCAATAACACTTTGCCCGACCCAGGAATCGAACCCAGGACCTCATGCTCAGCTTGACCCTTGCGACCACTAGACCAACGAGGAAGGGCTATATATATAACCACACCATAATTATTTATGACAACATTACTATGCAACAATAGTTTTTGTTTATGCTAAACCCGAAAAGGAGTCATTGTACTCATCATTTTGAACAACTTTTTCTATTTGACCAACATTGAAATCGCGAAAAAAAAATCAGCTGTTCCATACATTTGTGTTCACTTAAATCGTCAAAATGTATGGAACAGCTGATTTTTTTTACTTATGTTGTATAGGTGATATTCGGTAGAAATTAATTCGGCTGTTTAAAATTGTCCTGAAAACAATTCTACTAATTACCGTGCAAAGTGAAAAAAAGCGACCGGAATGCGATGACATTTTAAATAGATTACAAAATGGTTTTCTGCTAATCTTAACATTCGGTTTGTTCACATTCCGATCGCAATATCATCGCAATCTAGTCTCATGGCGGTTGACTTTGTTTTCGTTTACGAAAAAAAAAAAAACATGTTGGTTCAATGCACGCAGACGATATTATGATAATTGGTGATACTTAAATTATTTGCAACCTTATGTTATGATGTTTTTAAAGTATCAATTAGTTTGCTTGGTTAAGTACTCATAAGTGAATTTTGGATGTAAATATTTTTTCAATGGCCAACACCTGTTTCAAAAACATGTCCTATATCAAAACATCAATAAAGATAAGGAATACCTACAACGTTTTATCTCTCATTGATCAAAAGATTGATTGATTGATACCGTACGGTCTAGCTATGATTAGAAAATATTAGATTAAGGCAATGGCTACGCTGGAAAAACAACAGTTCTGGCTAGCATTCCTACACACAGCTCCGTCTTGCGAATAACGAAGTTTTTGGTATGCCAACGTTACTGGGTATGCCAACTTTACTTAAGAAACTGCTTAGTACCGAGTTTACATTAAATGAAGACTAGACAGTCTGTGCAAAGCCTTATGTCCTACGTTTGAGGCAACGAAGGATTTTAAATATGTAGATTATGTAGTGGATAGTGGATGTTGATAAACTTGTCATGATAATATCAGTAGTATGGAGAATTATGAATGGCGCGACATATCTTGACGAAAATCAACATTCTTCGACACTATCTTTTCAAAATATAATATTAAAAATTCCTGAGAAAACGGACGTTGATAATAATAGAAAAGTGTCGAAGGCGTTTTATATTATCCAAAAGGGTGCAAAGCTTTCAGCTAATATACTAATTCGCTGGAATCCGCTGGCTGCGGGAAGTACAGACCCGGTCGAACGAGGCTAACGGGTGACAATCACAACCCAGTAACAGGAAAATACGATACCCTTTGGTAAGAATGTTAGTCAGACTATCGGGCTTCTGACGACCCGTAATGACTGTCAAAGACCCATGAATTTTTCTTCTTCTCTTGCTTTCTTAAAAGAGAGATTTAAGGTTTGACTTTACGGTGTCTAAAAACGCTCTCTGGGAAAACGTACCAAATTACTTTAATGAATAACGTTTCAGTGACGTCATTCGCCGGTAAATAGCGGACGGTATCTGGCCACCGCTCTTCTAGGAAACTGTAGCTTTATTGACAATACCTTTGACGGTTGACAGTGAATCGATGGAAGTCTAATTGAAGGGCGAAAGAACTACAACATATTAAGAAAAGCTATACTAAAATAGCACAGAACTGGTGCCCTGAGACAGTGACACGGGGTCGCGGCAGACCACGTAGGAGATGGCGGGACGAACTGGATAGGTTCAATCAAAACTGGAAAGAGGACGCGCGGGCTCGCGAAAGATGGAAGGAGTGGAGGGAGGCCTTTTCCCAGGAGCGGACAGCGTAGGCTAGGAAAAAAAATACTAAAAGTTTATTCAAACATCAAACGTACCAGCATGGACTGAAGTGCATGCCTACAAAGTAGGCTCAATAAAATATGGTGTATATACGTGGGTCATATGCGAGCACCGTTATACGATTACTATTGAGTTACCGAACTCCGCGCTGCAAGCCACTGCAGGTTCGTCTCCTTTGTTATACGGTTTTTGGACTGTTATAGCCGTGAGTACTTTTTGGCATACGGATCACCAGCTTTGGGTACATAAAAATCAACTACAAGTTAATAAAACTTGAAAACTAAAGCACCCGGATCATCTTCCTGTTCTTATCACAGATCATTTGGGTTCGCCGCAGCATGTTTTCTCGTAACATCTTTTATCATCATCTGCCTAGCCTTTTTCCAACTATGTTGGGGTACTTGGGGTTGGCTTCCAGCCTTTTTGGATGCAGCTGAATACCAGTATTTTACGAGGAGTGACTGACATCTCTATCAGCTCTCTAGCTATGTCATCTTTTACAAAATCCATCCATTTTTGCAATTTATTAAATGCTACCTATTTGAAAATTAAAGTCTGTTTTTTAATCTCGTAGATTAATTTGACAGGTGCAAATGTCAAACTCAAAATTGAAAAAACAAACAACAATACCTGAAATGTCAAATTTTAGGTACCATAGATATATATTAGGTACCTTTATCGGAGAGACTGTCTCTGGCTAAACCATTTTCTTTCATTCTTGACAAAATATTTTAAAACGAATCAATAAATAAATAAAATCAAATAACACTTTTAATTAAATTGAATGCAAAGCCTTTATTTGCATAAGTGCAGCTAACAATGAAAGAAAGTGAGCGCCAAACAATAATCCCTTCTCTCTGACACACAAAGCTTGAAAACCGTACCGTGGAACAATGGACACACACACCGTGTCAAGTGTCAGTAACAAGGCATGCTTTCTTCAGAGCACAGACTACATTATTACCCACAAACACCACACAACATCAACCTTATAGCTTAGTAATTAAGGTTGGTTTCAGCATTAACAGGATATAGATACCTTTGATTTTGAACCACTTGAAAATACGTTCAACTTTTGTATGAACGTTATTATGTTATTTCGGGATTGTACGATGTTTAAATACGGATAAGCAGGAGTGTAGGGTATCATAATATTAGAGGTTGTATTATTAAGATTATCGTGTTAGTCGCCTACACGACTTTGTAACAGGTTTTCTTAAGGAATATTATGTTATACGGTTTTATTGGCTGGATTTCTGGATATCTTTGGAATTACAGCAATGTCGTACAAGGTATGGTATGGTAACAGATATGTAATAAACCTACATGGAGTTTTAGTATGGTAACCACTTGATATTCGATGACAAGTATTATGGATACGACATACGGCTCTATTAATATTATGAAAAACTAGCTGTGCCCCGCGGTTTCACCCGCGTAAGTCTCGATCCCGTGGGAATATCGGGATAAAAAGTATCCTATGTGTTAATCCAGGTTATAAACTATCTGTTTGCCAAATTACATCCAAATCCATTCAGCCGTGTTAGCGTGAAAGCGTAACAAATAAACAAGCAAACTCACTTTCGCATTTGAAATAAGATTAGACATTGAAACAAACCTTTATACAGTCCGTTCAACCGATTTTGACTTCTATACCGTAGGCATAAGGATGGCATTGAAAGCAAAAAAGGTTACACAATACCAACTGTCTACTGCAGCTGCCATTTGTCATGCGACTAACGCAATAGAAGTCAAAATCGGTTGAACGGACTGTAAAAAAGGTTTATTTAAACGTCTAATCTTATTTCAAATGGAGTATAGTTAGGGTTAGGAGGACCTCGTGGCTAAATAATAACAGCCGCGCGGGTCGATACAACAGGTTAAGCTACGCTTGCCGGGGTTGGTCCGTGGATGGGTCACCATCTTTACATACCGAGACCCCTCCGTGTTTCGGAAAGCACGTTAAGCCGTTGGTCCCGGCTGTCATTCGTAGATCTTTGTGAGTCGTTACGGATAGTCAGAAGCCCAAAAGTCTGACAACCAGTCTTACCAAGGGGTATCGTGTTACCCAATTATTAAGTTGTGTAGGTCATAAAGGCAGTCATAATCATCATTTCAGCTGAAAGACGTCCACTGCTGGACATAGGCCTCCCCCAAGCACCGCCACTTCGACCGGTTCTGTGCTTCTGGCATCCAGCGCATTCCCGCGGCCTTCACCAGGTCATCGGTCCAGCTTGTGGGGGCCTTTCAACGCTACGTCTTCCGGCAGGCAGTCACTCCATGTTAAATACTGGTAATCAGCTTTATCCAGTTAGACTGGAAGGTGACCCCAACATAGTTGGGAAAAGGCTAAGCAGATTAATTTAGATTCTATCTCAATGCAATGAAATGTCAGAATGAAAGCTGTCAATTGTGAATTATGCAATTAGTGTACACTTCCAGTTCCATACATTACTGCAAAATTACTTAATAACTGTAGCTAACAGTCGATCAATGTTAATTAGTTCTCGTTCAAGATACTGACATTCAACCTTTAGTTACTGCTCACACCGTTACATATAACGGGATGAGGAATTATGCTTTTTGTCAGTGGCCGGTTAGCAGTAGCTTTGCCTTTTATGTCAGTTTTAATTCTGGTCCAAATAGTTGCATTTTACTTGCTTACTGAAAGGTTTGAGTGGTTTTTGCCTTTTATCCAAATCTTCTTAAAATAATCCTTATTAATATTATTATAAATGCGAAAGTAACTCTGTCTGTCTGTCTGTCGCGTTTTCACGCCAAAACTACTGAACCGATTGGTACACAGATAGTCTAGAGCCTGAGAAAAGGACGTTTGTATCGACATACCAAGCGGGCGAAGCCGTAAGAGGAAGCTAGTAAAGAATAAGAAAGATTTAGTATGAGAGACGAGAGAGAGTTTAATCTTTCATCTCTCTCATGTAATGAAATGTGCCAAAACGTGACGCGATCTTGTTCACTCTCAATTTAATTCTCGTCCGAACGAGAAGTGTATCTTCAAAAATAATAATAATAACTTCCGTTCAACCAGGGCCTCCGATACACAATTTAGTTAAAAAATACAAGACTTGTCCAAAAACAGCAAAAAGCCAACGTCACGCGGTGTTCCCAGGCGGTCACCCATCCAAGTACTGACCGCGCCCGATGTTGCTTAACTTCGGTGATCGGACGAGAACCGGTGTATTCAACGTAGTATGGACGTTGGCGATAAGCAGACCGAAATAGTTGATCAGTATCGTAATGATAATAGCTAATTTATCACTATGAAAATACTGAATATTTTCTGCCGTCCACTAACTAAAAAGCCGCTAAGTGCAAAAAGTAGTTTTCGAGAAAACGCAAAAATAAGTGGGAATTGATGTCTCTTGAAAAGTATGCTACCTAGGAACAAGGTTGCAAGTTATATACGTAGGCACAGTCTTTTTGCACAATATGTGATTTAGTTCATTCATTTATATTAATCACATTTTATTTAAATTCATTTTCTAACTTTTAGCTAAGCAATTTTTTTTCATTTTTACATAATATACTGCACTATAAGGCCGCTAACCATACCTTAACTGCTTTATAGTGAAGCAATTTCTTGTAGCCGCCACGTCTTGTACTTATAGTAAAAGTTATCAAAAAATACTTAGTTATTTAGCAGTTAAAGGATTTTAACAGACTTATAGCCTAGTAACTAACACTTGGAAGACTAACTTCGCTTACTTAGAAAGCAGTTATGGGATTTTAAACGCTTTTAAGCTCGGTATTGTAAAACATATTTTATACTGGTTTTCCTATTGCTTAACTAGAAGGCAGTTAAAGACATCTCGCTCGCAATTAACTGCCTTTTAAATAAGCACTTGCGGGTAAAAAGTTGAAAAGTTAAAAACTATTTTATGAAAATCAGAACTTTATTTATTAATAAAAAATAATAGACAATCAGTACGTCTAATTAAATTGTTAGGAACTTAACAAATAGCTTATTATTTAATTAAACAATATAAAATAAAAATAAAAAACAAGTTTAATCAAACTTTTACAAATCTTAGTCAGTAATGAGATCACAATTACATCTTTAATAATAATCAGTATTCGCGAAACCATAGGAAAAATTATATTATAATTATTTTATAAAAAATACCCAAAACATGTAAGTATCGTTTTTGAAAGCTTTATGGCACATGACACTTGGTTTCAAATAAACATATCACAATCAGAGATCAATAATTGCCAAGTTGAAATAATATAATTGTGCGTAACACAACGTCATAATCAATTAAATATTAGACTTTATATAAAAAACTATAAATTCGGCCATTTTTTATGCTTAAATATTAATTTAAAACTTTAACAAAATGAGTAAATCAGATTAGGTAAATACGCAATTATACCTAGTAACACTCGTGTAGTATTATCAAAATTAAGTAATAAAGTAAAGAAGAAGTAAGATGTACGTCTTTTCTTAGGTAACCGATGTCCAATAATCTCTTCTGTTCTTGTAAATTCTTGAGTATGTCGTCGCGTTATTAATTTTTTGGTAAACGTTTTAGTTATTGATGTTTTCCTTTTCAATATTGGTTTACTTTTAGGGTTTGATACTGTATTTTGTCTTTGCATGTCATAACCATATTCAGTATCATCACTAAAAACTTCTTCACATGGTTGGTAGTCCTTATCCTTAACAGAGTCATCACTGTCATAATCTAATATTTTTGATATAATGCAGTGAAAAGAAGATGGTATCGGGGAAGGAGGGGGCATCGATTCGTGGCAGTATATGGAATGTGTTTCACGCTGTTGAGTTAATGTTTCTATTGTAAGCTTCAGAGTTTCTTCTGGTTGGCTATAATTATATGTGATTTGTGTTTCATTGAATTTTTGAAACACTTTTGATGTCATCGAGTAAGATTCTTGGTAGAGAAGATTAACTAAATCGTTATTGTTCATGCGGGGGTACTTTGATTCTTTTTGGCTAATATTAGAGCAAGTGGAAATGCGTATAGATGGCATGCTGTTAGTGTAAAGGCGTTGTGCAGTTGGAAATTCCTGGTCCACCAACACACTATTCATCATAGTTTGGATCCTTGATGATACACCGGAACGTCTAAAATACAATGAAATATAATCAGTTAACTAATGAACCAATTATACGACACATCTCTTGCGCACTATTAGGTATAAAACAATCAGCAATCGAAACAGATACCTACAACAACAATTACGATGAACTTAGAAACAGTAGGTACTTTAAAACCCTCTTGCAATAGGTAGGTACATAATGAAAACTAGCAGCACGCGTTTTACCTGTGCAGGTATTGCGGAATACAGAAAAATATATGGTAACAAAAACAGGCATTTATAAAGTTAGATAAATTAAAAACAATTCATTCGTTTTTGCTTAAAAGATTTACAAACATCCAAACATACTTTCGTATTTATAATAATATTACAAATAGCTATTTATTACAATAAATGAAATAATAATGTCAGCTTACCTTTGCATATTTTGCGCCATTCTCGTAATTGTGGCGCCAAAAATCAAGAGACGCGCCACACGTCGGTCCGCTAACGAGCACCCGAAGTGAAAAGGCAGGAATTATAGCCTGAGCTGGTCAAACGCAAACGCAAATCACGAGCGTTTAACTGCTTTTTAGTCTAGTATTGTCGTTTAGCTGCTCTCTAGCGATTGATATTTAGCTAATACTAATTTCAATACATAACTTAAAAGCCGCTATTGGCGTATAACTGCTTTATAGTTAAGGCACGATGTTCAGATGGTTATTTGTGACACAATACATGAAGGTAGTTAAAGACGCTTAGCTGCTTTTTAGTCAAGCATGACTAGATAACGTACTTTTAGTTAAGTAAATTTAGAAAAAAATGATACATCAATTTGCCGTTAAAGTATGTTGACGTCTTTCTAGAGAAGTATTGTGGCTTAGCCGCTTTTTAATTAAGGGAGTAACGAAATTTATGTGGTTTAACTGCTCAGCAATGTTTTGTATCTCTAAAACTATAAATCATAGAAAAATGATTCTTACACCAAAAGATAGAGCATCGAAAGTTGTATAAGACTACATTACAAAGTGAAAAACGACCAACTGTGGCTTAACGGCCTTTTAGTTAGTGGACGGCAGTTTTAATAACACTTTATTAAATATACGTTTTACTAGTTTCCTAGGCTTTGGCTTAGAAGTCTTTAAATACACTCCGAACGAAGGTAGGTCGAAGCAAGGAAAACTTGCTCAGTTGGCGTTTTTTTTTTTTGTGCGTGTGAAACCATCCAATGACGACAGGAGCTGGTAGATGCTACTGAAGGTGCCAACCTCGTACCCAAATTCTGGGCTGTCTCTATATGAACTCCAAGTTTATTTCGGAAAAAAAAAGTGTCCTATACAGTTTATAACAGTATAGGTATTCAACTTTAATATGGAACTGCTGATTCTTTTTCGCGATTTCAAAGTTAGTCACATTGTAAAAGTTATTCAGTTCGATGTTCTAAAGTACCTCTTAAAGTTTGTAAAGTTATTTTTTAACACCATATATTGCCATCGATATCGCTAAGAAGATTAGCTTCCATCTCAATACCAAACACACTAGTACGTAATAAAGGTGAGTGACCTCATCATCTGCCTAGCCTTTTCCCAACTATGTTGGGGTCGGCTTCCAGTCTAACCGGATGCAGCTGAATACCAGTATTTTACATGGAGCGACTGCCTATCTGACCTCCACAACCCAGTAACTGGGTAATACGATACCCCTTGGTTAGACTGGTTGTCAGACTTTCGTGCTTCTGACGACTCGTAACGACTGTCAAAGATCCACAAATGACAGCCGGGACCAACGGCTTAACGTGCTTTTCGAGGCACGGAGGAGTTACGATATGTGAAAATGGTCACCCATCCACGGACCAACCCCGGCAAGCGTAGCTTAACCGGATGGATCAACCCGAGCGGCTGTTATTACTTAGCCACGAGCTCCTCTGGGAAAACGTACCAAATTAAAGGTGAGTGACCTACGTATAGATTATGTAACAAGACGAACAGTCCAATTTTTTGCTATAATTATCTTTTGTTGCCTTGTATTCTAAGAACTGTGAAAGCAATAAACAGTTTTAATGGCGTAGTTCTTTCTCGTGCCATTAACTGCTTGGTAATAGAAAAAAAAAATGTCATTATAACACCAGACATTATTGTCCCACTGCTGGGCAAATGCCTCTTCTCATACAGAGAAGGCACGAGAATTGATCACCACCCTTGCTCAAAACGGTCGGCGATTTCTAACTTATATTTATATTTTTTTTATATTTCATAGAAATAACCTTTGTGGGTAAATAAAAGTCAAATACAAAAAGAATGACGTCATTTAATGATACGGATCAACTATTTTGACTTACTCATTGCCAACGTCCATACTACGTTGAATACACCGGTTCTCGTCCGATCACCGAAGTTAAGCAACATCGGGCGCGGTCAGTACTTGGATGGGTGACCGCCTGGGAACACCGCGTGACGTTGGCTTTTTGCTTTTTTTACAAGCTTTTTTAGCACTAGCTAAAAACAAGCAATATTAAGACCCTGTTTGAAAACAGCCAGTACCTTTCAAAATGGGAAATGTTTAACTGTTAAAAACTTATTGAATGATGTAGGTACGCTTTTTTTTAATTTAATTAACGTTGAACCCAAAATAGAAATTAGTTGAGGTTCACAAAAAGAGGTGCAATCAGTATAAGTATTAGAGTGTTCAATTTTTTTTTTTGATAAAGCAACATAAGTAGAAATAATTGAAGTTTACAAAAAGAAGCGCAGTCATTACAACATTAGAGCAGGGCTTGAAAACGTTACCAATTCACATAAAAAGTAACGTTAAGTAACGGTATTTCCGTAGAGATACTTCGATATCGGTACGATTTGGTAGCGTTACTTAGTAGCATAACAAAATAATAACGTTATAAATCTTGGTAAAAATTACCGGTATTTTTAACGTTATTGTAAAAATAGCGGTAACAAATTACCGGTATTATTTTTGTTATTTTATGCGACGTTGCCTGCCGTTTTCTCAAAGGAGGCCGGCGCGCGCCCCTCTTATACGCTGTCGGCGCTGTTGCCATTTCGTTTGTCGTCTTCTATAATCTCACGGCAGTCGCTCGCGCTTACAGAACACGCTCGCGAATTATTAGGTATTCGCGAATTATTAGTTCTAGTTTTAGTCACGATTACGAAAAGAAATGTCGTCTATAGATATTTTGAAATAAATGAACATAAACACAGAATAGCAAAGAGAATATTAAACACGTAATAGTCGTACGGCACAGTCTGAGCGTCGATGCATAGTCCACTCAACGAGGAAATGATTGTTTGGAGACTTCCGAATAATTCAAATATATAAATCGCTTATCTCTGTGAATATTTCCTCAGACTGAAATACTTTCTCTGTACGTAAATATGTACTATTTAGAATAAGTATGTAAAGGAATCCAATATTTTACCGATTTCAGAGATACCCCAAATTTAACTTTTAACATTTTGTACTATAATTTCTACTGACAAATTGCTCTGCTAATTGTTATTTTATGCTTTTATGTCCTTAAATACACAGCATTGTTTGGTTATCCAAAATATTTAAATTTTTTTTTTTTGCTATCTACTTAATGTGAAAAATTACTCCATCAATTATTATACCTTTATTAGTCTTCTGATTTTATTTTATAAAAGATTTATCAATAATCCAACAAACTTTCGAACGTTCATATATATTATGTTCGCTGATTTATGCTAGAGCGTAAGGGACCACTCGGAGCTGCGCTGCCACACACTTATAGTGTAGGCGAGTTTGGTGGCCACCGTTATTACAAATATTTTTTTTATCTTAATACTTTCGCGGACAGTGAATGATACAATTGAAGTTTTATTGTTATTACGTCTATAGGCGTTTACTGCCCGCGAAAGTGTTAAGTTTACACTAGTCGGTCATTCTTCCATACAAACGTAGTATGGTGATTACTCTTCTGTTTGACACTGTAAGTTCAAAACTAAAAGTTATGTCAATTTTTCTTGTCATTATCTAGCCTTGTATGGAAGAATTTTAACTCATCTTCACCTTGCTTTTCACATCTACACTTTAACTTATGTGAATATTTCCTCACAGAAAGAAACGTCAAAACGGACTTCTTCGACTGTCGCGAGTCTAATGATGAGTACAATGACCCCTTAAGAGATTTCGTGTATGAAAAGATACACCTTATACAACGTGTAACGTTAAATGCGCAAAACTTGAAAATAGTTTGATCAGAATAACGAGCAGAATCAATTGAACCACTTTATAATATAGGTGACATTAAAAAAAAATCTTCATTAAAAACGTTGCCGTGTCTATTTATTAATAGGTCAAGCCAGCGCGACGCAGCAGCCCGGTGACAACCCCTCCGTCGATAGAGCGTCGTCGCAGACGCAAGAAACAATCAGAATTGCCAGTAAAACTAAAACAGCACATAAAACCTTTACAATTTTTCTAATGGTTTTGTTTCTCAATAGGTCAATTGAATTAAAAATCAGTAGGGGGTCTGAGTTTTTGCGCATTTAACGTTACACGTTGTATATATCTCTTTGCGACACAAAATTCGTGCGGTGGACTCACCGCTAATTTGCAGTGGGAAGCCAACTGTGAATATAACCGCACGCGTTTTATTCATCTCAATGCACGGACTTCTTTGACATTGCATATTTGACAGATTTTGCGGTTATCCATTTGATTTATGCCTTATGATTTATTAACACGTATGACTCCGGATTTTTAATTTTTCTGTCTATGATGTCTTGTTAGTTGACTTTTTTGTCGCAGTTGGGTTTTAGTTTTATCACTTTTATTTTTATGTACAGTCACGGACTTTAATTGATGAGCCACCTGGTACTGTTCGCATTTTAGCCGTGTAATTCAAATCGGGTTGATTCGGTTCCCGACACGCAAAGTCATATGTCTTCGTATTAGAAGAAGAAAATTATATTTCATATCTTTACCGGTTGGCTAACCTGAGAGCAGAACTACAAACTTGACAGCAGTGACTACTCAAAGTCAACCAATTGCAGGTCTAGCAACGATAAACAATTGTTGCTAGGTTACTGCTGCATAGTAACGTTAGCGTACGGAGAAATTCTCTGACATCGATATTTCAACTGTCACTGTCTTCAGTTAAATTTTCAGAATTATTGAGTTAATGAGCTATGATTCAAAGGAGGTCAGTATCAAATAGATTGGATAAACTTAATGCAACATTGTATTTATTTTTATCATTAAGAACTTATTAGTCAACCTCTATGGATAAGACTATTTCCGATTAAAAGTAATTTATTTGTCATCTTGATATTTCAACCGTCACTGTCTTCAGTTATGTTTTCATAATTATCGAGTTAATGAGCTATGATTCAAAGGAGGTCGGTATCAAATAGATTGGATAAACTTAACGCAACATTGTATTTATTTTTATCATTGAGAACTTATTAGTCAACCTCTATGGATATTTCCGATTAAAAGTAATTTATTTGTCATCTCGTGAAAGTATGAAACTGCAAAATTGAAAAGTTTGAAGGTGGCTCATCAATTAAAGTCCGTGACTGTACGTATTTATTTATTGATATGGCACTTCGCGGCGTTAAGTTTAAATTCCATGTAATAGGGGGCGAGCCAATTGCCATCAACCGGGTACAAATCCAGACTCCAGGCTGCTACCAAGCAATCCCAGATGGAAAGACCAAATAACACTTTTCCCCACTTGTGAATCGAGCCCAGGAGACCTCATGCTCAGCAGTAGCGTTTGCGACCACTAGCCCTACGAGGCATTTTTCATAATATCACCGATGAAATATGGTAATAAATAGTTTGGTTTCGTAACAAAAAATACTCCAGAATCTAGAACCCCGAGATGTTCTCTCTCTTGGAGATCGTCAAAAAGCATCATATGAGCCCAAACTCAATCGTTTTACTAGTACTAGTAGCCACTTAAAAATTACACTGTCCACCTTCTGGCACCATCATCAGACCCTCGACACCAAGTCAAATATATTGGACTCATTAAAACGAATCACATGAGGCCAAACTAGGGAAGTTTACTAGTAGCCACTAAAGAATACCAGTATCGATCTCTTGGCTCCATAACCAGATACTCGTTACCAAGCTCAATCTATTGGACTTGTGAAAATGAATCATATGAGCCCAAACTCGAGGGGTTTACTAGTAGCCACTGAAGAGTTGCACTATCCACCTCCTGGTTGCATCATTTAGATCAGCTTCCAGATTCCAAATTATAGTATTGTTATCCGAACTACATCAAAATGGTTGGGTCCAAGGTTTCATTTCAAAACGACAATTAGAAGTTGATGAATTACGTTAAAGATACCGTTACATAGATGTGAATGTGATTCTAGAACCCCGAGAACTTCTGACTCTCGGGGATCGTTTTACGTTTCGACAACACAAAGCTTACGAGTATTTGTGACATACTATGTTTGCCCTACCTCACCATGCATGAATTATTTTAATCGACTCTTGATGTTTTGTTGTATCCTCTTATTTTAAATGCAATAACATAAACACTAACGCCGGGTCAATAGGACTTCAGTGGTGGCGCGGACTCTACACACATTTATAACGGTGAACTTTTGATACCTAATCGGTGAGAGAATGTCAGTGACAAAATTAAGGAACTTTGACCTGCAATAGTTCTTTAACTACAGGTTCAAATTGAATGTAATTTGGCAATATACCTAGTTAAACTAAGCCCTCTTGGTAACTGAACTGGCTCTTAGCTTTATCCACAACCAAGTTACAGGAGGTCGAAAATGTTCTGAATGGCTTCTAGAGAAGATGGTACGGTTGTGCCTTTGTGTTTGTTTTGCTCGGCTTGGCGGAGGCACTGCCGTGCCCCCCGATATAATTTTTATTTTGGAACGTACACCGTCAAACAGAAGAGTAATCAACATACTACGTTTGTATGGAAGAATGACCGACTAGTGTAACCTTAAGATAAAAAAATAAAATTGTAATAACGGTGGCCACCAAACTCGCCTTCACGAAAAGTGTGTGGCATCGCAGCTCCGAGCGGTCAAGTGAAGGTCAACCCTTTCGGTCTAGCATAAATCAGCGAACCCTAAAATATATATGAACGTTCGAAAATTGATAAATCTTTTTTAATTTATAACCATAAGCCTAATAAAGGTCTAAAAATTGACGGAGTGATTTTCCACATTACGTAGTTATGCAAAAATCGAAAAAAAAAAATTAAAAAGGAAAATATTTTGAATAACTAAACAATGCTGTGTATTTAAGGACATAAAACCATATTATAAAATAACAATTCGCCGAGCAATTTATCAGTAGAAATTATAGTGCAAAATGTTAAAAATTAAATTTGGAGTACTTATCTCTGAAATCGAAAAAATATTGGATTTTTTTTAATACTTATTCCAACTAGTACATGCGTACGTATACAGAAAGTAGTATTTTAGTCTGATGTATTCACAGAGCTATAAGCGATTTTCATATTTAGGTTAAAAAAATAACTTCTCGTACCTAACAAAATTTGTTGGATTATTGTACGTCTATACTTTGTATTACCTAACTTCATCACATACCAAATTTCATAGACGGGAGAATTTTTCGGGTTACATACGCCCCGTTGATTGCGATTGGACGAGAGCTACGGTAACAAAACCAAATCATAACGGTAAAATTATCGGTACCGTAGATTTTATCGTTACATATTTTAACGATAAAATGTGCCAGATATACCGGTAAAAATTATAACGTTATTTATTAGATAACGATATCTGCATTAAAAGGCTGTAACGATACCATATTTTTAACGGTATTTCAAGCCCTGCATTAGAGTGTTCAATAATATTTTTAGGAGCGCAAAATGGGAATTATTAGAGCTGCACAAAAAGAGGCGCAATCATTAGAGTGTTTAATAATATTTTTAGTAAAGCACAATGGGAATTATTAGAGATTCACAAAAGGAACGCAATCATTATAACATTAGAGTGCTCAATAATATTTTTAATAAATCAAAATGTGGAATTATTAGTGGTTCACAAAAAGAGGCGCAATCATTATAACATTTGAGTGTTCATAAATATTTTTAGGAGCGCAAAATGGGAATTATAAGAAGTTAGATAAAATACAAACCTTTAGTTATTTCACAATTAACTCCATAGAAATAGCAAGGCATACAATTAACAGTACATTTCTCGCAAATATCTGTACAAATGCTTGATGATTAGCAATAATTCCTCACTTTCTATAATTGTTTGGAAACACGATAACTATTTGATAGTCGGCGCTAATGATGGTAGATTATTTTAACAACTGCGAAATTTTTCGCTGAAATTATACGCTTCGACAACTACATTTATTTCAGTCATGCATGATTGACGAATGGTTATTCGATAACAAGACTCTTTTGAATAGCATGCACCCTTTTTTCTGGCCATTAATGACAAAAATCATAATACCAGCAATCAGCATAATAGTGTCCCAAAGCCTCTTCTCAGAGGTTGTTGTTAAGAATAGTACTGAGAGTCTATCTAAGTGGTTTTTTTTAAAAGAAAAGAAAAAAAATCGCCGCATTTTTTGTCAATGGGGAATTTTACCGTGATAGTACATGAGGCGCGAAGCGGATGAATAATGAAATTGGAATATTTTTGGTACTAAAAACGTGAATTTCAAACTGCAATAAATTTTTTTTGGAGAGACTGCCTATCTGACCACAACCCAGTTATTAGGTAACACGATACCTCTTGGTAAGATTGGTTGTCAGACTTTCGGGCTTTTGACTAGCCGTAAGTGCCGTAACGACTGTCAAAGTTCTACAAATGACAGCCGGGACCAAACCGTGAGCAATTCTAAGAAAAATTGTTTGTTCAAAAATTATCTGATGAAAGTGTAAACAAACCCTGATAAGGTTACTTAATGTTAAAAATAAAGGGAATTAGTAACTCATTCATCTGTATTTACGAAGTTTCAACTTTCTATGTCTAATTATTGTTTGAATAACAAATATTAAATTGTTATTAAAAAATCATCTATCTAAAACTGAGGAACCTCAATTTGTAAAATTAATGATATCTTAAAAGTAAAAAAAATAGATTTTCAGGTTTAAATATTGAAATAATCACATCAAAGCACTGACTTTGTAAGTGGCACTATAAAATGACATACACAGGTTCGCTTCTGATCCATTCATTGTTTACATTTTCCTGAAATACTTTTAGAACAGACTTTAGTTCGAGCCAATTTCAAAGAAGATTTAAATAAACGTATAATGTAGAATGTTAGTTATATAATAGCATGTAAAGTAATCGTTTCCCGCTATCTTGAAAGCGAAAGTCTCCTTGTAATGTGTGCAACTGTTTTCGAGATGTGCTTTCAAATAGATTTATGTTGAAATATTGATTGATTTGCAACTTTGTAAGCGTATCTCAGCTTGGAAATCAATCAGTACAATGCTTAATTACATTTTGCTTAATTGGTAAGTATTAATTAAGTTTTACTACTTTGTTGCAAGCTAATATTATTTATGGCAATAATTTCTGTACACCACTGCACAGAATTGTATTTTTCAATTTAACACCAAAATAATTTTTAAAAATATCAACAACAACTTTACCCTTCAAACAAAAAGGGGACTGTGTCCATTTTTCCAGTGTCAAAAAGAGACGGAACTATACATGACCTTTACCACCATCTCGTTTTCGCAACAAAATCATGATGGCATTAATACTAAGAATACTATAACGACCCTGGAGCCATGAGTTGGGACACATACAACCTATCTCAAATAGCATAGTATTCGCCTATCGTAAAAGAACACCTTTAAGGGCCGGTAGGAAGCAAAATTGCCTGTCTTCAATTTGATTTTTTATGAAATTGATAAGACTTAGGTGTAAAATAAAAATAGTATGAGTAACTACATGATATTTCCAAACTTTTTGTGGAACAGAAACACAAAATATTAAAATTTTCTCGATAAAAAAATATCACGAAGTTACCTCTAATTTTCACGTATTTTCGATTTGTACTTAAAATGCTAATGCCTATTATAATAAAAATTAGATGATTATATGTATTAAAACAAGGCAAAAAAAATTGTGTAGGCTTTTTTTTTTATTCCTTTTATTTTTGGTTTTATTACGAATCAAAGCTTGTAGGATGTATGGCTCAGAGGTATTCAGTAGTAAGTTGTTGGATGTGAGTTGCCGAAAACCACAGACTTCACGATATTTTAGTTTATTCGTAAAAGTTACACGAAAGTTCAGTTGGATGCTAATCCGCGGCTATACTGCTACGGCAGCTATTGGTCAACTAAATAATTATAATTATAAAAATACTTAAATAAAGCGAGTAGTGAAAAGTAGGTCGCGGCGTTAGCAATTTGCCTGTACGTTAACCGTACATGCTCCCGAGGGAAAAGTGGGATGAGCATCCATTACAAAGCAAATAATAATGTAAGAAAGTGTTAAGTTAGTAATTGAAAGTTAAATAGTAAATGTGTAAAAGTATAAACGAATAAGTATAGGTATAACACTCAATTTAATTCGTCAAAGTGAAATACTTTGTTCGGCTGTCTTGCTTCGCTGTAAACGGGCTCCGCTGCTATCGAATGTATTTCTTGTAGCTCGATGCCCCCTTCAACGTTATCCCTTCCTCTAGGTGTCACTCCTGTTTTGGCAGAGAGTGTTTTGACGCCTTTCTTAGTTTTGCACCATCGTTTAATGAGAATATAGAGGGCAAGCACAGCGATTCCTCCCAACAATAAAGAAGTAACCGAGTAGAGATAGATGTCGTGTCTTGACATGTCAGACGCCTTCGGTAATATTTCTCTGTTTTTCTGGAATTCCAACTGCTGGTCTATTTTTCTTATTTCTACTGCAGTTGGCGTTTCTTGTTCTGTTATATTTAATTTTGCATTCTTCCACCCGAGGTCAAAGATGTTGTTAATTGTGGAATTTATGGTTGGTATTTCTATGTAAGGTTCCATATTAAAGCTACTGCTTCCCAGCTGATTGTGTGTAAATATTGTGGCGTCTTTTTTCTGCAGTAAGCACTTTGATTTCAAGGAAATTACTCCAGTCCCGTCAATGACCGCGGGCGTAACTTGATCGTTACATATGACGCGCATCAGCTGTTTTCCGCACAGTGTAAATAGCCACATGTTCGATTTGTGAAGCTTTGTCCAGGTTTCTTTGCATGTTACGTCATTGAGGACGCATGATACAGACTCTTGTTGGTTGAAGACTTGGGCCTCACATGGAGCGTCTTTATCGTGCATGTTGTAGACAGGATTACGTGAGACACAAACGAATTCGTCTTCTCCGTATGAAGTACATTGGCGCATGTCTTGGTCTTCCATTGTTATGTAAGAGTTTTTAACAAAGTCGATTGCGATGAAGCTTGAGCTTGGTTGTACGAGTTTTAAATGTCCTTGTCTAAGGAACGGTATTGGTATGACTCGATATATCTTGTAGTCTTCATCGCTCAGCAAAGGGATGTGTATTTCAAATAGCATATAGTTGTTTGTAATTCGAGCCTTCACATGAATGAGGTCATAGATATTTTTCAAATCCCTTTGAATGTCCTTTACAGGTAACGACAATCCCTGTGGCAACCTTCCGGATATTATGTTTAGCTGTTCGATCAGTTGGTTAGCCGGAAATAGATGGGTATCTAAATGTCCTCTGTAAATGTTGGCGAGAGCATTTATCAGCATTTCTTATATTCGATTTAAGTCACTTAAAATCAGAGTTGACGTTACGGCAGCGGAATTTATGTCATTCATCGTGAATAATATTTGCGCCTTGTTCACTATTTTTGTGATTTCGCTGCAAGTTTGGTGCATGTAGGCGCGCAATGTTTTGAATTGTTCATCCATAAAGGCAGTGTTTCTTTTTATAATGTTGTTTTCCGCCTCTACAATTAATGTTTGGTTTTTCATAAGTTGTAGTAGGTAGTCATCATTTGATTGTAGATTCTGTATGTCTCTTTCGTACTTTTCAGCAAAGTCTGCGTCGAGCACTCCGAAAAGAGTTCTTGCTAATTTCCCAACTCCATCAAAGTAACCTCGTTTTGGTCTTGAGTGTTGAGTGAGCAGCATGGAGTTGTAGTCGGCTAGGTGACTCAGTTCATGACGTAGGTGGCCGACAATTGTTTCGCAAGGCGTATACTCATGTGATATTCTTTGGCACAGTTTATCTATTTGGTTCACATAATCATTGATCTGATCAGTTGCTTGCCAGTATGACGTTAAGTTGTAGTAAACCAATAGGGTCCATTCGTCATGTATTAGTTGTATTTTCCCAGCTTCCTCGAAGTAAATCGGATGATTGCTCGGTATAGGTGTGACCTTCAAGTTATTCGTCGTTGGCGCTGATTGTGCAAATCCCGTTATTGCTAGTATGGATAGGAGAACAAGTGACAGCCAATTGTTCTTGTTTTTTGTTGTGCCTCCCCGTTTTTTAGTTTCCGGAGTATGTGTCCTTTTCTCGTCCTCTTCGTTTACTGTTGGTTCTTCGAGTTTCAGCGGTAATGGTGATAGCTTAGTTATTGGTCGTTTAAGTGAACCTTTCCTAGTTTTCAAGGTAACAACTCGTACTCGACCATCGGTGCCTGGATGTGCCTCCTGAACTCTTCCTATAGCCCAGCGGCCAGGAGGTAAGTGTTCATCTTTTACTAATACTAGGCTTCCTTGTTTCAGGTTTTCTTTTGGGTGCTGCCATTTGCTTCGGATTTGCAGTTGATGTAGATATTCGTTCGACCAGCGCTTCCAGATGTGCACGTTCATTTGTTCAACAAGTCTCCATCTGTTTCTTAGATCGTGCTCAGCAAAATCTTGCTCTTCTTGTGGTAGTGACAGTAGGGGGCCGCCAATGAGGAAGTGACCGGGAGTTAAATATTCCAGGTCTTCGACATCCTCTGTTAATGGGCACAGCGGACGAGAGTTCAGACAGGCTTCAATTTGATTTAGTAAAGTAGTGAATTGTTCAAAAGTTAGCTTCTGTTCCCCCAGTACTCGATGTAGGTGATATTTCATGGCTTTGACGGCAGCCTCCCACAGGCCTCCAGCTGTTGGCCAAAGTGGTGCATTGAAATGCCACTCGATCTGTAAGTGACTCATCTCATCGAGGAATTCAGAGGTCTTAAACGTGTTGTGTTGTTCAAATTCCTGTTGAAGTAGTTTTGCTGCGCCCACAAAATTCGTTCCGTTGTCGGAGAATACGTGTCGGGGTGTACCCCTGCGGGCACACATCCTTTTGAATGCGGCGAGGAACGTTTGCGTAGTCAGGTCCGACACCAATTCCAAATGCACAGCTTTGGTCACCATGCATATGAAAATTGCTATGTAAGCCTTACAAGTTTTAACTCCTCTTCCTTTGTTGATTTTCACATCAACATGTCCAGTATAGTCGACACCTGTGTTTGTGAACGGTCTTGATGGAGTTACACGCTCCTTTGGCAAGTCTGCCATCAGTTGGACGTTTCGGTTTGGTTTGAAACGATGACATCGGACGCATTGTCGAAGCTCCTTCTTGACTGTTCTGCTACCTCCAATGACCCAAAATTTTTGACGTAAATGGGCCAAAGTTAGCCGGGCGCCTCCGTGGAGAGTGTCGCGATGAGCCTCTTGAATAATAATCTCCGTTAATCTTCCTGTAGCCGGAAGAATTGTAGGATGTTTAGCTTCGGGAGATAAAGTTGAGTAGCCTAATCGCCCCTTCACGCGCAGTATTCCACGGTCGTCCAGAAATGGGGTTAACTTCAGCAAGTTGCTTTTTGTTGATATTGGTCGATTGTTTTTTAAACATTCCATTTCGTCGCCATACTTTGCATTTTGAACGTTCTTGATGACCAATTCTGTTGCTCCCATAATGTCTTGTGGTGACAAACACATAACCACCTTTTTGGTGTCACAGTCGGCTAAGTTATTGGTTGAGTTTAGTGTGCGTTTTTGCTTACGAATGTTGCTTAGTCGTAAAATCCATCCAAGCACTCGTATTACGCGTTTATAATTACTGTTTTTATTCAGTAATGTATCAATTATTTCACAATTCTTGTATGTGACTGCGCAGCAGTTTATTTCTTGCAACTCAGTGTTTGTTGTGTAGGTCAGACGATTATTGTGATGGATTTCTGGCATGTTTGTTTTTAACCAATCTGGTCCATTCCACCAAAGTTCAAAATCCAGGAGTTGACAAGGTGTGAGCCCTCGAGTTGCACAGTCAGCAGGATTTTCTTCTGACTTCACATGGTTCCAGCAGTTTGCCGAGATGATGCTGTTTATTTGTTTCACTCTGTTAGCGACATATTTCTCCCATCGGTTTATATCGCCCTGTAACCAGGCTAAAACGACCTTGGAGTCGCTCCAGCACCTTAAATGTAGGTTTTTGTTGCAGAGAGTGTTCTGAACTTTTTCTAGCAGTTTGGCTAGTAAAACGGCCCCGCAAAGTTCCATTCTAGGTACCGTTATTCTATTGCTGATTGGTGCAACCTTAGTTTTTGCCGTTATTAGTGTAGTCTTGTATTCGCCAGCTTGATTTTTCACTCGGCTATAAATGACGCACGCGTAAGCTTTTTCGCTTGCGTCGCAAAAACCGTGTATTTCTAGGTTGTTTTCTTGACATTGTAGCCATCGTGGTATGGAAAGTTTGTTTAGCAATGGGATATCTTTTCGTATAGTTTCCCATTCAGTAGCGAGATCGTCGGGTAAGCGTTCATCCCAGTTGATTTTGCTTATCCAGATTTTTTGGAACAGAAGTTTGGTTTTTATTGTCAGTGGCGATAGTAATCCAAGTGGGTCGTATAGCTTGCTTATTTCGCTCAATAGTGCGCGTTTTGTTAGTTTGTTCTTGATTGGTAGATCCCATTGATATGTGAAGCTATCGTTGTCTTGACTCCACCTCATGCCTAACATTTTTGAGTTTGTTGTTTGTTCTGGACTGAAGTCGATGTTCGTATTGCGGCTCTTTTGATCATCTCGTAAGTCTGCCAAGATAATTGGTTCGTTCGTTTTCCATTTTCTCAAGTTAAATCCTCCATTTTTCAGTAACTCAATCAGTTGTGTGACCAGTGTTTTCGATGCGTCGATAGTATCCTGCCCGTAAACCAAATCATCCATGTAGAAATAGTTTTTCAGAACGTTAACAGCTTCCGGATAAGTATCCTTTTCATCTTCTGCGAGTTTATGTAGAGTGCGCATTGAAAGAAAAGCCCAGAAAAGGTGCACTTTTCGTTCCGTAAGTTACTGTGCCCAACTGCCAGTTTTGTAGAGGTTCATTCGGAGAAGATCTCCAGATTATAGTTTGCAGATGTTGTTGTTTTTCGTTCAGCCAGATGAACCGATAAAGTTTTTCTACATCTGCCGTAAAGACGTATCTGTACGTTCTCCAATTGATTAGTAGCGTCAGTATGTCCTTTTGTAAGTTCGGACCGCAGTACATGTTATCGTTGAGACTGCTGTCTCCTTTTGTCTTGTACGACGCGTTGAACACTACTCTTAGTTTTGTTGTAGTGGACTCAGCTCTTAAAACGCCATGATGAGGTAGGTAGACTTGGCCCCTACTTTCTCCTGTGACAGGTTTCATGTGTCCCATGGCGATGTATTCGTTCATAAAACGCTTGTACTCGTAGCTGAGTTCTTTGTTTTTTAGCATTTTCCTTTCCAGTTGAAGGAACTGTGCTAATGCTTGTGATCTTGCATTTTTTAAGTTTATTTCGAAGTTAGGCTTCATAGGCATTTGTACCACATATTGTCCGTTCCCTAATCTTGTGGTAGTTGCGTTGTAATATTCCTCACAGTTTTGTTCTTCCCTAGTTGGTGATGATTTGTCTGGAATTTCCTCGGTTTCCCAGAATCTTGCCATGTTTTCGAAATCGTTAAGTGTCACCAAGCAGTTTAATGTCTTTACATTGCCGCATAGAATCCAGCCCACTTTGGTTTGTTGAGCTACTGGGTATCTCTTATCACTCCTGATGACGCCATTTAGGATAAGTTCTGAGTAGATGTCCGCACCCAAGAGCAGATCGATCGGGCCTGACAGGTTGAACTGTGGATCCGCTAGTTTTAAGTCTTCCAGATAGTCCCAGTTGCTGATTGAAAACGATGCGGTAGGTAAGTTGCTTATGAGTTTTTTCATGATTAATGCTTCAAAGTTGAATTTGTAGTCTGAATGTATTGACTGGCATTCTAAGTTCATTGCCCCTTTGCAGTTGCCGCTAAGGGTTCCGACACCCGATACAACAGCGCTCACTTTACGACGCTGCAATCGGAGGCGCTGTGCCGCGTTTTCCGTTATTAGACTCACTTGGGAGCCTTGGTCAAGTAGACCTCTCAAGTTGATGAAGTTTCCATCTATTGTTTGGACTTTCAGAAGTACAGTTGTTAGCAACACTTCCTTTCCTTCGTTCGTTATGTTGTTGACCCCATAGGAAGTCGAAGGAGTCGACGATGGGTTTTCTTCCCTTGTTGCTTGTTTGTTGCTAGATAGTTCAGTTTCAGCTTCATGCATA
This sequence comes from Lithophane semibrunnea, assembly GCA_947363905.1. Taxonomy (NCBI): domain Eukaryota; kingdom Metazoa; phylum Arthropoda; class Insecta; order Lepidoptera; family Noctuidae; genus Lithophane; species Lithophane semibrunnea. The sequence goes on from OX376210.1 coordinate 12,546,065, forward strand.
AGTGTGTGGTGTGCCTTATGACACAATTTACACGTCTTTCTTGATTTGCATTGGTTTTCTCCGTGGCTGAATAGGCAGTTTTTACAAATATGCAAGTTGCGAACTGCGTCATTCCGTTTGTTTGTGTTCATAGCCAAGAATTGTTCGCAATTCATCAAAACGTGATTAGTTTTGCATATTGGGCATGTTTTCGCTGTCGTGAAGAAGGCTTTTGGTGAATTTTGTGACTTGTTAAAGTACGAGGACCCCTGCGTTTTATTCTTGAAGTTGTTATTTCGGCTTTCTGATCCCTTATGAGTCTGCTTTTCCGATTTCCATGGTTTGTTTGATGTCGATATTTTTTGGCTATTTCCCTGCAGAGCCTCCAGTGACATGAATTTTGATTCTAAAAACTCAGCGAACTCTTCCAGGTCCGGAAATTCCCTGGGATGTTTGACCTCCTTTATGTATTCGTTATACGTAACGCTGTCTAGTTTTTGAATCAATAGGTGAACCACGATCGGATCCCAATTGGTGGTGTCTAGCCCGATGTTTTTGAGCCCGTTCAAGCACTCCATCATGACATCGTGAAGCTTCCGTACGCTTGCAGCGGTTGGTTGCTGAATACTAGGTTGATTCAGGAGCGTGTTCATGTATGATGTGAATAACAGCCGTTTGTTATCGTAGCGATGGGTCAGCATCTCCCAGCAAGATGAGTAGTTCTCAGCACTGATGCCAAGGTGCTGAACCAGTTTCTCCGCGTCACCTTTCAGTTTTGTTTTCAAGTGTTGCATTTTTTGAGCCTTCGAAAGTGTCGGATTGTTGTGTACACTTTCGAGGTAGAGGTCTCTAAAAGTCAACCACTGGTTATAGTTTCCATGAAAATCTGGTATTTGAATTTTTGGCGTTGATTTCTCATAATGTGCATTGTTCCAGATGTTGTGTTGTAGTTTCCTTTTCAGATCATCATAAAGGTTTTCTGCTGTATAGTATTTCTGTTGATAAATTGAGTCTTCATCTTGTAGTATGTAGTCTAGTTCCCAATTTGCCTTTTCGATCTGCTCCCATTTAGTTTTAAGGGTGCTTAAGTTGTCTTCTAATTCCCATTTCTCCATCTTTACCGCCAACGCTATGTTTATCTTCTCCACAGTGCGTTCGAACGCTCGAAAGTTGCAGTATTGTTGACGCAAAAGATCTTGTTGCTTTTCCGTCGACTCGCTTGTTCCGCGAGGAGGTATGTGGAATTTGATGTCGTCGAAAGTAAATTTCGATTGCCCCTTACCCTGCTTCGGTGTCGCAGGTGGCTGTTCCGTCTTACTAGTAGATGCAGACGGCAATTCCGATTTACGTTTCAACATGTCTTGCAGCACTTCTTCATACATCTTCTTGGAACTGTTGAAAATGTCGTCGTTAAAGTATTGAAGGTCTGTTACACCAGACTCTTCCAGTAGTTGATGGTTGTGAACGAACTTCTCCCAGTTATTGTTCAGCCGAGAAAGACGCTCCTCCAGGTACGCCAAGTTCTTCCTGGTGGGGCTATCCTTCTTGTAGTTGGTACAAATAAGCTTCAAGTCTCTGAAGATAGCTTCTTGACGGCTTATCAGTTCCGTTACACTCTGAACCATTGTTATTAGTTATTGGTTTGACCGTTGGTGGAGTAGAATTGTATCACCGCAGGTACTAGTTCACCAAAGTTGCGAAGTTTCCGCAAGTTTCGGATATTAAGTGCGTCGGCACCCCACTAACGCGATCCGCTATTCTGGCACACCAGCTAGTCCGATTCGCTAACGTTAACAGGGACGATATGCACCTGTTATATCCGGCTCGAAGGACCACTTTATGTATGGCTCAGAGTTTTTTTTTTTTTTTTTTTTTTTTTTTTTTTTTTTTTTTTTTTTTTTTTTTTTTTTTTTCACGATATTTTAGTTTATTCGTAAAAGTTACACGAAAGTTCAGTTGGATGCTAATCCGCGGCTATACTGCTACGGCAGCTATTGGTCAACTAAATAATTATAATTATAAAAATACTTAAATAAAGCGAGTAGTGAAAAGTAGGTCGCGGCGTTAGCAATTTGCCTGTACGTTAACCGTACATAGGACTTACGACGTTCTTAGTTCGTGGAAGAAGCCATCTTCCGTCGCACATTACGGGAACTTCAAGCATATTTTTGTTTCACAAATCAGTCGGCGTCGCTCTGTTGAGACGAGAGGACTACGCTCAAATTTTTAGCTGCGCTGAGATATTATTTATTTTCGTAAATAATATTTTCGTAATTTATCACATTCCACAAAAGAAACTGAGACATAGAAAACATGAAAAAAACACTAAAACCACTTCCAAAACGAATATTACAAGTGTTATTGATTGATAAATAAATAAATACCGAGTCTAAATAAACATATAAAATTCAATGTTGATATTTGAAAACTCAAGATGACATACATTTTATTTGACAGATTTTTGACTGGTATAGTAGCACGGAGTATAGAAAGAAGTAGGTACAACTAGCGCCATTGCTCTGTATTGCGGTGAATTTTCTTGCGGAGAAAATTTACAACATAGCCAACGAGCCCATTCCACGTTGATTTGAAAGTTCGCACTGGAGATTAAATCTTATTGCGATATAATCAGGATCCAAATTCGTTTACTCCCACTTTTTTTGACAAACTTCTTGTAAGGTGACCCTTAGACGAACAATTGGAGCGACTGACCGCCCCTAAATAAAACTTGTTTAGAATAATACCTTTATTCTTCGGTTATTGGTATAACGAACGAACTCGAACAGATTCCGTATGACTCCGGATTTTTAATTTGTCTGTCCGTGATGTCTTGTTTATATCTCTTTAGTTGACTTTTTTGTCGTAGTTGGGTTTTAGTTTTTACCTGACTACGGCGAAGCAAAAAGGAGGGTTATAATTTTGACCGGTTTCTATGTATTTATCTATGTCTGTTCCCACATATTATCTTCTAAAAGACTCATCACAATTTGACAAATGAGGTATCGTTGGAAGCTTCTTGATCGTCCGCTGGTCATAGGCTATATGAAGACATTAAATTGAAAATGGCACCCTCTAGGTGACATATCATGAACAACAAAAAATATTTTTTAATCATACCATGTTGGGTATCAAATGAAAGGTTTTAATTAGCACATTTCAGAAATATATATTATAACCCCAAAAAAAACCGCGACAATCAAGACGTATATTGTCATATGTTTATGTTAACGCGTGGGATGATAACTGCCGCGTCACGCGCCGCCGCACCGTAAACAGAAAAAACGTCAGACGCGCCGCGTGACGCCACACTGCACGCGACGCGCCACGCCCCGCGTCTCCGTAAATGAGGCCTAAAGTTATAATGCAACTTGGCATGTTTTCAAAGCTACAATTTCAACAGTTACAAAGAGGGACCATACTAAACTTTCTACTAAGGGACTAGTTATAACAAGCGCCCGAGACGCGCATTTTGTACGCTGCGTTTCGGGCGCTCAATAAAATTGTATGAATTCCTATGTAACGAATTATATCAAGCGCTGCAGTCTAAGCGAGCGCCCATGCCGGGCGCCGTTAGGCCTGCACATGTCGCAACTTGCCACTCTCAACTTGCATCTCCGTTGTGCGATTTACAAATAAGACTGGGAGAAAATATGCCGCGGGCATTGCTGCTACGTGCGCCGCCGTGATGAAACGCCGCGTGTGACGCGGCTATGCCATTCGCGGGCTCCGCCGCAAAAACGCTCCATTTCAAACAAACGCGTGTAAAATCGCGTCTCCGTAAACGCACTCATACAACGCCATATGTTTGAATTCAGTGCGAGCCGCGCCGCCCAAAGCCACACGCGACTCCTTGCGTCTCCGTAAATGAAGCCTAACCGTGCCCTTAACGCTTGGACGCGAGTTCCGTTTTCACTATTTTTCCTTGTCATTTTCTCCGTATTAGTAATAAACTTAAAAGAAACACGGTTCAAAAGTTACAACAAAATGTGGAAATCTTGTTGCGTTTGACGAGCGTCCAAAACGCGCCGGGCGCGCGCCCAAAACACAGCGCCGGTACTGAGCGCGTACCTCGGGCCTTTGTTATAATTAGTCCCTTTGGTACTTTGGCACCCATTTACATAGATAAATAGATGTCAATTCTTTTAGTGGTGAAGCCGACAATCCTACATTTATTTCTTTTGTACAGAACTCGGCCTCTTTTTCACATGTTTCAAATGTTTTCGAAGGGGATTGTTCGCGTTTGGCGCAGGAAAGGTTTTCATGACACATGCCATATTCGTTGCACAATACAGTCCAAAATTCATTATACGAATATTATTTTTTACTTGGGTATCACTTTGCACGATCCTCCAAAGAGAGAAATCCACGATATAGCATTATATTTATTACTTGGTAACACAGTTTTCCACAAAGACGTCATTAGGTACAAATTGTACAAGGTCCTAAATAAAATTTGGTAACATTTAAATTTGAACTTTTTCACGTCAACATTGAGTTTCTAGTTCCAAAACATGAACATGATCTATAGTTCTGAATTCAAGCTTAGCGTATCGTATAAGCAAAATAAACTACAGAAGATTGAAATTCGAATTCTATAAACGCCAGACGAAAAGTTTCTGCTGGCGGGAAGGCATTGTGTTTTGTTTTCGTCGTGTTTAATGAGAGGGGTAGGTAAGGGTTGCGCGGGTGAAATATGATTTTTTGCTGTCAAACTACTCCCTCTTAAGCTGGGGCTACACTGTCGCGTTATCGCGAACTATACTTCGTGCGCTCTCTGTTGCTCAGCGTGACGCCCCGCGCCGAGCGGTGTGCGACAGAGTGCGCGTGAAGTTTAGTTCGCGATAACGCGACAATGTAGCCCCAACATTTTATTTAGCATAGCATTAACAATAGTTCCTTATGTCAATTAAATACAAATGAATTAAAACAAGTAAATTCTTACAACATGAGTAACATGACCCACATCACACTATGAGCGCCATTAAAAACCGGAAACATACCTGCAACAAGAAAAACAATAATTAAAGATCATTACTAATTACAAAATGCAGGAAAATTTTCCTGAACCTACCGCAATTATGGTAAAGTAGGTAAGTAGTTTCGATGTAGGTAAGGAAACCCGTCATACCGCAAACTTACCGCAGTCAGTAGTAAAGGGATTATTTATTTATTTATACCGGTATTGACGCGTGCCATAAATTGCGAGGGAGATGTAATGACTAGATGTGGTTTGACTTTGAAGTCATGGTGACTAAGTACCTACAGGTGGCGCTACGCATTTTTAAAAGAACCACATACAAATCAATCTGCCTAGCCTTTTCCCAACCATGTTGGGGTCGGCTTCCAGTCTAACAGGATGCAGCTGTATATCAGTATTTTACATGGAGCAACTGCCATCCGACCTCCACAGCCCAGTAACTGGGTAATACGATACCCCTTTGGTAAGACTGGTTGTCAGACTTTCAGGCTTCTGACGACCCGTAACGTCTGTCAAAGATCCATGAATGACCGGGACCAACGGCTAATCGTGCTTTCCGAGACACGCAGGAGTCTCGGTATGTAAAGATTGTCACCCATCCATGAACCAACCCCGGCAAACTTAGCTTAACCTGATGGACCAAAGAAGATTTTGTGTTACATTCGCGGAGCAAGTTTAACCCTTGAAATATCAGCATTATTATTCTTTTATTTTTTATTTCTTTTACTACCTATCCAGTGCCTCTACCTCCTTGGTATAGAAAGCTCGGTACGCGTGGGAATTCTAGTTACTACGCGTAGTTGTTCAAGTACTGCACAAACATGATAGTTTTATAACTGGCAATACAGGTCAAGTCCATGGACGTGATTGATGCGGATAATTGCGAGTTTTCGGATATCGGTGCGGATATTTTAGTTTTTTTTTTTCGAAAACGACCGATATTTTTTTTTTTTAGAATCAAATTCATTTTAATTTATCTTTAAATTATATAGGATCACTAATGTATAGCTTCTTTTCTTTTTACAACAAAAATAAATTTCTCAAGAACATTTTTTATAATTACTTACTTAGAGTCATTTCCATAATGTATATCAATCAGCAGAATCGATAGATCCATTAACAAGAACTAGAACAAAATTCATCCAGTAATTCCTGAGATATACCCAAACAAATAGACAGACACGACGGGGGACCTTGTTTTATAGAATCTAGTGATTCTGAACCTATTTCCATTAAACAAGTTCTGGTACCACAAAGTTTACTCTCTATAAATATTGCTTTGAAGTATTGGTTTATGGTACGTTTATTTATAAAACATAAATTGTGCTGTTTCTGGTCCTCCTACGCGATCAAAGCTGGAAGTGCAATCGACATTCCAGTTCACTTCTGGGTGATATTTTTATTGTGGTCTACTTGTAGTAAAAATATGAAAGGAAATTGTTGAAGGCATTTTATTTGGCACGTATTTAACGAACCTCAACTAATTCCCATTTCGCTATCGTAAAAATATTATTGAACACTCTAATATAATGATTGCGCTTTTTTTAACCACAAATAATTCATATTTTGAGGTCCTAAAAATACAAACTAGCCAATGCCGCGGTATAAAAGGTGCATCAAAAACCACAAAAAGTTTTTAGAGGATGGCTCTTGTGATACCTGAACTTCTAGTCCAAGAGCCAGGGCTACACTGATGTTTTGTCTTGAACTGAAAATTAATATAAATTATTATTATTAAATTATTAATTGAAAAAGCGTCCTTTATCAATCAATTTTTTTTTTTAATAAATAATTATTCAATCTGACCACGGACGAATCTCAGTAAATAAATAAATAATTATTAATCAACATTATTATTATTAAATTACCTATTAATTGAAAAAAGCGTTCTTCATTAGAAGGTCAATATTTTTTAAAGGATTCAGGATCATCATTTATTCGTTGGCAAACAATCAACAATCATCAATCAATTGAATTATTTCCCGTATTTTATGTTTTATTCTGAAATAATAATTGTTAATTATTCCTTTCCTCTGTTAAGCAAACAAAATAAAAAAAAAATGCTCAAGAATTTCGCCATAACAACTGTCCAAACAACTCACTTTCAAATGTCAAAGAGAAAAACATTGCAATTTAAATGCAATTTTCTTAAATGATTATAAAATTAAATTAATAGTTATGGTCATCACTATGAACATAACTATTAATCTAAGGGCGAGACACAATCCAATAGAAAATCAGAAAGTCCCCTCTAATTTATTATTTTACGACACTTTCATTCTTAATAGTGCACAATCATTCATTCACTCACTCGTTCACTTAAAAGATAACGATGTCGAGAGAACTGTCAGTGATTTTAATATGATTAAGTATTTTATTATGGCAAATAGTTAGGTTTAATTCTCACTTATGTGGCTTTACAATGAAGATACTTTCTCCGTGTAATTGAATATTTACTCCATATATTGTTAAGTATTCATAGAGGAGAGAAAATTATTATTATATTCCACAGTTCATTATAACATTATTGAGACAACTCTATTTAAAACGTAGGTACCAACTGCCCGCAACTTTTGTACACTCGGATTCTGAACTTTCCCATCCAAAGTTTAATGTCACATTGCATTTTCTTGGCCACAGGTCACACATGATGGACATTGAAGTTTTCTACATCCTAGAAATATTCCAAATTATACGCCGTCAACTCTACATTGGAAGTTCGGATATAAGGATTTTTCGGATACCTATTCCGCTCATTGTCACATCACTACACTACTGACTAAATTTGAGATTTTGCTCGTATGGTCAAGGAGGTCAGGTTTCCTAACTATAGAACCTTATTTACTGTTAGATCTATTCTTTTCTGTAATATTTTGTTTAATAAATAGCTTATTATATGGAAGGTCTACGCCCATAGGCTCTCATAATCTTTAAATATAAATGCTCTAAATAAGGAATCTGTTTGACGTGGGTTTATTAAACAAACAGCTATTTAATAGTTAAGAAAATATATAAACATGAAGCTAGACAGCTGAAGTATCATAAATATGACGTCTATTCCACCATAATGGATTTTATCTGACGTCATAATATGACTTAGATCGTTGTTCAGGATCAAGATACAACATCTCATTTGTTGAAATCTTTCAGTAGTTTAGACTGTTTGAGGTCTCAAACGGTATAACAACATGTTTGGGACTCATACCCTTTCTTTTACGTCATAAACTCACACCTTTGTGTCATTAGGGTATGCAGAAAAAATAGAACGCCAAATGCTATGATTCTAACCTACTCCTTTTGCCTCGTTTACGTTCATACATTTGGTCATACACGCACGTCTGTTGCGAGTATTCCGCACCTGACTTTTCTCAAGAACAACACCAACCTTCTAGGGGGTCCCCTACCTTGTTATTCGTCTTTCTTTTAGTTCCGTCGTAGTCGGGTAAAGAATAACTGTCTGTCATCAAGGAATTCAATCGTTTTCGTCCGGTTTCAAGAATAAAACGGAGAGAGATAAATTGAGGTGAGTGGTGACAGCCCCAGTGTGTCATTTAGACTCGTCGTCAAACCAAGAATTTTAGAAATGCAGGATTATAGTCTCTCTTCCTACGCCGTCCAACATTTCTAGGACTCTAAACAAAGTCCAGTAACGGGAAAGTAAATTATCATAATCAGTAGGTTTACAGGGAAATAACTCGAAAGCCCTGTTCCTCATTCCCTTTACTGTGTGGTGAAGATACTTTATGACTTCTCGGTGCAACTGCATGACAATGTTTTACATGGAGCGCCCGTCATTTGTTTATTCTCAAAACATCAGTCGAACAGAATCCGCGATGATTTATTAAAAACAAATGATTCGCTTCAAGGACCGTATTGACGCCGAGCAATCGCTTCGCGAATGTTGTTTGTTTTTAAAGGAATGTTCGTTTCGTAACAAATGTTCGTGCAACACAAATTCACGAAGCGAATGGTCGCAGTGAGTCCCTTCCTGTCGGTCACTTCAGAGAGGTTCGAAGTGAACTTTTCAGAATAGTACTATAAAGGCTCTTACATACTGGCGCGATTCGTCGCCGCCGCTGCATTGTTCGCCGTGAAGTTTTTTCAGAAATTGTTTTGTTAAAATTCGCGTCGCACGACGAATCTCGCCAGTATGTAAGAGCCTTAATAACGTAACATCGCGCCTGTAATCCCCAAAGGGTTAGGCAGGCACTTGTTACACCCACATTTCGCGAGTTATGTTAAAAAGTCCCTTATAATAGGTAGCGAGCCTATTGCCATCAACCAGCCACAAATCCAGATCCTCGCTAATACTGAGAAATTCTTAAGGACAAAACCTTTCACCTACTTTTGACGTTTGTAAACTTCAGCTTTCGATTTCATTGAAACTGCACTAAAGTTTAATATTATGTCAATATCCATTTTTTTATGTAATGGCCGCGACTTACGAGTTGTAGGTCGAAGGTTCGAACCCTGACAGGCGCTTCACTTTGTGTAAATTATTTCTTCACCACTGCTCTCAAAACGGTAAAGGAAAACATCGTGTGGAAACCGGCATATCCTAGAACCAAAAATTCGAAGACATGTGACAACCCGCACTGGGCCCCGCGTGGTGAATTACGGCCCACTCCCTGTCACATAGAGGAGGCCTGTGTCCCAGCAGTGTGAACATTATAGGCCGATTATGCTTAAAGGCTATATATTTTTTATACGCTTAAAGTCCTAGGAAAGCGGTTCCGTCAAATTAAAACGACCGCCATTAAAATCTGACAGTATTTGACATTCAGGTGTCAAAAACGCGCTGTATTTGGACAACCGTTATTGTGTAACCGATGACTGCCTTCCACGGAATCTAAAGTAGTGATAACGGTGTAAACTAAAACCAGCTGTATAACAATCCATAATCCGTTAGGTAATAGCCAATGTTCAAGGCCAAATGCCACGATATGGCAAATACTTTATTTTCTAAGCTAATTCAGTAACAATGAATTTCAACCAAGTTTGCAAGAATGCAAAAAAGAAACTTGTTTTGCGAAAAATGTCAAGCATTTTTTTAAGACAATTAAGTATAATAAGGTACTAATTAGTCCAGGTAGTTTCTTAGAAATGAACACACAGACGGACAGACAATGCTATTGTGTCCGTTTGTTAACAGAATCCGTATAAGGGGGATAACATTCTTAAAATACTAAAGTGGAATTTTAGATTATCTTGATTTTTTTCTTTATGTGAAAAAAAAAAAAATAGCCGCAAATTTTATCTATAATCTATTTAAATAGTACGGTCACGGCTAGTTTCACGTAAAATTAGCATTGTTTAGCGTTTTTGTAAGCTGGCAAAAATTTGCATTCAGCAAATAAAAATCTTCGAATTTGTCTTGTCCACAAAAGTCATCGGCATAAAGTCATATGCAAAAATAGGATTTAGTTTTAATATTAAGCGGTTTTAAAACGGAAATGGAAACGGGTTTTTCGACGGAAGAATAGACAAAATGACAGAAAAACAATCACTATCTGTCAATTTGTCTATTCTTCCGTCGACAAAACCCGTAGAAAATCCGTTTCTATGGTTGTCATGCTACGCGTGCTGAGGGCTGGCTGGCCTATATTTTTTTAGAATCAGCATTGTCATCCAACGTAGCAATACTGCCAGCCTTTTGCGCACTTTTCCTTTTGATAGCAATGCGAATTGTTTGATGCCCAAAGAAATGTTCCGCTTTTTTTATAAAATACTTTAATATAATCATATATTTTAGTGTTAGGGTATTTAAGATTACCATCTACTGTTTGAACTAACAAATAAAATCTGCTTAATATTCTTAAAACGTCATAAGTTACGCTTATGCTATCCGTAAAAGCGACAATATAAGCGAATGAGCTTCAGTAACATCTCGTTCGAAGCCTGCATAACTGATAGGACACACAATCGACACACGACACATCACCCATTCACTACACTTGGAGAATGCTTGCAATTGCCTACAATAGTGCCACCATACGACAGCTATGTTATAGGACGTCCCGAAACCCCAATAGGCAAAACTATTGGTCTTAAAACTGGAAGTCGTAACGAAACGACCGTAAAACTCAAATCATACCTATATTTAAAGGACCATGTGACATTTTGGACCAAATGCTCAACAGTGATGTAACATATGCCATGAACCATATGAATTCAACTTTTAAATTGTCACTGCCAGGGTCGCGGAAAAGTCTGAAAAGGATACTGAGGCCTCTAGCAATTTACAGGCAACTGAAGGAAGACGGATGGGTTTTAGTCAGAAAGAGTATGACACGCCCTCCCGCTCCGCCCAGAGCGGGAGAAGATATTTGATAAGTTCCCACCCAAAAAAAAAAAGGGATCGGTCGGTCAGAAAGATCAACCTAATGGCCCATGATTCCAAGGCGTAATAAGTACCTATGGAAAAGAACGGGCAAGAAACTCCATGGACACTCATGGACCGCAACAATATCTAGGTAACTCTTGGAATACTATAAAGAATCCTACTATCCTACTAATATTATAAATGCGAAAGTTTGTGTGTTTTTGTGTTTGGATGTTTGTTACTCAATCACGCAAAAACGGCTGAACGGATTTGGATGAAATTTGGCAAACAGATAGTTTATAACCTGGATTAACACATAAGATACTTTTTATCCCGATATTCCCACGGGATCGAGACTTACGCGGGTGAAACCGCGGGGCGCAGCTAGTACTAAATAAATTGTACAAAATCTTTTAAATATCAATCAAAAAGATTACAATGTTTCCTTGTGAGTCATACCAGATCTTTTGCGCTCGTAAACGCAATTGATTGGCATTAACGAGCGCAAATGAACTGGGTATGACACATTGTAAGACGCCTGATCGTCTAGCAGGGAAATCCCTTTAAATTTTGGTACACAATGAGTTCATGGACATGCGTTAACATTGATTACTTTAATAGAGATGAAGAATATTAGTAGCTGCATTATGTAGTGAGATGGATGATCGAGAATGACAGAGCAATAAGATTAACATGACAACATCACGCCTGTATTCCCCGAAAGGTTATGCAGAGGTGTACCTGTAGTACACCCACATTTCGCCAGTTATATTTAAGCCCCATGTTATAGGAGGCGAGTCTATTGCCAACATCATCTGCCTAGCCTTTTCCCAACTATGTTGGGGTCGGCTCCAGTCTAGCCGAATGCAGCTGAATACCAGTATTTTACATAGAGCGACTGCCTATCTGATCTCCACAACCCAGTAACTGGGTAATACGATGTCCCTTTGGTACGACTGGTTGTGAGACTTTCGGGCTTCTTCCGTAACAACTGTCAAAGATCTACAAATGACAGCCGGGACCAACGGCTTAACATGCTTTCCGAGGCACGGCGGGGTCTTGGTATATAAAGATGGTCACCCATCCACGGACCAACCGCGGCCAGCGTAGCTTAACCTGATTGATCGACCCGTGCGCCTGTTATTTCTTAGCCACGAGCTCTCCTAGTCTGTTGCCAACAACCGGACACGAATCCAGACTCCGGGCGACTACTAAGAAATTCCAGATTTCGACATTATTCCTTCTGCCTGGTCTTCCTACCGGTACGTATCAGTAATGCTGACCCGACGTGTTACGTGCTTGTCCGCGGTTTAGATAACTGCTTGTCACCGCTGCAGCGCTACAGCTACTGCGAATGTAGCTACACATTGTGCGTATTGCATGAAATGGAATGGGTCACTTTCAGGCGCTTGTATAATGGGTGTGTTTATTTTGTAATGCTGGTCGAGTATGGCATCAGCTGGGATTTCTCGTAAGTTTCACTAATGTCATCATCTTCCTTTATCTGCACCACATAGCGTTGAAGCGAAACCTAGCCATGTTTACTGAAGCTACGCTTTTGCTATGCTTGCGACTAAAAGAGTGATGAATATAAATGTTGATGGATGAAGAGGGAGAGGAAGGCCAAAGAAACGAGGGATGGTGTGTGAGGAATGATATGAAATAGAGAAGGGAGTGAATGATAGCGTGACCGGGAATGGAAGAAGAAAACGTGTTGCGCGGACTCAACTAACATGGGACAAGGGCTCAAGATATTCAAACTTTTCTCACTTCCCGGGAGGAGCGCAATTCATATTGGCACAAACATAAAACATTATACAGGGTGATTCTTTGTAATGTGCACATATCGAAATGAAGGAATCTATGCTTAATTTTATCGACGGCAAAAATATTTAAAAAAATATTAATATTAGCAAAAACATTAAAAGGTAATCGGGGCGTCTTATTGAGAAATTTTAAGATTATTGTAAAATTGATGAAAAAAAAAACGATTTTTGCTAAAAAAAGCATGTTTATTTTCAATTGAGGGAGGACAATTTTGATTTTATTAGGACGCCTAATTACTTCCAATCATTACGGAGTTTGTTTATCTTGATAGATCATTTAGTTTAAAAGTTACACCGTTTTGCTTACACTGGGGTCACAGTTTTAAGATTTATAAGAATTCAATGAAAAAAAAACATTTTTACCGTCGATAAAATTAAGCATAGATTCCCCCCTCATTTCAATATGTGCACATTATAAAATATCACACTGTATTCTTTATAAGGACTAAACTAAGTGCTGCTCATTATATCCCTAAGTCTGGTCTGTGTACCTACTGTAGAAATCAAATCAAATCAAATTGTTTATTGCAATCCATAATGTACAAATTAGGTGGTAAATAAAAATTAAAGAAACAATTATGGACCCTGTCGGGCACAGCAAATTTTAAACTAGGTAGAGAGGGAAGAGCGCTTTACAAGTTTTTCTTGTTATTATGTTAGGGATTATCTATATCTTACCTATGTATTTATATTTCCATTCATTCTCTTATTCTATTAATATTTTATATACGTCTATCCATTTATTTATTAATTATTTAATTATTATATTTATAAGTATTATGGTATAATTTATTTTTTACTATTTTACTTATTAAAATATATCTGGTTGTCATAATTATGCATTATTATTATAAATATCAACTGTTTGCTTTCTATTGAACCAAAGTATCATCGATGTTCTAAAGAACAAAGCAAGAAGTGTCGTTTTATTATGCGAGTACCTATTTTATCATCACAAACAAATATAAGGATAAAGATCGGTATGTACTCAAGTAAGTTTCTAGGAAGTAATACCTTGAGTTGGCGAAGTGTGGTGCACCATGAGTGATGTCATGTGTATTGATCACGTATCTTTGTCTGTACGTAGAAAAGGTTCTTTTAACCTCGGAAATCCCTTCGACTTAGTTTCCTGATTAATTACTTGCATGTTAATAAGATAACTAGCGAAGGGCGTTCCCGTTAACCTGCAATAGTACGAGTATAGCGTCTAAAGTATATTATATTACCATAAAAAAAAAGTGATTATAGTTTGTTTATAGTAAAATATTCACAAAAAATATTAAATGCATACGGAAAAGAAACACTGTACACGCGCAATTGTGAATATTTCATTACTTTATTCTTATTATTATAGTTATATTTTTTTTTTGCATGTATGGACGGGACGCTATTCTATTTTGGGTCAACGGGAACACCCTTTGTTAGTTAACATACTGTATTATGCAACTGGCACTATTGAGGGATCTGAATAGTGTCAGTTGCATATTTTGTTTTTTTCAATCTTCTGTGATATAGGCGTTGTTTGTCCATCAGTAAACAAACTGTCTTATATTATATCTGTCAGATTAGATGACCTTTTTGCTCCGTTTCAAATTCTGTCTTTAACTATCCCTTCGGCGTTCGCCTTTCAAATAGTTCAAACGCTTGGCAGAGCTAGTCTGACAGACACACCCCCTATACATCGATATCAGTTACCCAACGCGATGAATCATCGTCTGTCTATCAGTAACTATTTAAGTAACGTTGGCTTAACTCCGCGTTCAAAATAGACACGAAATGTGCCAGTCGACCGACTGGTTCAGATATAAAAGTGTTATGTAATTAATGCTGGCAATTGCACGCGTAAATAGATTCATTAATGGTTGGTAAAGATAATAATATAATTATTTCATTGTTTTCAATTGTTGAACTCTATAAGGACCTGAGACCTCAGTATCTATAACGACTATTGAACAGAATCTCGATTTAAAACTATATTTTAGTTGTACTCGCAACTGGCGTACGTGTTTGGCCATTTTTTTTGAGGGTGGGGGGAATCATCAAATGTCTTTTCCCACTCCGAGCAGAGCAGGAGGGTGTGTCAGACTTTTACTGACTAAAACCCACCCGTGTTCCTTCAGTTGCCTGTTGCCAAGGGTCCCGGTATCCCTTTCGGACTTTCCCGCAACCCTGGCAGTGCGTAATACACTATGAATCACAACCTGAGAGTTTTGAAGGTCATTGCTAATCCATTGCTACATCGGTTTAAAAATTTCGTCTGCTCAACAATTTAAATAACGCAACAGACGTGAGTGAACTGTCAAAATGAAACCCATTGCGATCAATTGTCATTGTATGTACCCCACAGAACGTGGACGAAGCAAAAGGAGTATAAGGATCTGGAGATCAGAGGGCCTAGACAAGTGACAATCGCTTCCAAAGCGTTTCGTATTTCTAGAACGACTTTCAACAGGATTGACATAAGCTTTTCGATAGCTTATGTCAGTTCTATACATTTTTGCCTTTTCCATCATCGTTATCGCTGATAAAATGTCACTTTGTCTATGGCCTTAGTTTCTGCCTGTCCCAAAGGAAATGATGTGAGTTTATTATGGTGTATTCTAATTATGAACCTGGAGGACCTGGAGGTCATGACCCCCCCCCCCCCCAAATCATTCAAGCTGTCGAGAGACAGAATGATTTACGTGGTTTACTAACTAAAAACTGTATAGACACAGTGACCCCGATGGGCATATACATAAAAAAGTTTTTAGAGAACTTATCAATTAGGTAACCATTTCCCTAAAAATATTCCTCGCCACCAATGGTGACCGCCCCCCCAAAATCTTGGGATGCGACCGCGCCTCCACATACATAATGGGCAACATCAGGTATTATATTCTAAGCTGTCTGAGCTTAACTGAGTAATTTGACAGCTCCATTTTTGTGCCTTCTCTCTCTAAGAACAATTAGGTCACACAACATCAATGTTATCATCAACTTTCAAGCAGAAGATAAGTCAGCGACAAAATCAGGGCGTTTATTTTCTTTTATCATTCAATCAATCTGCCTAGCCTTTTCCCAACTATATTGGGGTCGGCTTCCAGTCTAACCGGATGCAGCTGAATACCAGTATTTTACATGGAGCGACTTTCTATCTAACCACCACAACCCAGTAACTGGGTAATACTGGTTGTCAGACTTTCGGGCTTCTGACGACCCTAAAAGCACGTTAAGCCGTAACGTGCTTTTCGAGGCACGGAGGAGTCTCGATATGTAAAGATGGTCACCTATCCAGGGACCAACCCCGGCAAGCGTAGCTTAACCTGACGGATCGACCCGTGCGGCTGTTATTACTTAGCCTCGAGCTCCTCATCCATCCATTCTCCATTTTCTTTTATCATTCACTGGCGATTACCACAAATGATAGGGACGCTATGTATGTTATGTATATTTGTCTGCACAGACGGCTGGGCGTCTATTTCCATGCTCGCTCGCGCCGCTTGCGCAAACTGCGACAGTTGCACACTCGAGCGCATTCGTTCACGCTCGCTACGCTTTAGTGGTAGGCAGAGCTTGAAAGGTCAGATACTAGGGCTGTATGCAATAAGTAGGTAAATAGGATAATTTTGTTGAGAATGTTCCATGTGACTAAAAGTTTTATGTACTTTTGGTTGCTTTTGAACAAATATTTAAATAAAAATTATTTTTCTAGTTAACTATAGAGTATGCTTACCTATTGTTTATCTAAAGGTATTGGAATAATCAGAATCTAGGAACTTAGATTAGATTTAGATTTCAGATAGAGAAAAGATTACAATAATCAGCAATATGGCGTCACCAATCAAGGAAATACCATCATCATTTTGTCTCATATTACTTGTGGTCGGCGTTACATGTTTTCTTCTTCCATTCTCTCCTGTCAACCGTCACGCTATCATTCACTCCGTTCACTTTCATGTCATTCCTCACACACTCCATCCATCTTTTCTTTGGCCTTCCTCTCTCTCTCCATCCATCAAAATTTATATTCATCACTCTTTTACTCACATGCGTTTCCTCCCTCCTCATCACATGCCCATACCAAGTCCAACGATTTCCTTTGAAACTAAAAAATAATAAACTTTATAATCAGAAAGACTACTATACGAGTGTAAGGTTTAACACCGTTATCCCTGAAACCAGTGGTTTAGTTGCATTTATAGAACGTAAAATCAATGGAAAATTACAACTTAAAAAAAGAGAAAATTACATTTTACCACAAGAGAGTATTTCACCATACGCGCTAGGGCAATGAACTTACGTCTCAACACGGGCGGGGAGCGCGGGACGTGACTTGACCGGCCGCGAGCACGACCCCTATTGTGTATTTATTCATGTGTTATATAGGTAGGTAGGAGAGGCGGCGACCTCGGGCGCATATCCATGACTTTGCGGACGGTGTCGGATAGAAACTTTTGAATGTTTTTTAATGAAAATAATGTTTTTTTTGTTGTGTCTCGGTCATTTATTTTTATATTTAAGTCAAATACCCATGGTTTGAGTGAAAACGGGGTTTACCCTTACACCCTGTAGAGGTCTCTAATCAAAATAATTTTATGCCCAGGCACTAAATGTAGGAAAGCATCAAATCCTTCTAAAATTAACAACTTAATCAAAGTTTTTTAACATTACAACTTCACTTCAATCAACACTCGAAGCTTCACACAATATATTGCTATCTAATTACTCCTCCTCGTCGACCAATCACGAGAGGGCACAGAGTGATCAAATAAACAGAGAGCCAATCAACTGCTGAACTGTTGTTATTAACAAACCGTTATTGAGGTGCAATCGCGTCAATCTTATCACTAAATGGATTGTGCAGAAGGTTCACAATATCTTGATAAAAGCCTCGCACAAAGGCTAGCGACGCAATACTCAAATTAAATATGGATGTGTTTTCAGTCATAGGTAAATCTGTAGCGTTTCTTCTCTTTACAAAAATGTTCGCGAAAACAAGGCTTTTTCCAAGATTCGCATACATTTTGACAATAAATTCTGACAGGAGCCAGGCAAGATCGATCTTCCATAATTAGCTACGAAAATGAGTTACGTGAGCTGCGAGAATAAGCACAAAATTCGCTATAAATCACTGCAAAACCAAAAATGATGCCATTTATTCAAACTAGGCTGAGAACCAGAGCATCAAAATGACATAAGACAGTCCACCAAAACGCCGCCCTTCACCACTTCCTAGTGCTTTACCTGGGAAGAAGAAGTAGAGCAACTCACTCTCCAGCAGCACAACTATCTGTTCAGTTAGAAGAACTTTATTGATTTCTTTATATGCAACAAGCGCCTGAAATGACATGAAATTCTGTAGTGCTATTACACCCCTTCTGGGGTCCCGTCAAAACTGAGTCTTCTGTATCTAATCTACTCCGTGTCATTGGTTAATTACCTCGTTAGAGCTAACCAGTTCATGTGATTAGCATAATATGGTGCGTGGTATCTACCTGTAGTGTGCGTACAGATAATTATGACGTTGCATGCATGGGAACATATTCGGGTAAGCCTGACCAAGTGTGAGAGATGCAGTTATGTTTACGCATTGGAGAAATAGAATAATTTTGTAAGCGTTTTAGTAATTCAAAGTTCTTGAGTTTATCGATTAGATTTAGCGTAACTCAGTGGCCATTCATCTAAAAATTGCAGCTTAATCTAGGTGCAGCCATGTTATATCGAACTCCAAAATAGAATATCTTTAAAATTCTCTCATAAGGTACACACGGCTACACATCAAGCTATACATTTCCAGAATAAACTGACCTCGCCTTGTACGCGAATCCTATACATTGCGACATCAGCATAAACTGGAAATGTATAGCTTGATGTGTAGCCGTGTGTACTTTTGATAACAAGAAGCTATAGGCTTCACGACAGATGATGGTACTCTGACGCAGCCTTCTAAAGGCCGCGCGACAGACAAGGGTTTATTACACGGGTAACATTCCGTAACCGTATAACCGTATTTCTATAAAACCGGCGTGTCTCTAGCTGCAGAAGGTATTCTATGGAAATGCATAGAAACCATTCATGTCGCGGCGACACGTCGCATGCTGCTGCTGCCTGCGGTCGGCTCCAAAATCAAACCTTAAGAATACTAAAAGATTATGTTTATCAATTCCATATTCCCATCTCAACTCTGGATAAACTAGAACACTAAACAAACCCGACTAAACCCTGTCATGCCCTACGATTGCATAACACTACCAAACTAAAATCACAACATTCCTCTGAGTTGAAACATCTCAACATAACATCTTCCATAATAATTGACTTTTATAACTGGCCAGAGATAAAACGCAGCTGAAATATTTCCTTTGACGTGCACACAGTGGCCCATTTTTGACATAACTTGAAAGCTCATTGGTCTTTGTTATTGAAGACCATGGAGTTTAGGAAGTCTTCCAAACTTTTTAAGTGTTGGCCGTAATTTTTTCAGCTTTTGTTTTCTTTGACTCACAAATAGATTTCGTTGTGAAAGGTTGATCGGCATTTAGATTGAATTTTTGGATATTCCAATCCAGACTCCGGGTTGCTATGCTGAGAAATTCCAGATGGAAAAACCCAATAACACCCTGCCCGGGAATCGAACCCAAGACCTCATGCTCAGTAGAGCTTGCAACCGCTAGCCAACGAAAAATAATATTAAAGATCAGCCCTGGCTGTAAAGAGATGATTAGTTTCAACTGACGGCGCCGATTCACGAACATGACGCGTGGATCAGCACTATCCAGCTCATCAATTTTGAAGGGAACCGAATGATCCAACACACGCGCCACCATCAGCAGACATTTGAGGGACTCAAACTCATTTACAAACGTTGCCGTGTATAATCTCCGTTGCAACAAAAACAAGAGTTACCTACAACAACAGTTAACAGCTGCTTATCTGCAAAACAAACAGTTAAAGTTAACTGCAGATAAGATAACGGGGACAAGTTTTATGACTTGCAAGCCTGACATTGATTTTGCATTTCCGAAACATGTTCCGTAGTTTGAATGAAGGTTTTCTATGAGAAAGATTTTTTGAAGAGCTTTTTAAACAACTTGGAAAAGAAAATAGAACATACATACATACACATAGGTAAACTGAAATGAAATGAAATGAAATGAAATTGTTTATTCTGTAAATAGGATATTGGAATCACTTTTACACGTCATATTAAAAAGTTGTAAAAATAAGCTAGATGAGGTCGGCGTTTCCTATCTGACTACTCTGAGAAGAAAGGCCGAAACAAACTCAGAGGTCACCGTCTCCTTTAAAGTCCAGACATAATCTTGGTCAGGCCATATGAGGACCATGTAGATAAGAGTCTGAAATGGTCTTTTGAGGAAAGAACCACACAGATTTGAGTGGACCTGTCCAGTCAGTGCAAGCATTTGTCAGTAATAGTGGAGCTCAACTCAGAACTAAAGGAGCTCAACGACTCGACGAACAATACCAAAGAAAGGACGTTTGGGTAGGTCGCATAAAGTTCTCAAATTGCCAGACCTTCGCTAAAACTAACAGAACGAAAAATAAATATCCACATAGTCCTCACATTCACAATAAAACAATACTTATAAGTAATCATCATGTCATTTTGTATATAATATTCAATATTGAAGAAGAGAACGAAATAATGAGAACTCACGGCTTCTTCCCATGGGGGTAGGTAGAAACTACAGAACGTCACCTGCTACGGTCCTTGCATACTCCTTTTACTTCGTTTACATACATCATCATCTGCCTAGCCTTTTCTACGTTGGGGTCGGCTTCCAGTCTAACCGGATGCAGCTGAATATCAGTATTTTACATGGAGCGACTGCCTATCTGACCTCCACAACCCAGTAACTGGGTAATACGATACCCCTTGGTCAGACTGGTTGTCAGACTTTCGTGCTTCTGACGACTCGTAACGACTGTCAAAGATCCACAAATGACAGCCGGGACCAACGGATTAACGTGCTTTCCGAGGCACGGAGGAGTCTCGATATGTGAAAATGGTCACCCATCCACGGACCAACCCCGGCAAGCGTAGCTTAACTTGATGGATCGACCCGAGCGGCTGTTATTACTTAGCCACGAGCTCCTCCTCGTTTACATACATGAAGGCCAATTTATCGTACTTAAAAAATGTTCACATTTAAGTCGCAATCTGTCAAGCTTGTCAAATGTTGTAATTGTATTTTTGGCAGATTGCGAATGAAATGCAAATGCGAACGTTCTTTAAAATTACGGGAATGGAGCTATTTTAAAGAACGTTCGCATCAGCACGCGTAGCATGACAACCATAGAAAAGGGTTTTCTACGGATTTTGTTGACGGAAGAATAGACAAAATGACAGAATTCTGTCGTGCTAAGCGTGCTGAGGCCCTAAACAAAGTGACATTCTATCAGCGATAACGATGATGATGGAAAAGGCAAGGCTTTTTTAAAGAAAAATTTTAAAAGACATTTTTTTACATATTATTCACAAAAAATATTATATTTGACAAAAATCCAGGCATACTAACAATCCTGTCAGGGTTGCGGGAAAGTCCGGAAGGGATACTGGGACCTTGGCAGCAGGCAACTGAAGGAACACGGGTGGGTTTTAGTCAGTAAAAGACTGACACGCCCTTCCGCTCCGCCCAGAGCGGGAGATTGGATGATACCCAACTTCAAAAAAAAAAAGGCATGCTAACAATAACTAAAAAAATCATTAAAATTATCATAAAATTATATGTTTCGCTTTCAGTCGAATAAAAAGAAAGCGTTTCAGATCACACCTAAATACCAATAAAAGGTGATCTGAAAATAACACAAAGTTATTTTTGGAAAGAAAAAATCGTGTTAACTTTCCCAAGTTTATAATGTTTATATTGAAGCCATTTCGAGGTAAGCAGGAGTCATTAAATAGGTTAATAGTACCTTGTAACGATATAAAAGAGAAGTTAAAATACACACTGCTTTTGTTATAGTTTTATGTCTTAAAGGGGATAAAAATGAACTATAAATGGGAGAATGAAAAACCCATAGATTTTTAAAACGTTCAATTGTTTTTAGAACTTGATCTTTTCGTTCATCATCTGCCTAGCCTTTTCCTAAGTTGAGTGAAGCGACTGCTTATCTGACCTACACAACCAGTTACTTTGTAATACGATAGCCCATGGTAAAACTGGTTGTCAGAATTTCGGGCATCTAACTACCCGTAACGACTAAAGGCGCGCTCGCCCAACGTGTACTGGGGCTATGCTCCCTCTATACGTTGGCCCAACACGCGCAAATATAAGCCACAGAATGTCTATATTACAACGATAAGTTTACGAAAATGACGGTAGTTCAATGTTCTGTTAATAGTTTAAGTATACTGTTGTGTACGTTGGGCCAACATATGCGTGCATTGGCTTATGTTGGCCCAACTTCTACAAATGACAGCCGGACCAACATCTTGATGTGTTTATACATCTCCAGTGTGTAGTCGAGTACGTGTCTATTTGGTTAACTTTTTTGTAGTTTAGTACCTACATTTGGACGCGAGACCTATGTCTGTTTCACGACTTTATAGTTCATTAGCCTAGCTAGATTTCTTTACTGATATTTTCTATCACGATCTTTCAATTTAAACTCGGCTGTTAAAGAAGTAAATTAGAACTCAAATAATAATGACAAAAAATGCTTTCTCCATTAAAATTTCAAACACAGTGCTCAGGTCTTATAAAAACGGGGACAAAAAATGAGACAACATCGGAAACAGAGATAAAATAATGTAACATAATATTTTAGTGGCGCACGACATCAACATGTAACAAAACTATTATCTTGATTTTTTCTGTAATTTAATGACAACTAAATTCTAGGGAAGGACCACCTACGAAGTTTAAACTTTTTATATCCCTTAAATTAAAAATCTGTACTAGCAGAGTTCAACTTTATAGCGTCGAGTAAAAGATTGGTTTTAGATTGTGAGTTCTTAACGTAATAAAGCCATTTTTTCGAATGTTTCGGATGCATCTATATTATAAAGAAATAATGCAGTCACTCCTTTAAATGGACCTTTAATTTTGACAGACACCATAACGTCAAACTTACTTTTACTGCTCTAAAACTAATTTCCAATCAAAAAGGGACTTTAATCCTATGGAATACGGCTGTGAATATAAAAAAGTAAACTGCAAATCCATGTTTGTGAATGTTCTCTCCTGATGATGTGTGGTCTGTGGGTTTTTTGTTTATAAAATGGGATTTTTGATTGAGTCTACGGTGTAATTAAGTTATTCTGTGAGTTATGGAGATGTATTTTTAGATTCAATCATAAAATTTTTGTGTAAACATTTACTTGGCTGGTTGATTGCCTAAATATTTTCAAATTGATGAGCAAATAAACGCAATTAAACACTACACACAACGCTCGATACTGGGTTTTTCTAGACTTAATATTTTTGTTATTGTTCCTACAGTAAAGTAAAAAACTTAAAAATACACAGAATTTACTTTTACAATTATTATGTGCTAATAAAGTGATCACGTCATTACTTCGCCAAAGAACAACATTTATTTTATAATTTTTCCTCAACCTTTTACCGAGTTAATTCACATTTCGACCCACTGTGTCGAAACTTGACTTGCTAAATGTAAATGAGGGAATAGTCCCATTGGTCACGATCTCTCTGTTAATTTCTAATTTTGACTAACAATAACATCTCATCCATCTTATATTCTTGCAAATCATCTTGTTTGAGTACATAATTTCGATAGCTTTCAACTATTTTTTCGTACTTAAGTATGTATGACGGACTGACAATGATTTTGCTCTTTAGGTTTACATACAATGTACACACGGCTACACATCAAGCTATACATTTCCAGCATAAGCTGACCTCGCATTGTAAGGAAATTCTATACAATATGAGATCAGCATAAACTGGAAATGTATAGCTTGATGTGTAGCCGTGTGTTCATACTTTAAACATCTACTTACTCAGGATTTTTTATGTCTATTAACAAGAGTACCTACGTTATACCTAAGCAAAGAAAAATTTTGCTTGTTCACAATAACATGCTGATTTAGTAAATACTACTTAGTCAAGGTGATCTGAAGATGACGAGCTGTGCATGTGGATATAACACTTTTGTCATAATACGGGCACAAATCCAGACTCCGAGCTACTGAGAAATTCCTTATGGAAATTCTAATCCCAATCCTAACAACTGCTAATTAACTAACTTACTAATAACTAACTTACTAATAACTAACTTACTAATAACTAACTAACTACTAACTAATAATTGGGAAAGTGAGTTTTTTTGTTTGTTTGTTTTTTACGCTTTCATGCTAAAACGAATAAACGGATTTGGATGAAATTTGGCTCAAGTCTAGACCGTGACCTGGAATAGGACATAGGATACTTTTTATCCCGATAGTCTCATGTGATCGAGACTTACGTAAGTGAAACCGCGGGGCGCAGCTAGTACTGAATAACCCTGCCCAACTTGGGGATCAAACCGGGACTACACGAACAGCAGTCATTCTTCGGAACACTAGACCAACGAGGCAGTCGAAAAAAAATACATCAGATAGATGATTTCTAAAAAAAAAATACTTGGGATGTGAATCCACGCAGTTGGCTAGTTCTAAACATATATAGTGTCTTAAACCGGTTGTACACACGGCTACACATCAAGCTGTACATTTCCAGTTTATGCTGATCTCGCATTGTGTATGATTTCCGTTCAATGCGAGGTAAGCTTATACTGGAAATGTATAGCTTGATGTGTAGCCGTGTGTACACAACCCCATAACGTGTGTTTAATGATGGCAATAACCGTGTGTACTGGCCTATAAACCTAGACCTAACCTGGATCCAGTACCTGCGCCTAAACGTCTAAAATAAGCCGACTTTTAGTACCAAAGTAAAACTACGAGTTGATCGGAACTTGAAATACTGACAAGACAAAGGATTCTAGTTTATAAGTACAGTTCGGCTGTTGACAGAATGCACTGACACCTGTCAGTTAGACAATTTCTAGTAATAATAAGGAACAAATTCGCAAAACACATATTCGTTAATATAAAACTGGCATTTGTGTCAAGAACGCATTCTCTCGACAGCCCTATTGTAGGTCGATAATTTTATCACCAGTTTGTCATTTATTAGACGACACTAGTCATTCCTAACTGAGAGGCTAAGTAATAACAGCCGCACGGGTCGATCCATCGGGTTAAGCTTGTCGGGGTTGGTCTGTGGATGGGTGACCATCTCCGAGACTCCTCCGTGCCTCGGAAAACACGTTAAGCCGGTGGTCCCGGCTGCCATTCGTGGATCTTTGACAGTCGTTACGGGTCGTCAGACGCCCGAAAGTCTGACAATCAGGCTCACCAAGGGGTATCGTATTGCCCAGTTACTGGGTTGTGGAGGTCAGATAGGCAGTCGCTCCATGTAAAATTATAATAAGGTATTCAGCTGCATCCGGTTAGACTGGAAGCCGACGCCAACATAGTTGGGAAAAGGCTGGGCAGATGATGATGATTTTTTCCAAGTTTGAGAACAGCTCCATTTCCATATAAACAAACATTTTCAGTTGTTTTCAAAATGCCAAACAAAATATCTGAAACTTCTCAATCGTACTAACATTCTTAATTAGTTCAGAAGTTAATTAAAACCTTGAACAAACTAATACAAAGTTGCCGAAATTAATTATACAAAAATATTCACGGCCACGTCTGCCTCTTAGTTAAAACTTAATTTTGTTATTCAAACACTGTTTAACGACGCCGACGGTTAACAGCCAAGTTAACTGAACAAACATGTTTCGAACTAAGTAAGTTTAATTTAACAAGCGGTTTGACGCTACTTTGCTTAACAAAGCGATTTATTTTACTGAAATAAAACATGAAGACATCGTATGTCAGTACGTATGTCAGCGAATTAAAGTTCACTTGATTTGAAATAACCTCTATGGTTCAGTAGGCAGGCTAATGAGGTTTTCCTTGATTTAATAGTCTGTACTCGTTTTATGTCGTGTCAACTCAGCCTATCGAAGTCCACTGTTGGACACAGGCCTCTCCCAGGCTGCGTCACAACACCTTGTCCTCCGCCTTCCGCATCCAGTCTGTCCCAGCCACTTTCATACGGTCGTCGATCCATCTAGCGTCCCACACTACGCTTGCCGATACGCGGTCTCCACTCCAGGACTCGTCTGCTCCACCGGTCATCGGTCCTTCGATAAACATCGGCACGTGGGCAGCCCCCTGCCACTTCACCTTGCTTATTCTGCATGCTATGTCGGTAACTCCGGTTCTTTTCCGGATAACTTCAAGACGTCTTCTTTTACTCCGAGCATAGCCCGCTCCGAGGGATTCTAGAGTAGAATCCCGAGCGTAGCGAGCGATTCTTTCGTATTTTAGTATACTAATAATAATGTATTGTATGTATCTATGGTTATGACTGATCTTTAACATGGGCATTTTCATCAAATAGTATTTGACTTCTTTACAGAAACCTCACAGAAAATAGCTGCCTCAGCTTATTAACTACCATAAATTGTTCAAAACGTTTTTTCTTCACACCAACTGAACCCCGAGTAAAACAAGTTTCTGAGCTCCTCATCGCGTTAACTGTAACATCTCAATCTTGCGCGTCAGTCCGTCTGTCATCGATTTCAGGCGTGTTCTCCGTAACTGTAGCGAATCCGTGTCGGATCATGAGAACTTTTTCTGCCTTTTTGCGACGCTTTAGTCAGTGAGTTAAAAGTTTTTTGTAGGATTGTGATTCATGCAATTTGTATTGTACTTAGTTTTTACTACTCTCAAACTTTAGACTTAGTCAATAGCTTTGTTCGTGTGTTTGATCAAGCGTATGAGTGGGATTTTTTTGTCAACTTTATCATAATATTGCCGTCACAAAACTGGAAGAATTAAATAACTTAGGTACAATGTATAGGCCGAGATGGGCAGTGGTGGCCCAGTGGTAACGACCGCGACTTACGATTTGTAGGTCGTAGGTTCGAACCCAAACAGGCGCTTTACTTTGTGTAAATAATTTCATCACCACTGCTCTCAAAACGGTGAAGGAAAACATCGTGAGGAAACCGGCATGTCCCAGAACCAAAAATTCGAAGACATGTGACATCTACCAACCCGCACTGGGCCCAGCGTGGTAGATTACGACTCACTCCCTCTCACAGAGAGGAAGCCTGTGTCCCAGCAGTGGGAACATTATAGGCTGATTATGACGATGAGTGGTATTTTTTTGTCAACTTTATCATAATATTGCCGTCACAAAATTGGAAGAATTAAATAACTTAGGTAGGTACAATGTATATGCCGTGGCTGAAATACAAGTAATAACAACTGTAGACAGTTCAGTTTCATAGATTGTGTATTTGTATTTCTATTGCCGCTATAAAAAAATAAAATAAGTTAATAATTAAAGATTAAAAACGCCGAAAAAAAAGTTCCTTTTTCGGCGTTTTTTACTCGATTTTAATACGGTACTTACGGAACTCTTGGCCAGTTGTTTTACTTAACTTTAATCAACGTTTATAAATAAACCTATAATTATGTAATCCTATTGCCAGTCGTGGAGACTACTTACCCACTCTACCAATGAAAACACTTTAGTACTGAACTATCCCTCGATCGAGTACATATATATTATAAACATTGCCTCCTGTATCGGCAATAAAAGAAACGGACCGTACAAGCTTATTATCGTGAGGCAAGTTGTAAAAACAAATGAAGGCTACATTACTTCTTTTATTTATAAACTTGGAGCTTGACGTTTTTACTACAAGTACTATCGTTACTGCCATCTTTTTCTATTGCTAGGAGAATGACAGAGATGGGTACACAATAATGTCTAGTGATGTTTGTGGCCAGATAAGGCCACTCATATATTTTATCAAATTAAGGGCGAATTTCACCAAACTTTTATACCGAGTATAAGTCTTATCCTGCGACAAAATTTTGAATTTTGTCAGAATTATGTCCGAGTCGTCAGAAGCCCGAAAGTCTGAAAACCAGTCTTACCAGAGGGTATCATATTACCCAGATATTGGGTTGTTGAGGTTAAATAGGCAGTCGCTCCATGTGATCAGCTGCAACCGGTTATACTGGAAGCCGAGCCCAACGTAGTTGGGCAAAGGCTACGCAGATGATACCCTGTAAAATCATCTTCGATCAAGAATATTGCCATCACTCTGGCACCAATCCAAACTGTTCATCAAATACTAATCCACAATAGCTGAATATAATAACCATAAATATCTTATCTTATCTTATCTTATCTTATCTCATCTTATCTTATCTTATCATACTTGTCCATAATCCATACTAATAATATTATAAATTTGAAAGTAATTCTTGTCTGTCTGTCTGTCTGTCTGTATGTTACCTTTTCACGCCTAAACCACTGAACGGATTTCGATAAAATTTGGGAAGGAGATAGATGGCATCCCGGGGAAGGACATAGGCTACTTTTTATCGACTTACCACGCGGGCGAAGCCGCGTGCGGAAGCTAGTTATCCATACTTCCAAACTAATACTATAAATTCAAAAGTAACTCTGTCCGCCTGTCTATCTGTATGTTACCTTTTTACGCCTAAACTAATGAACGGATTTCGACAAAATTTGGCAAGGAGATAGATAGCATCTTGGAAAAGGACATAGGCTACTTTTTGTTTCAAAAATAATCCTATAGAGGATGATACAGGGGATGAAAGTTTGTATCGGAAACCCAGCATATCTGTTGTAAGTTCCCGAAGAAGCCGCGGGTAGCTAGTGATAATTATAATCCCTAGTACTCAAACAGTAAGTCCCTCTATATACAAAGTAGAATACAAACAAGAGGTTAACTGCTAATGATAAGCTCGTATCAACTAATGTTATTGCGAGTGTTATCGCTTTATTGTGATTTTCTAACTCATTAAGGTATAACTTTGTGCTTTATAGTTATTATAAGTTCTCATTTAATGTACAAGTGGGACTATTTAAAATTATTTTTTTGTCGTTTATTTATTTAGTTTCTTATATATTTAAATTTTTAAATATTTTTATAAAAACTTAAAAAAAACATTTAAAAATATAAAAAGTCCGCCGGTGTCGGGAGCAGGGTCCAAGCTACCGGTGGTTAGGGCTGCAGAGACAGGATTTTTTTAATTAAAAAAAACACTATAGAATAGATAGAATCGGGGAATCAGCCTTTTCCCAACTTTGTTGGGGTCGGCTTCCGATCTAACCGGATGCAGCTGAATACGAGTATTTTACATGGAGCGACTGCCTATCTGAACTCCACAACCCAGTAACTGGGTAATGCGATAGATGGGGTATCTATCGTATTACCTAGTTAATTGGTAAAACTGGTTGTTAGACTTTTGGGCTTCTTACTACCTGTAACGACGGTTAAAGATCTATTTTTAATTATACTTTTGTTTAGCGAATTATTTATCGTATATTCATATCACAACTTCCATTCTTTGACAGTTGTTTGAATGGGTTATATTAAGGGGGATACGCTAGGGTGGCCCGCGAAATTCAAATTTTCTTACGTTTTTTGCAATTTGCAGGTCAGTATCAGGTTGTATGTTGATCTAAATATTATAAGCGCTCGTAACAAATATGGATTTACGGAATTATAAACATTAGAATCAGCAATACAACTCTCTAAGCTCATGAAAGTGTATTGAATGACTATTTCATGAAATCATGACATTTGGCACTTTCATGAACTTAGAGAGTTGTATTGCTGATTCTAATGTTTATAATTCCGTAAATCCATATTTGTTACGAGCGCTTATAATATTTAGATCAACATACAACCTGATACTGACCTGCAAATTGCAAAAAACCTAAGAAAATTTGAATTTCGCGGGCCACCCTAGCGCATCAACCTTAACACGACAAATTGGCGTAGTATATCAATTTGGTAAACAATGAATTTCCCGGACAGTACATTATGGTACTTATACTACAGATGAATCTAACACTAGGTATACAATGTAAAGTAAGCTTTTAATTTACGAACTAATGGTATAGTAAATACTTTCCCACTAGACTACAGTACTTGACCAATGTAAACAGGGCTTAATAGGTTGCGAATGACCGCACTCAAGACTAACATTGTTTACCAATATTAATTAGTAATTAAGCACTTAATTAATGTTTTTATTCATCGTTAAACATTAGCACTTTGTTATTTTGGTAAACAAATTAGTGTTCCTAAGTAAGCGAAATGATGTTGAAAATATTTTTTACTAAGAATTTGTTTAGGCTCGTTTTAGTACTTTTTAAAAGTGATTAAGAAGAAACTGTTAATTCATACTAATATTAGAAATTCGAAAGTAACTCTGTCTTGTCTGTCTGTACCTATGTTACCTTTTCACGCCTAAACCACTGAACCGATTTCGATAAAATTTGGCATGGAGATAGATGGTATCCGGGGAAAGGACATAGGCTACTTTTTATCGACGTATCACGCGGGCGAAGCCGCGGGCGGAAGCTAGTGGACTATGATTTTTTAAAAGCAAACTTTTTGATAATTAACAGTATTGAACATTACGTTAGTTATTGTGTACCTAAGTAAATTATAACATAATAAAACAATCTCACTATTTTTACAACGCACGTTAAATATTGTTAAGAAATCAGTTGTCCTACTCCTAAGGGTCAGTTCACAACGAGACGCGACGCGACGCGCACTTTTTTTATGATCCGATACAACATCGAATTTATTTACTACACAATAAGGTACACGCGCTGCGCAGCACCGCGTATCTCAGCGTACTTTGACACGTGTCAACCCTCGCACTGAATTATACCATTTCGTGTAGAAATTAAGTTCGCTAATTGTTAAAAAGTGCGCGCAGCGTCGCGGCGCTGTCAATTCGCGGTCTAGGGGCCTACCAACACCGCTTACAGCAGTATTATTTTAATATTACTTCAGTGTAGGAAAGAGATGAAACTCTTTCCCCCACGAAGTAAGATTACAATAATACTGCTGTAAGCGGTGGTGGTAGGCCGCCTGAACTGACAATTGAGGACAAAACTACAACAGAGAGTAATCAAACACAGACAACACATAAAAGTTAATTAAACCTTTAGAAAATGTACTCGTTGGTTTAATGGTCGCAAGCGCTACTGCTGAGCATGAGGGCCTGGGTTGGACTCTCGGGTCGGGCAGTGTCATTGGGTTTTTCCATCTTGAATTTGTCAGTAGTAGCCCGGGATTTGGATATGTGCCCGGTTGATGGCAATAGGCTCGCCCCCTATTACATGGGACTTAAATATAACTGGCAAAACTTGAGAGTACTATTGGGGCACCACCTTTTTTTGACGGTGGGAAATCATCAACTGACTTCTCCCGCTCTGGGCGGACCGGAAGGGCGTGTCAGACTTTTACGGACTAAAACCCACCCGTGTTCCTTCAGTTGCCTGTTGCCAAGGTCCCGGTATCCCTTTCCCGCAACTTTTGGGGCACCTCTGCCTAATCCTTCGCGGAATACAGGCGTTATGTCATCTTATGTACTTCGTATAAGACAGGTCGCCATCTTGTACTTGTGAACAATTTTTCGTTTAGTACTAACTCCAGCCAGATGAAGTTTAACGCAAAAAGCGATCGTAACTGTTACGTCACGCTAATAGGTAGTTAAGGGGTTTCAGACTGACGGTGCACCAATAAATCTGAACGCGCTCAACACATCAAAACTGCGTTCAAGTGCTGTCAGTGTCAATATTCCACAACAAAAGGTGAAATTCGCTTAACATAGACTCCATTTGAAATAAGATTAGATATTTAAACAAACCTATAAACAGCCCGTTCAACGATTTTAACTTCTATACTATACTGTAAGCATAAGGATGGCATTAATAGCAAAAAAGGATACACAATACCAACTGTCTACTGCAGCTGCCATTTGTCATGCCACCAACGCAATAGAAGTCAAAATCGGTTTAACGGACTGTAAAAAAGGTTTATTTAAATGTCTAATCTTATTTCAAATGGAGTACCTATACATGGTTTTTTTTGCTTTTAAAAATAATAATTATGTGGATTATATCAATAACTCAATTTAAAAATAAATTGCTGCGTATGAAACCTGTACCTATGTTATTAACAAATACTAAAGAAAGCCTATGCTGTCAAAACCACACGTCAAATAAATAAAGTAAGACACGAGTAAAATCATTCAGTGTTGATAGTTAGAACGTGGGTACCATTGTAAGTCTTCTGTCTGTGGTTTACACGAACATAATAAAACTCTAGGTATTTGTTTTTTTAATGACCACAGAGTGTATGTAACATTGAATACATCAGAATCTTATCGCAATATTGGAAGTAAGATCTTTATGCCTAGTCTATTCCCGTGTGTCATAAATCCCTTAGTCCTAGGTTAGTCCAAATTTCAACTTTCTGTAAAACAATTTAGAATTTAATTTTGTATAATCCTCTGCAAAAGGTTTCGACAAATGAAATCATAACACGATCATGCAAAGAAAACTAAAAAAGAAAACGTAGTCTTCATTCAAGAAGGTTTATTTTACACTTCCAAAATCCATTTCGTAACTAACAACCGCTATCTATCAACTAACAAATGCACTTCTAACTGTCGACCCCGGTTGCCATGGTTACAGAAACGGGTCATCACTTACTAATTGCTTGAAATTGAAAGAACAAACTGTCGTGGGCGCCATTCGTTTTACTTAATTAGAAGATACCGATACGGGGCTTAGAAAGTAGGTACTTACGTACTAACAGTTGACACTTAGTGTTAGATTGTTGCCTCATAAACCTACATACACGTTATTATTTTATCACGCTTTCCAATAGTGTAAACACTGAACATTATTAATAGCACGAAATGTTATTGGAAACTGATTCTATTTAAATGAATGGAGTCATTGTGGTTATACACAATAATTAGTAGCAAAATATAATTTAGACTGCATCGGTCTAGTGGTCGCAAGCTGTCCTGGGTCGAAACCTGGACCGCATGAAACTGCAGCAAAGAAGTCGGACAAAGTGTTTTTCAATTAGGAATTTCTCAGTAGCAGCCCAGAGTCTGGATTTGTACCCGGTTGCTGGCAATAGGGTCGCCCCCTATTACATGGGACTTAAACATAACTCGCGAAATATGGGTACCTACTATGGGTACAACTAGACATAATGGTATTTTATGTTAAA
The DNA here is from genome assembly GCA_947363905.1 of Lithophane semibrunnea. Lineage (NCBI taxonomy): Eukaryota > Metazoa > Arthropoda > Insecta > Lepidoptera > Noctuidae > Lithophane > Lithophane semibrunnea. Next base: position 12,579,339 of record OX376210.1, read on the forward strand.
ATATAATTTAAAACGTGCCAAAATTATCGGTTTGAGCTTCGACAAAGAAAAAAACTTCAAGCCTTTCTTAACACAGACTTACGTTAAGAGGAAATAGGGTCGGTCTTTTCTCAATACAAAAGGCTCTCGTCTATTTCCTCCTCCAATATTGGACCAATTTGGAAGATATTTTATAAATTGAGTATGAAAGATATTTACTATCCCCTATGTTTTTCATTTTTCATTAATAGTTGTCAAATTTGTACAATAGGCCTCTGATGACGGCTGTCTAAACAGGCAATTTTGAGCATTTTCCGAGGGTTCTAGTGCTTCTAAAGATAGTCTATAATCAAGACGGAAAACATAGGGGCATAGAACTAGTTGATATTTATTTTACTGTAAAAATCATTGCTCTAAGGTCATGACCCAGAGAGAAAACAGGCGAGAGCGTTTGTATGGAGTGGGGACCGACCCTATTTCCTCTTAAAGAGAGCTCTAAAAATATTTCCACTCTCGGTAAAAATATAGTATAACTTAAGCACTAACTCGCTAGGGTAATATAAAATGCAAGATTGTAACGTTACGGTCTTGTTTGTGCAAGATGTATATTAACATGGAAAAAGAAGAAATAAACAGGAATGCTTGGAGTCGCCTTGTCGTGCCAGAGGTAACCGCAATACGTGAAGCGTATGAGGATACAAAAACTTTGTGTCTTTGGTTTTCAATTTTCGTTTTTTGCCACAGACTTCCGAAATTAAAGATTATTTTCACTTTTTTTGTGTTTTTTTTGGAAGTCGGTAGATTTTTTTGTGTAAAAAAGTTTTTATTTTTCACTTTTTAGCTGTCGTACATCGTCCATATAGACTTAGTGGGAAAAATACGTAATATTGAAGCTAACTCAAAAACTACGCAAGCAAACTTAATAAAATTTATGTGGGACCACCTCTGAAGCATGACCAACCAAACAAAAAAAATCATTAAAATCAATTCATAATAATTCATAATAATCGCGTAACAAAAAAAATAAACACAGACGAATTGAGAACCTCCTCCTTATTATTTTTTTATGAAATACATTGAGAAGTATTTCTTAAAAAATTAAGTGAGAATTGCATCTTTAGACCGATCTGTCAATTCCATAATTAAATGACACTATTGACAGCCTCACTTCAAGTCTAAGCTTTCACAGTGACCTTAAAATAAAAAATAAAAATATCATTTATTTGCATAAATAAGGTACACAAGGTTCTTAAGATAATATTATTTAGTTATTATTTAAAAAAAAGTAATTAACTTGAAATTAATTAAATAAAATACAAAATAGACCGGCTGGACTTTTATACTGAGTCTAACAAATTAAATCAAATCACTTTATATCGTTTTCAAATCCAATAACAAAACGTGGTGTCGTTGATTTTAAAAACAAACAGGAAAACATTTGTCATTGTTTAATGTTTAGTGACTTTGATAGTAAGTTTACAAGCGTTTACTCGTTGACTTTTCATAACAATCAGGACAACTTTAGATGACAATACGCGTTTTTATTATAACACGGCACAGCCGCGCGTCAAATAAGTCTGAAAGGGCATTACCAGATCCTTGATGCTCGCTTCAATTTGATTGGTGGAAGCTGTCCCAATCGTTAATAGATCACGCCGTTACGCAGCTCTTTACGATTAGATAATTGTTCCAAATTGTTCAGAGCGGAGTTTAAAGAAAACAGAATGTTACCATCGTTAAGTCGCTCCGTAATTATTGTGTTGTAAAACTTGTCTGGTGTAGGTTTTATGGTTTTAATTTAAGTGTTGTTTCAAGTACCTTGGTTAAAATCTTTAATAGACACAGGTGCTTAGGAACAGAAAGGTATTTGACTCTGACTTGGCTTCACATGCTGTCGAGAAATGTCTCTCGGGCATGCCGGCTTCCTCACAATGTTATTCTGCACTGTTTTTGAAGCAAGTGATAATTTTATAATACGCACATGAATCCGAAAATTTAGAGGTGCGTACTTGGGTTCGAGTCTGACGGTCACACCAGAAGGCTGAGCCCATAGCCCGATTGAGCAGCCGACAACCTCCTAGGTTGACGAGATGCCATAAACAAAAAAGAACCGGCCAAGTGCGAGTCGGACTCAACGAAAGGGTTCCGTACCAATTATCTATAAAAACAGCAAAAAAAATCACGCTTCTTTGTATGGGAGCCCCCTTTGATATTTATTTTATTCTGTTTTTTATTGTTTTTTATTATAGCGGCAACAGAAGTACATCTTCTGTGAAAATTTCAACTGTCTAACTATCACGGTTCATCTGATACAGCCTGGTGACAGACGGACAGACGGACAGACAGACAGACGGACGGACAGCCAATTCTTATTAATAGGCTCTCGTTTTACCCGGTTTAACCCTAAAAAACGGGCCATTGAAAGAACAGAAAGAAGGAAATATTGTTAATTGTACGTATCTTGTAATGTTGTAAATAACATTAGGCTTGATTGCAGAATGTATATATTGCACAACAATAAAGTTATAATATACTCATTAATAAAAGCGTAATGGATCCAATTAATTGAATAAAACCACTCTATATCGGCGATATAATTAAAATATCATCACATTGCCCGCACGATTCGTTCCCCTAGATTGATTCTCGCCACAACACGGTATGAAATAATGATACGAACAATTATTATAATTAAATCATTAATAATTGCATGTTTTAATAAACTATTATGAAATCAATGTTCTTATAGATTTTATAGTTCTTGTAGTTCTTATAGTTTGTATAATCCTTAATTCCTTAATATTTTTTTAGTTCTTGTCGTTTTTATAGTCCTTAATTCCTTATAGTTTTTACAAGTTCTTGTAGTTTTTTATAGTTTTTATAGTCCTTAATTCCTTAATATTTTTTGTAGTTCTTGTTATAATTCTTGTAGTTCTTATAGTTCGTTCTTACAATGTTTATAGTTCGTATAGTACGTCTTTCTTTGCACCAACTCTTGCATGCGGGAGTATTTGACATATTTTCTTTTTCACGTCGATTTTCATCTATTATTCAAATACAATCATGTAAAACTGTCACGTTTTAACCGCCTCTGTGGTCTAGTGGTTAAACCACCTGTCTCAGACTCGGAGGTCCCGGGTTTGATTCCCAGTGGGGACAAAATTTTCTACTCGGTTTGGTTGGTGGTAGAGCTTGTTCTAAGTCCGCCTGGCTAGCTACCAACACCTTTCTAAGTCTGTCGCCATAACAACAATGTTAACAGCATTGTTGTGTTTCGACGGTTAGAGGTATGATAGCCAGTTCCTCTGTGGCTGAGGATTCCTGGTGAAGCCCGCTTCCACCTTCGACCTAATCATCACTTACCATCAGGTGAGATGCAAACCAAGAGCTACCCGTTGCGGTAAAACAAAAATGTATTTTATTAAATCCAGCATCAAAGTCAAAGTCAAAGTCAAATAATTTATTTCAAATAGGCACATATATGGCACTTTTGAACGTCAAACAAAGAAGTAATTGATTCTAGTTGCCCCTTCCAAAAGGTAGTTTTCGTATGGAGAAGAATGGGCAAGAAACTCCATCGTTACTCTTTTAAAAATGTTTTACAATATTTTGTATACATTAATTATATAATTATATGTGAAGACGATGCACCTACAATAAGATTACTGTACTACGAAAGGTAAAAAGAATTATAAATGGAGCAATAATGAATAAATTAATTACCAGATACATGGTGCTCACATATTTACAAAGATTGTAAAAGTATACGATATTACAATAGTCCTAACATTGTTACAAGTAGTACTAATAAGTCAGTGCGTGAGTTTAAGTAATGACAGAGTGTAAAAGTCTATGACATACAAATAATAAATAAAAAAAACTAAATTAGCTATCAGTTTGATTTTGTCCAGACACTAAATCGTCCTATGGAGCAAGACCAGCATGTTTCCAAGCATTCTTATCTTGGATATAATCCTCTAATTTGTAATAAGCTTGTTTACAAAGTGTACTTTTTATATGAGTTTTAAATTTTCTTTCATTTAATTGCAATATATCACAAGGTATTTTGTTATAGCATTTAACGCAGTACCCCATAAAAGATGTTTGTACTTTAGCTAATCTGAAAAATGGTTGATCTATTTTATCTTTGTTGGTATTCATAATAAGTAAAGTCACTTAAACGCTGGCAATAGCTTGCACTATTATAATATCTGTGGCTTGCACCAAACTTTCAAAGTACTTACTTATAAAAATGTAATTATTCACATTCATATATTAAAAACTTATTTTGTTAAAATTGGTCAGGTTTCGTTTTATTTCTTAACGACAATATTTTTTTTTAAAGGACCCTCTATGAAACTAATAGGGAATATGCATGTATTTTTTTAATATTTTTATTCGATAGTTTACATCGCCAAATAATAGTGAAAAAAAAAATTTAGCAAAAAAGCAATTTAAAGTAGTTAAAAAAATGTTTAAATATATCCAACCGATCCGGGCTATTTAAACGCCCTCCATTTGGCGCGCTTGGTGTGGTGACGTCACAGACCGTGAAAACAGACAAGCAACTGTCAAGTCAACGTCAAACACTCCTTTTTCTATGAGCGTTTGACATTGACTTGACACTTGTTGATTGACTTGACATTGACATTTTGATTGTTATCCCGGATTGTTACGTCACATCCGCTCTTAGCCTTTTTAAGTATTTGAATTAGCCACAGTTTTTTGGGACTTTTTAAAAATTAATTTCTCGCTCAAAAAGAAATTTGATTCAAAAATATTGATAGAGGCATAATTCTGAAGTAACATAGTTTATAGAAAAAAATATTTGACCCATATTTGAATCACATGCATATTCCCTATTGGTGATCCCTGCCCCAGATAATCAACATAAAATCTGCCACTCGATACCAATGCAAGCCAGTCCACCTGACATAGTGACGGTGTCCCAGCCATACGGCCTAACATATTTACATGGCGAGCATGTCTTGAAGGTGAGGTCCGTATTAGTATGTGGCAACCACTTGCTGTACACTTGTACAGTTACACAAACTGTGTTCTACTCATAGGTATAAGAATGAAGGTTGTACTGCAGTTTGTGAGCGATGTAGAGGCTAGGAGAGCAGCGGGTGACTTACGGCCAGTTTCTTCATCAAAAGTAACAGCCAAAGTAACAGTCAACTGTTTTTTGCACTGTCGTATTTTCAATCCTCGGCGGTGAGGCGAGGATTGAAAATCCAACAACGCAGAAGAACAGTTGACTGTTACTTTTAGGAGCGGTAGGCAACTTTTCAAGTAGTTTTAGCTTTTCAAATAGCATTGATATCATGGCATCATTAGCGCAAAGATGAGTATTCATTTGCATGCTGGATATTATAGAACTTTGAACTTAAACTCGGCATAGTTTTTTCTTGATATCAGTTGAATGTGTCTAATATGGATCATAAGTCATTTGGACAAACTTTTTTAATATTGGACATGGTGCAACTTAGATCTTCATAATAATATAACATAACATCACGCTTGTATTCCTCGCAGGGTAGTTCAGAGGTGTACCTTTAATAATATTTCGCCAGATAAATGTTTAAGTCCTATGTAATAGGGGCGAGCCTATATTGCCATCAACCGCGCACGAATTCAAACTCCGCCCAGCTAGCAAAATAGTCTTTCACAAAATCACATATAAGAACAAAAGCATTTTAAAAGGTTTATAAGTTTCCTGATTAAGAAGGGGCCTCATAAGGCATTTATAAAGATGATTTGAACTGAAAGTGTTTTTGTATTGACAGCGATGCGGACGAATTTTTCGAACTCGAGGCTCTTCATCTTTTTTTACATTTTGTACATACTATACATATTTCTTTCTTAGTTTTAGCTTATAATATTGTATTGTTACTTAATAATAGCTTATATATTGTATTATACATAAAACAATTGAATTTTTCGTATATTTAAGCTTTGTACATAGTGTTTTACCTTTTTACCTCAATAAACTTTTATTTAAGTATTATTATTTTATTTTTTTATTTATTGTTACTTAATAACAGCTTATTATTGTATTTCTGTATTTCAGTTTAAATTACAGTAATTTAAACATAAATAAAAGTGTTTTTTAATAGTGTTTTATAAAATTAGTATTATAAGCTTACCTTCTAGCTGCTTCTTCATATCGAAACCAAAAACAGAGTTCCCTCTTTCGCTTACAAAATCCCACCTACTTTCACTATAAGTAAAAGACAATTTTCCCCGCTGTTTTCAAAGCCCTCCTTAGAAATACTAGTATAAAGTACACAATAACATTCATGGTCAAAACAATATTGTGCATAATGTGGCCCTTTGTGTCCCACTTGGGGTCACAAAGTCACTCGTACAATAGGTCCCACGGCGGTAACTGTAATGTCAACTGTACCTTACTTGCTGCCTTTTTGGGAATAACAGGTACCAGTTTGTAGAAGAATTTGTTATTTGGCTTACAAAGTATGACGGTTGGTACTCCAGATCCTTTCGATAGGGGATGTAAGAAGTACCAAAAAGTATCGTAACATATCGTATCGATATTTAAAAAAATATCAATATCGATTTTGATGTATCGAAAAAAATATATCGATATATCGGTGTCAATTTTTTTTTTTAAATAAGTTTTTTTTGAAGTGCAATTGATTCGTTTATTATTAATTTATACTAGGAAAAAAGTCTTAAGGGTTAGAGGCAGAGGTGTACCTAACACCTACATTTCGCCAGTTATGTTTAAGTCCCATGTAATAAGAAAAATAGAAAGAAAAATGCGTTTATTGGCATTGTCACACAAAAATACACCTTAAAACTAAAAAAAACAGAAAACAGTCATTACAATGCCAAAAGGGCCTCAGCTCAGCATATTGTCAGATGGCAACACACAGTGTACCACCTGACGCTGATTTTCAGCTGCAACCCACGAGTGTCATACGCTAGAAACATAATATACTTAATAAATTAAAAAACTGATTGAAAAGAAAAAAAAGAAATACAATAAATAAAATATCTAATAATTGTGAAAATAAAAAATAAATAAAAAATATATATAAAGTATAGTTTTTTTTTTTTAAAGGCAACATTCCGTTTTGTCGGCATAATATATAAAAACACACACACAGGCATTCTAGGCACTCACAGGCATATAATAGGGGGCGAGCCTATCGCCTTCTGACATTACGCTGAGTTGACGCCCTTTTGGCATTCTAATGATTGTTTCCTGTTTTTATAGTTTTAAGGTGTATTTTTCTGCTACAATGCCAATGAACGCATTTTTCTTTCTTTCATCAACACTACCAAAACCAAAACAAAAAAAAGAAACCAAACCAAAGAACTCCCTCCAAAGCAAAGAATTGTAACAACACGCTGTTACGCAACCCATGATATAAAACCACGCTTTCTCCGTATCAAGCTAAGCAGAGGAGTAAACAACACATGTCTGATGTTTACCTGACATGTGTGTGACAATAATGTTGACAGATGACATCTGATTCAGGTGAGACAGCCGTAAACTATAAGTTACGAGGAAATAAGACCAAATGACAATCTGATACAGAACATTACGCTAACTTTCGCTAGAGGGGGTAGATCGAAATGGACTCATAAGAAATGCATTAGCGAAGTTTCGTTCAACCACCCAATCAATCTGCCTAGCCTTTTCCCAACTATGTTGGGGTCGGTTTCCAGTCTAACCGGATGCAGCTGAATACCAGTATTTTACATGGAGTGACTGCCTATCTGACCTCCACAACCCAGTAACTGGGTAATACGATACCCCTTGGCATGGGGTCTCAACTCGAACAAATTATAATTAGTCTTGAAAAAAAATCATAGATGGCAGCATAAGTAACAATTTATGAAATTAACAATCACTAAAAAGCGTTATACGACAAATTTTGGCTGAGGTAATATTAGTAAAAATCAAAACATCTTTGTTTAATGCTGATTTATGTATTTACACTCATAAATCTCGGATTTTCAACAAAAAACTTAAATTAAGCCGTTTACTTTAATTCGAACCCTTAGAATGATAAAGTAGCAATCTATAAATCATTTTGTTGAGAGCTCTTTGCAATAGATGGCGTTTTACTCAAGTGATGACAGGGTCACTTTAAACTTGCGTTTATGTCGTTTCATTAAGGAAAATCAAACAATATATTTTTTTAAATCTAGTACTTTACGTAGAAATATAAAAATTGAACACCTAGGAAGAAAAAACGTAAAAAAGGAAAAAAAACATCTAGGAGTCTTGCGTAGTATCTAGGCAAGACTCCTAGATGGCGTTAAAAAAACTACAGTCTCTGGCAATTAGTGAGTCGCTGATGCTGCCATCTGTTAAAAAAATGGAGAACGAAAAATAGCCAGCTGAATAGCCAGACTTAGGGTGGTGTCATTTCTTTGTATGGGATTGGGTATCTGTACGTAGTATTATAATATCTGTGCCCTTGGTAAGACTGGTTGTCAGACTTTCGGGCTTCTGACGACCCGTAACGGCTGTCAAAGATCTATGAATGACAGCCGGGATGAACGGCTTAACGTGCTTTCCGAGGCACGGAGGAGCTTCGGTATTTAAAGATGCTTAACCTGATGGATCGACCCGTGTGGCTGTTATTACTTGGCCACGAGACTTGACTTGGTTCCGTTAGACCACCTATTAGACTAAAATCTATTTGATAGATAATGGAAACAAATGACTGAAACATGAACTTCTAAATCTAAAGGTATGTTTACAAGACTTCAAGATCGCCCATAAAACCAAGTAGTGGTTACAGTAACAAAAAATCAATCCTAACTGTGTAAACTGAAACAATATTATAAGCGATTCCGAGCAATTTTTCGACTGTCAGCCAAAATACTACCGGAGTAAAATAATTACAATCAGTAAAATCTTCAAATCCTACTAAGATTATAATCCAACTAATATTATAAATGTGAAAGTTTGTGTGTTTGGATGTTTGTTACTCAAACGCAAAAACGGCTAAATGGATTTGGATAAAATTTGGCAAACATATAGTTTATAACCTGGATTAACACATAGGATACTTTTTATCCCGATATTCCCACGGGATCGAGACTTACGCGGGTGAAACCGCGGGGCGCAACTAGTTACCCATTCATTTTTCGAGGATTAAGTTTGACATAAATTTACTCCACGTTAAATAATAGAATAATGGGGTAAGAATTTCTGACGGACAAACCCACAACCACTACTAGTTACCTCTCCTGGGAATCAAACTCAAGACCTCACACTGACCAGTCTCGACAATCATGATCATCGCCCATCGATCATTCAGACGCTGCATCTGATATTATGCTAATAGCCCGCCAGTGTCCGCGATCAATCATTGGGCTTAATGATCAGTTTTTGTGATCAAATCATTATGGAGGATCATCATCAAATGTTGGGATATTTCGATAAGTTGGTAGTCATTACTGTGATTCATTCCATTCTAATACCAAAAACTAATACCACTGGTATTTGTAAAAACACATAATTTATTTTCTACTGGCTGCGCCCCGCGGTTTCACCCGCGTAAGTCTCGATCCCGTGGGAATATCGGGATAAAAAGTATTCTATGTGTTAATCCAGGTTATAAGCTATCTGTTTGCCAAATTTCATCCAAATCCATTCAGCCGTTTTTGCGTGATTGAGTAACAAACATCCAAACACACGAACTTTCACATTTATAATATTAGTAGGATTATATTATTAGGATAGGATAGTAGGATTCCAAACGGTTATGTGGAGAATTTTTGCTTGGATATGAGTTTTATGTAGACAAAGTTTTAAATTATATAAAAACTTAAAAAAAAAACTCCTCGAGACCTGCTTTGGGTTCAGTGTTTGATTCACAGATGAGAAAAACTAAAATCAAAATTACTAATAAAAAAATGTAGGTTAGTAAAACTATTACAAAAAAAATATAGGTTAGTAATTTGGATAAAATATTACTAAATTCGAAAGTTGAAAAAAAAATCTACCTAATCTATAAGTACCTTTTAGTAGAAAGGTCCCTTGATTTTAACCCTTCAAATATCAGTTTAATTTACTAAAACATTCGAATTCATTTCGATTGAAATTCGTAGTACATAATTCCCTCCGTAGGCCAAAATTAAGTTACCAAAAGATTCTTACGCAAACATTACTACAATAATAAAAACAAAAGAATGTTAACCCAATGAAACAAATCACAATCAAACAGTCATTGGCTCTGTTAATTGGCTATTGGGTATAATAAGTCTTTCATTGCTCACACGCAGCCAGCCCGCTACATTTTACTGCAGGCCGATAAGCACTCGATATTTCCCTCTTGTTACAAACTTACCTGGAAATTATTCCTTGTTTGAGATGAGATTTCAAGGTAATTGTGATGCAATAAAAAAGCCTTCATTTCACGATTGCAATAAATACTCAAATGTACACGGCTACACATCAAGCTATACATTCCCAATATAAGCTGACCTCGCATTGTACGGAAATCCTATACAATGCGGGATCAGCTTATACTGGCAATGTATAGCTTGATGTGTAGCCGTGTGTTCAGTCGACTGCACTTCAATGGTACCACTTTGACTTTGAGCTCGTAGTAAGTTTGAGTTCTTTTTTTCCAATCGATGGTAAACTATTCATTAAATGAGTGGGGCCCAGTAGACCAGAGGGCCTAGACAAGTGACAATCGCTTCGAAAGCGTTTCGTATTTCTACAACGACTTTCAACAGAATTGACATAAGCTTTTCGATAGCTTATGTCAGTCCTGTACATTTTTGCCTTTTCCATCATCGTTATCGCTGATAGAATGTCACTTTGTCTAGGGCCTCTGGCCACGCCAATCAGGGCAGCGTCAATTTTTACCCGACTACGGCGAAGCCAATAACCCTCTCTGGTTATGATTTTCACCGGTATGTATGTTCATCTGTGCTCTCATAACTTCTAAACTCCTTATCATTATTTGACAGTATCGTTGGAAGCGTCTTGACCGTTCGCTGCTTGTAGGCTTTTATTATGCCTCTCTGGCCACGCCAATCAGGGCAGCGTCAATTTTTACCCGACTACGGCGAAGCCAATAACCCTCTCTGGTTATGATTTTCACCGGTATGTATGTTCATCTGTGCTCTCATAACTTCTAAACTCCTTATCATTATTTGACAGTATCGTTGGAAGCGTCTTGACCGTTCGCTGCTTGTAGGCTTTTATTATGCCTCTCTGGGAAACAGATCAGATCTGACTGTGTATGTTGACAGATGATCGTTTGTTATCATTAATTTAGTATATTATCCCCCACTTCTTTTATAAAATCAGGCAATGTAGGAATCATCAAGAAGGCGGAGCACGCTTCGGAAGCTCTACATCTCTATGGAATTAAAAAATCTTTTATATTGTGTCAGTAGGTGCATACTTACACAGTTAATTTTATATTAATTTTATTTATTTTTGTTAAAAATCTTACGCGCGCGCCTCTTTGTTCTCTCGCGCCCCTAGGCACGTGCCTAGTTTGCCTTAGGGTTAATACGCCACTGAACCCAAGACCTTATGCTCAGCTGTAGTGTTTACGACCACTAGACCAACGAGTCAGTAAAGAAGAAAAAACTTGTCTTTGCTTTTCAATTTTCGTTTTTTGCCACCGACTTCCGAAATTAAAGTTATTTTTCGTGTTTTCTTTTTGAAGACGGTTGTTTTTTTTTTTGTAAAAAGTTTTTATTTGTCATTTTTTAGTTGTGGTACCTACCCCACACAAATTCGTATACCACTACCTGCTATGTAAATAACAGTGACGGAGTCAACTAAGATATCGTCTACATACGCAAAGTGGGAAAAATACGTAATTATTGAAGCTAACTCAAAAACTACGCAAGCAAAATTAATAAAATTTATATGGGACCGCTTCTGAAGCATGACCTACCAAACAAAAACGAATCATCAAAATCGATTCATAATTGGCGGAGTAATCGCGTACCAAACACACAAAAAAAACAACAAAAAAAACATACAGACGAATTGAGAACCTCCTCCTTTTTGAAGAAATAGGTTAAAAATACAGTCTTGGAAAACAGCGCAACGTAAACGCGAACGAAACCACAGTGTTTTGATTAATCAGTGACTAGGAAACGACGCAGACTTTTCATAACACGTAAAGTTTACGTTCCAACGATTATAACTACGTACATTTACGTTCGTGCGTTACGGTTTTTACAATGAGGAATGTCAACATTGTTTGGGAAAATGGAATAGAAAACAAAAAAAAACAACCGACTTAAAAAAAAACAACCGACTTAAAAAAAACACTAAAAAAGTGAAAAATAACTTTAATTTCGGAAGTCGGTGTCTTTGCTTTTTAATTTTCGTTTTTTGCCAACAAAAAAAAACACTAAAAAATTGAAAAATAACTTTAATTTCGGAAGTCGGTTCCGAAATTAAAGTTATTTTTCACTTTTTTAGTGTTTTTTTTGTTTTTTTTGTAAAAAGTGCGTAAATTGAAGGAAAAATACGTAATATTGAAGCTAGCTCAAAAACTACGCAAGCAAACTTAATAAAATTTATATGGGACCATCTCGGGAGTATACCCTTAGGAACCAAAAAATAATTTTTAAAATCGGTTCACAAACGGCGGAGTAATCGGTGAACATACATAAAAAAAAAAAACAATCATCCGAACGAAGTACCTCCTCCTGTTTTGAAGTCGGTAATGATTGAGTACTCATGCTAGTTAAATTTATAGTGGCGGTAGAAGTCACGCCACCTCTACGATCCTTACATACTTCTTCAACAATGAAAATAACAAAATCTAGTTTAGTATATTCTACGTGAAGGTGACATGACTGTTGTTTAATAATTTATTCTGTTTGATAGATTAGTAGGAGCTCGTGGCCAAGTAAAAACAGCCGCACGGGTCGATCCATCAGGTTAAGCTACGCTTGCCGGAGTTAGTCCGCCGATGGGTGACCATCTTTACATACCAAGATTCCTCCGTACCTCGGGAAGCACGTTAAGCCGTTGGTCCCGGCTGTCATTCGTAAATCTTTGACAGTCGTTACGGGTCGTCAGAATCCCGAAAGTCTGACAACCAGTCATTCGAACACGCTACGCACACATTTGAACTTTAAACGCTTTGATGTGCGCTCGAAAAACCGACTCCGAATGCAAAAGTTGATATAAATGATCAAACTTTGATGAAATACCCAAACACGCCTGCCACACTTGTGTCAAACATGTGATCAAACATGTGATCAAATATTGTTGCTATGTCTGGCGCCAGCATTTATGTGTGCACACCATGTGCACACCAAATGGCAAAGTTGAAATATGTGATCAAACTTTGATGAAATACCCAAACACACCTGCCACACATGTGTTCAAACATGTGATCAAATATTGTTGCTATGTCTGGCGCCGGCATTACCAAGGGGTATCGTATTACCCACTTATTAGGTGGTGCAGGTCAGATAGGCAGTCACTCCATGTAAAATACTGGTATTCAGCTGCATCCGGTTAGACTGGAAGCCGACCCCAACATAGCTGGGAAAAGGCTAGGCAGATTGATAGTGATAGGTTAGTAGGCTAGCCTAATGATGAATGTCGCAGTGGCACTCAAAATAATGCTCTGGCACGCAATAAATTGCTTATGAACTCGTCACCGATCATAAACATCATTTTATGAATGTGTACCACAGTTCTGCATAAGAAATAGATTGCTATACTCAGATTGGAATGCATTAACCCAATTTCTAAAACAGTTTTACTATACAAACGATGACAAATAACTCATGTTTTCAATTCAAACCAGGTTGGAATTCTAAACACTGTCGAAGAACCAAACTGGCGCATATTTCTTCATTAAGGACTTGTTTAGACGGACCACTAAAAGTGAGCGCTTAGTTGCGCATAAGCACCACATTTTGCAACAGCCTCGTGGCTAAATGATAACAGCTGTACTGGGGGCCAAGTCTACTAATTTACAAACGTGTCAGTGGTCTTACAATGATGAGTTTTTGACAGATTTTGTATGGCATATCTGTCAAAAACTGATCATTGTGAGACCACTGACACGTTTGTAAATTAGTAGACTTGGCCCCCAGGTCGATCGAAGGTTAAGCAACGCTTGCCGCGGCCGGTTCGTAGATAGGTGACCATCCGATACATACCGAGACCCCTCCGTACTTCGGAAAGCTTTCGTTATGCCGTTGGTCCCAGCTATCATTCGTACGAGTAGATCTTTGACAGTCGTTACAGGAAGTCAGAAGCCTAAAAGTCTGAAACAGGCTTACCGTAATTGGGTAGGCAGTTGCTACATGTAACATACTGGTATTCAGCTGCATCCGGTTAGACTGGACGCCGACCCCAAGGAACCGGGCGCACGGCTGTCTTACAAGAAGTCTGAACAAACCAACCAACAGACGGTTAGCAAACGACAAACGTTAAGAAACTGTAATGCAAATATATTTTCGCAATGCGCTTGCGCAGGGTTAGTAGACGAACAATAAGACTTCCGCACTCCTTATCTATGCGCCGAGGTGATAGTGGGGATAAAATACGTGCCTTCGACCCCAATAAATCATAGGTACATTAAAACAGTAGTATTTTACCTATACATAGGTGGTAAGTAGCTAGATTGTAACATAACATAACATCACGCCTTGGGGACACCCAAAGGGTTGGGCAGAGGTGTACCTATAGTACACCTAATATCGCCAGTTATGTCTAAGTCCCATCTAATAGGGGGCGAGCCTATTGCCATCAACCGGGCTCAAATCCAGACATCGGACTACTACATAGAAATTCCAAATATAAACCCAATAATACTTTGTACAACCTGGAAATCGAACCCAGGCCCTCATGCCGCTAGGACCGATGATGCCTGCCAGGGTCGGCATTTTCGGACTAACCCGCAGGTTAGTCCGAAAGGGATACCGGGACCTTGGCAACAGGCAACTGAAGGAACACGGGTGGGTTTTAATCAGTAAAAGTCTGACACACCCTTCCGCTCCACCCAGAGCGGGAGAAGATATTGGATGATTTCCCACCCTCAAAAAAAAAAAAGGACCTCATGTTCCGCAGTAGCCCTTCGGACCAAAGAGGCAGTTCAAGCGGCCTACCACCACCGCTTACAACAGTATAATTTTAATCTTACTTCGTGGGGGAGATGGAGCTATACGTCCTGTAGAGCTTCATCTCTTTCCTACACTGAAGCCTATTTTTTTATTCAGGCCTGGATTTTCGTACATTAAAATAGCCTAGCCACCTTGTGGTCTTCGTTTCGTTGGTTGGAATTTCAATAGCAGCCGGGAGAGTGGATTTGTGTTAGTTAAAGGCTCGTTCCCTATTACCTACATAGGATCTTACAGTAACTGACTAAATGCTCAACTGATAGATGGTTAGACGGCAATGTTATCAATCATGGTAGAACCTGGATGAGGCTGGAACAGGAGCGTGGAGATTGGCATAAGAAAAACTTTTTACATAAAAAAAACAACCGACTTCCAAAAAAAGCAATAGACAGTGAAAAATTACTTTAATTTCGGAAGTCGGTGTCTTTGCTTTTCAATTTTTAGGTTTTTGCCACCGACTTTCGAAATTAAAGTTAATTTTCACTTTTTTGTGTTTTTTTGGAAGTCGGTTGTTTTTTTTGTCACTTTTTCTTGTGTTACACACAAAATCGAAATACCACTACCTGTTATGTAAATAACAGTGACTGAGTCTAATAAAATTGATAAAGGACCACCACTGAAGCATGACCTACCTAACAAAAAAAGAATCATCAAAATCAATTCATAAATGGCGGAGTAATCGCGTAATAAACATATAAAAAAATAAAAACATATAGACGAATTGAGAACCTCCTCCTTTCTGAAGAAATCGGTTAAATAAAGAGGCCAAGGCTCAGCAGTGGGTGAAATCAGATGATGAAGATGATGATAATGAAATGCTACCTTTCTGACTGACAAGATAATACTTTTACCCCAGCGTGAGTAATTCTTGATTTAACTACTCAAATATTTGTATGACCTACAGAACTAGGCAACTACATATTTGTGCATGTGCATTTAGATTTCTCTCTGTAAACGCATCCTCAATTTCGGAGAAAGGATTGAAGAGAATGTAACCAATGATTCATTTTAACCCAACATATTGGATTATTCAGTTAGATCAGTTAAGACTGGAAGCCGACCTCTACATAGTTGAGAAAAAGCTAGGCAGATGATGACATTGAATCCTAACGCCATCAATACTAGAACTAGTCGGACTCGCATACGAAGGGTTCCGTACCATCTTCTATAAAAACAGCAAAAAAATGACGTTTATTGTATGGGAGCCCCCTTAAATATTTATTTTATTCTGATTTTTTGTATTTGTTGTTATAGCGGCAACAGTAATACATCATCTGTGAAAATTTTAACCGTCTACCTATCACGGATCATGAGATACAGCCTGGTGACAGACGGACAGACAGGCAGCGGAGTCTTAGTAATAGGGTCCCGTTTTACCCTTTGGGTACGGAACCCTAAAAAACGTTGTAATTAAGGACTATAAATAACTCATCAACAATTATCTAGATAATGATAACACGTACTATAAAGATAACGTACTAATTATACAAGCTAATTATCTATAGGTACTTTACCTCAGTAGGTGACAGTAAACAATGACAGACTTCCTAACTTTCCATTATTTTAGCATTATAGAGAGATTCAAAGAGGAGGTAGGCACAAACGGGAGAAGGCCTAACCAGTGGGTGGAACAAGGCCACCAATGATGATAATGATGAAGCAGTAAGTATAGAATGACTGATGGCAAGATAAGTTATAGCCATAAAAATATCGTGAAGACATTATGAGCACAAAACTGAGCCAAATGCCGTGAAAAAGAGGCACGTATTGTGGATAATAATGATGATAGAATTATCGCATTAAGCTTGAATTTATGCGATAAATTGCACTAGTGTTTCCTGCGGCTGAATAAGATAGCCATCGCTATCATTATTATACACATTATAGAATAGGATATAGGGCCTAATAATGACATCATTTTGATATCTGACGAAGAAAAGAATAGCATATAATATGCTGATTATGATTATCAGTCGATAAACATCCGCTACTGAACTCGATACTTCTGATAGAGAACTGCATAAAATAAATCGGAGACAAACGCGCCTGGCGAACTAAGATGATCATCCGTGGATCTTAGTTCGCCAAGCGCATGTTAGGTATCTTGGGTGAGGATGATGATATTATAAGGGCGCATGACGGCACTGCTGTAGAAAGTCTTGCCTGGATCCATCACAGGAAGAAACGAGATGACGATAGTCACTCCTGGCACTCCACCAACATTAAAGTTCATTCATCACTAAGTTTCATTCATCAACCACTTTATCCTTCCTTACATTGAAACCAGAAGGGTCAGAGGTATAACGTCTACAGGATTAATTACTAATTAGCTCAAAGATCACGCATTGACGTCACATTTCAAGCAGAAGCTACAGGAATATAAACATGCCTGTGGTTTTCCGGTACGCATCCTTTATCCTATTATTGAGGCAAAAAGATGGCGTATTAATATTCCGCACTTCCGTAATTATTATAACGACCAAGAAGAAGAGACTATTATGACCACAGAAATGTGCAAAAAGCACAGGAGTTCACAGGACTAGTCGATGAGGCCACGCTTGGGATAGACCTATGTTCAACTGTGCGTCTTTCGACCGAAATGATGATGATTATGATGATAATAATCAAACAACATCAGAGAAAACAAAAAGCGATAAGTGAGGAGCTCGTGGCTAAGTAAATCAGCCGCACGGGTCGATCCATCCGGTTAAGCTACGCTTGCCGGGGTTGGTCCATGGATGGGTGATCATCTTTACACACCAGGACTCCCAGCTCTTGGTCCCAGCTGTCATTTGTGGATCTTTGACAGTTGTTACGGGTCGTCAGAAGACCGAAAGTCTGACAACCAGTCTTATCAAGGGGTATCGTATTACCCAGTAACTGGGTTGTGGAGGTCAGATAGGCAGTCGCTCCATGTAAAATACTGGTATTCAGCTGCATCCGGTTAGACTGGAAGCCGACCCCAACATAGTTGGGGAAAGGCTAGAGGTAGATGATGATTACCAGAGGAAACAAAACCAAAGAAAGTAAATTCTTGTTTGTATTTTTCTAAAGTGTCCTACAGAAGGATTTCTCCCGTATCGTGGGTGCGTTTACTGACACAGATCTCACATGCACAAACACACAACCGGAACATCTATCACTACTGTCAGTAGGCTAAACTAATATTTGTGACGAGAAAGGACTGTTGTTTGTTTATGGTTGATATTTTATTTTTGTTGTCATAGTGATATGACAATAGGAATGCTATGAGCAATCCTCAGAGTTATTGAAGATAATGCATTGGCAATAGGGGTAGATTTAAGCTGGAAATTTGTGCACGGAACACCAAAAACTATGTCAATTCTTACATACCAAATAATCATGGGGCTTAATAATATTTTCTAACTTTGCCCGGGATATCGTCCGCGTGACTTGTTTTAACATTAAATATTATATAGCTCTTTCCTCCAGTTTATGCTTTATGTATGTATATATTTATTGTATATGTAAATGGTACACTATGGACTACCTTCAGTATTTTCCCTCCTTCTTACTTTAATCCATCCAACAGTTGTCTGTAAAAGATCGCTTTTAGCGATAAGACCGCCCATTGTGTCACCGTATGTTAAATTTCTACATTTATATCTGTAATTTTTATGGTGTACATAATTCTATTCAAATAACAAAATTAGTGAAAGAATATTCGGAATCGGATCAGAAGTTCCGAAGATTACCCCCTACATAAAAACTCACAATTATTACCCCTTTTTAAAATATCAGTTTAGAACTACAGACTCCGGCATGAGCTATTCTCATAAAGTTTATGACTATAATATATAGAAGAATAAATAGCAGGAAGTATAAAATTTAATATTTTTACTAATTGAAGTAAATAACTTGACCTGTCAAAAAACCAGAACTCAGGTTATCGATTTTACCCAATAACAGGGAGAGCAAAAGTAGGGTAATGATTTGTACGCCCTTTCTTTTTACTCTACTTTTAAATGCCAAAAGGGTTAGTATACCGCACGTATTTCATCTAGAACTAGTTTTGTATAATCATCTGCGATATTCTCTTAGACAATAGAATTGATTGTAATTTTTATAATGTCATCATTTGAGTGGTTATTGATAGCAAAAACAGTTAGATTAGGATTCTATACCATCATCCTATAAAATTGTAAATTTATCTGCATTTAAATTCCGTTACATCATTACACTAAACAAAAACATGACATGTTCATAATCAAAAATAGATCAAAAAACGGTAAAAACATTATATTATTAGAATAGTTACCTAAAATATTACTTTTATCTTTCCCTGTAACTTATTTGTATGTTTGTTTTATTTTACTCAGTTAAATAATAGGCACCTAGTTAAAATGATTAAATTATTCTGGTTATCGTGATTTATTAGCGACTATTTAAAACAGATTAATTTCGTACAAATTATCCCTGTATTATCCCTGTAACAAAATTAAATAAGGAAGAAACACGTATTAAAGTGCATTTTAATTATTACTGATATTACGATTAACTTAATCACCACGATAATAATCAAAACAAAATAAATAATTATTATAAAAACGGGTACAGAACCAGTTTAAGACGACAGTAATCTCTAAACAAATTGAAACAATAGATATGATGTAACAGAACTGACAAATGAATGATTCAATATCAGTGTGAGAACAATTATGCTTAAACAAACAGCCGACCTAGATACAGAAGCAAATTGTCCGTGCATATCAAATGCGGCAGTAAATCAAAATGTAACGTAATAAGACGTTAACGATGAAACATTCTTGAGGGAATAGATAGAGTGAATCGTTGAGCACCTTTCTATCTATTTTGATGAGACAGAATGAGGCAAATTCCGGATTAAATCCAAAAACGTTTTAATAGTTTTAAAGAATCTTAAGCTCAAAGCTCATAGCTGTGTTTTGGTGATTCATCAATGAAGCGATTTAAACAATAAATGGTAGTTCAATAACAATAACATAGAAAACAAGGTGTTCATACAAAACAGTATAACGAACAATGGTCAAGGATTTTATAAAATTATCTATTTCTCGAAGGCTATTATTTGATTTATTAGTCCACGCGGAAGAATTCGTAGAAAAATGCGGTCTAATAATAAGGCTGACAAATACTATTATTAGCTTAATAATAAAGACTCTCTGACGTTAAAAGCAAATTTCTTTTGTTGAAAATAACAAAGAAATTACACGATTAGTAAAAATTAAGAGAAACCATAACATGTTTTCGATTATCATCGGTTTACAAAAGCGCCTAATATTAACTCTCAAGTGTTGCAGAGTATACAACATTTATCACACACTTGACACTAATACGAATTATACAAACAATCTGTCCGATACGATCGCAGATAACAACGATTGATTTGAAGTGAAACAACATACCTAAATCATCGAGGAATGTAAATTTCATAACAAATGATCCGATGAATAGCAACTTTTACTTCCTATAGAATCGTACTAATGCATGAATCACTACGAGTATACAAGCCTCAATAAGATGAATTCAATTTTTTCAACGCATAGTGCACTACTGCATAAGTCATGTTAAAATCCCAACAGAATGCATCAACCCATAAAACTCACATTCCACGGTAAACATTGAAAGAACTTTTACAACCATTTTACTATTCACTGCACTTTAATTAGAAGACTGATAAACTAGAAAATAAACAATGCAGATGAAAGTGTTGATACAAACAAGAATAAAAAAGACCGTGCCTAAACAATGGGACTCATTGAAACGCATCGTGTGTAAGAATTTCAAAATCTACTCACCATGCATGTCAGCATCAACACTATGGACCACGAAACACTTGCACATTAACACACAAATAAGAGAAGATATTTTTTAGAACTTTTCAAAACACAAGACCTAAAATATTCCCTTGAGGGACACCACAAGTTAATAATTCGAAAATCGTATTTCGTTCGCAACGTGCGCGCGAGTCGGTAGGCGCGTGCGTTTCAATAACGGTCTGCTTTCAACACTGGTCGACGACTAACTGAATACGCTCTGCGCAAGCGGTGCTGTTTACTATGAACCCCATGCGCAAGATTATCAAAGCTTTCAACGAATTTTCGCCTCTATCCTTGGAAGCGAAAGGTAAATTTTGGATCGTATACTATCACTCTTATCCGTCAGACGCAAGTATTTGTCATTTTGTATGAATGGAAAAATAAACAGTACGCATAGAGCTTTCTGTATGCGTTCGTTTCGTTTTATATCATAACCTTAATTAATGTTTATATCGCTTACAGTCCTTGGCTCGTTTGAGTCTCGTATGACATTATGATTCATTTTGTTTCACTATTCACTTCTCGCTTAGATTACTTTTATTTTGTGCAGTTCATCATAATTATGTATGTTAATAATATTTCTGGGAACGTTTCTAGTAGAGATATAAAATTATGTTTCTTGTTACTATTCGGATATTTGTGGCATGTGTCCAAATGAAATGTAATGAGCTCTATTTAAAAATGTCTCATTTCATTGTGAACTTTATTGCTGTGTGATTAAAATATATTTTGTTTGTATCCATGAGATGTTAGAATGAGATGTACGACAATAAACAAATGTAAAAATATTTAAATACTTAGTTCGTTGTACTTTTATTTTCCTGTTGATCGAAATAAAACTGACGCCATTGACCTAAATATTTATTTCCGATCTTCCCGGTACCTATTACCTGATAAGAATATTTAAATTCATCAATATTGTTCCTGTGAAAAGTTTTTTTATAGTTTCACTCTCGTCTTCCGTATGGAGATATACAAAGATTGAAATATTTTGTACACTCATAAATTACCCATGTGACTCTGTAAATGTGTATAATTAGGTGGGAACTGTAAAATAAAAACAGTTGGTCTAATTATAGAATTCACAACAAATACTACAGCGCGGGGCTCCCTTCGCCAATAACAAATTATTATTATTATACTCTTAGTTGCAGGAGGCCAGGCAACAACCGGGATTATCATGGTCCGGAGACTAATGACCTGAGAAGTCGTGGGAATTCTTTAACAAATAAATTTGGAAACGAATATAATTTTGCCTATATGTAATGTGTGTGTGAATGTATCTTCTCACTTAGAAATAATGGAAACTATTTGCTCCCATTCCTGAATCCGTATTGTTTTAGGACAGGTATATCAATCTTGATTGTGCTCTTTATCTTAATCCCAGATCAGCGAGATATATGGGTGTATTTGGATAACACATTAATAATACAATGCGATTTTGTTATTATAAGAGGCGCCACGCGCGTCCATTGATGACTTAGTTCACCAAGGACTTTAAACCACAAATAAGTACAAAATATTATGACTACTTAATATGTCTTGAACCTATTATTCTTATGTATGACGGTTTATTCTAAAATAGTATGAACGAGTTCAATTTAAGTTACATTCTTTGGTTCTATCCCTTAGTCATCATCGTACAGTATGGTCACTTCTACAAATATATTACTGGCTTATCTACTGTCGAAGCTAGTAATGGTCCACGTATAGTCTTGGTAAGTGACAGGGTATCAACCTATATTGACTAGTACATAAAAATCATTAAGCTCTCGTTTAAAGCCAATAAAATTGTTTTTCGAAGTATTTGTGACAAGACACTTGTCAAGTAGTTAGTAGCATCTTGAACTAAATTGAATTAGATAAGAAAAGAGATAAAACAATTGGTGACACATGTCGTATTAACGTAGACGATGTTGGAAGTGACTATGTTCAAACAAATTGTGTTACTGATCTTGCTGTCGCTAAAGAAAATTAACTACTAGTTAAAGACTAAGAGTTAATAAAAGCATAGCAAGCCGAGCCTTCAGTAAAAATTTCGTCAGTAACAACAAAGAAAATGAATGTCAGAGACTAGAACGGACAAGCGAAATAGATCATAAATAATCTTCACCCTGGTGAGCTTTGAATTAAAAGTCTTAAACCGAATGCTATTTCACAGGGTAAGGGAAGCCAGGCTTATATTTCAACATCAGTAAAAAGCTTAGGTATGGCTTTACTTTACTCCGGAAATCAATGCAAAGCAGTCTTTGATTAAAATAATCATTGTCCCATGTAAGTAGTAAAAGGCAACACCTTGGCCCTTACAAAGGTTTTCCTTGGAACGTTACAATACTTACAATTAACGACCTCCTTGGCAATACTATTGTAACCTGTTGCCTCTGGTACTGCACTTGCTCAGGCGCCATTGCAATCGTATCCGATATCGTTATTGGTGCACGTGGCTTCGATCAACTACGCATGTAGATTGTTTTCGTACATGCATTCCCTTGGTCCCTAGTGACCAGTCGGAATATAATTATCATCGTCACTGATGGTTCTAGTCTCCTTACTCATACAACCCAACTAACTCGGGTATGGTTAATGGGTATAGTTTATTCATCAACTTCTTCTAAGACAGCAGTGCTGCTGGGAGTTTCTTGCGCTACTTTTTCCCAGGGCGGCCGTTTTGGGAGACTTTCTTATATTATCATTTTGACGTTCAACAATTCTCAGCCTAGTTTGAATTTATAAATGACCAGCTGTTTCCCTAAGATACAAGGATTTCAGCTTCAAGGGATTTCATCTAAGATACAAGATGAAAAATAGCCTATGTTCTTCTCCAGGTCAAGGTTTACCCCTGTGTATATTTGTCCTTTCTTGGCGTCATGTTTGCCGCAAATAAACATATTTTCTTTCTTTCTTTCTTCTTCTGTGTCATCCGTTCAACTGTTTTTGCGTGAAAGCGTTACAAACAAACTCACTTTCGCACATTTATAATATTAGTTAGGATTTTTTGATTTTGATCGTTGGTCACCAAGCACGGCTAAAAACCCAAAAAAGTGAACATGATTTTTTAATAAATATGCCGAAGATAGGCCTTTTGGCAGCTGGGTGTAGTGAGGCATATTATACAGATGCTGATGATGTTAATTCACCAAATTGAGGACAGTATATGAAACTAAATCCTCAAGAACGAGAATTTTCAACCGAGATTATATTTATGGAATTAATCAAGATGAATCAGGAAAAAAGTTATCAGATGTAAACACATATTAACACGACCATTAAAATAAATTCTTAGGTGAAAGGTTAACAAGAATATCAGAAATATACATTAATGTTTAGTGTTTATCATTGTTTTAATTAGAACACTGGAAATATATACCATAATGATAACTATCTTGAAAACCTCACATACCTTATCTAATTCATAATATCATCTCACCATCATCTTTATTCTGATGACTATCTTTATTGGCTTGCATTAGTTTCTTTGCATCTTCCTTGTTCTTATCAATGTGTTCTACTGATGGGGAAACTACAATACATACATAAAATCAGCCTATAATGTTCCCACTGCTGGGACACAGGCCTCCTCTCTGTGAGAAGGAGTGGGCTGTAATCTACCACGCGTCAGTGCAGGTAGATGTCACATGCCTTCGAATTTCACGCCATGCCGGTTTCCTCACAATGTTTTCCTTTACCGTTTTGAGAGCAGTGGTGATGAAATAATCTACACAAAGTAAAGCGTCTGGTTGGGTTCGAACCTACGACCTACAACTCGTAAGTCACGGCCGTTACCACTGGGCCACCACTGCTACAATAATAATTATAATTCTCATTAACGCTGACAATATTTCTACAAAGTGCGCCCGGTTAAATGCAATAGGCACGCGGGCATAGGACTAAAACATAACCGGCGAAATGTGGGTGTACTATAGGTGCACCTCTGCCCAACCCATCGGGGAATACAGGCGTGAAGTTATGAATAAGCCCTAACAATACTCTGCACCAATAATATGTCATGAGAAGAAAATAATGAAGTCATTACAATCAGTGTCTTCCATTTTTTTTTTAAATAGTGGTAAATCCCCTGACCACGTCTCTGGTCAAGCAGGTTGTATACATAAAGATATACATGTCCTTTTACACCGGAGACGATTTAACCCGTCACCGACTAGGAATGTATTAGAAGAGTAAGGGAAGAATTTTTGCAATTGTGCCCGCTAGCCATTTCTATAGGCTTTTCCATTTCAAACACGGCTCGTCCCTTCCCATTCTTGTCTCTATCCCGTTACAAAACCGTAAGAAATGCACATATTTTCTATATACTTCAGGAATCTCATTGAATGGGAAACCAAGAATGATTCAAAAGTTATAATTAAATGTGCAGACGATATCAATTCTAATTCCCATGACGTAGAGCTCAAATTCTTTTTTTGATTGACCTTTGGTGCATGTAGTTATCCACTTTAATGATATAACGTCATCGTATGCCAAAGCATCTGAATTTGGACTCTCCGTTTATGGAAATAACGTTTTATTTTAAGTGTTAATATTATGAATCAGTGCGCTGCAAGAGGTACACTAGTCGGAAACGATTCGGAAGTGAGTAATACTAAGTCACCTGTATTAATTATATCCTTTAGTATTCCTTTACGGATCTAGTTTTTATTAGTACTTGTATCATCATAACATAACATGACGCCTGTATTCCCCGAAGGGTTAGGCAGAGACCCACATTTCTCCAGTTATGTGTAAGTCCCATGTAATCTAGGAGGCGAGCTTTGTATCATCATATATAAATATACAAACTATATATAAATTATGAGCTAATGTAACGTGGGAATTATTGAGTTCATCTCGGGGATCTTCAATAGGCGCTAAAACACCTTCCTTCTGCCTAGCCTTTAGCTTTTGGGGTCGGCTTCCAGTCTAACCGGATGCAGCTGAATACCAGTATTTTACATGGAGCGACTGCCTATCTGACCTCCACAACCCAGTAACTGGGTAATACGATACCCTTTGGTTAGACTGGTTGTCAGACTTTCGTGCTTCTGACGACTCGTAACGACTGCCAAAGATCCACAAATGACAGCCGGGACCAACGGCTTAACGTGCTTTCCGAGGCACGGAGGAGTCTCGATATGTGAAAATGGTCAACTTTCCACGGACCAACCCCGGCAAGCGTAGCTTTACCTGATGGATCGACCCGAGCGGCTGTTATTACTTAGCCACGAGCTCCTCACCACCACGCGCTAAAACACCATTTCCATAAACGAACATAGGTAGGTACTCCCGGAGACCCGGATACAAGTATGAAAGTCCTGGCTTAGTAGATAGATAAAACTCAAGTTAGTCAATTTTGCTGTATAATATTCTTGCATTCGTTGACCAATGACCCGGATTATTATAAGTAGTGCAAACCTCTGAATCAGATTTAGCAACATCTCTTATCTACGAGAGATAACCTTGGCGTTAAAGAATGAATAATCGGAAATACTTCCATTATTTTCTGTCAGTGTTTACCGTATATTTTTTTACAGGAACAAACTGTGTGTGCAAACGCACAGTTCCGAAACCTATTTGAAGTTTTTTCTTTTTGAAGGGGCGACCAGAATCTGTTTTATTTGTTTGCATTCAAAAGTGCCTTATAATTGAAATAAATTATGTAACCTTGACTTTGAAAAGACGATAATATATTCAAGATATACAAAAGTAGAGTGTGAGGGTGGTAGGGTTTTTAACATAACTGGTGAAATGTGGGTGTACTTTAGGTGCACCTCTGGTGAACCCTTCGGAGATTACAGGGTTATGTTACGGTGCGGTCGAAGGATCGGCCGCACTTTGTTAGCGGGCCCCGCTTGGCATGGCAGAAGGCTACAAGTCGGGGGTGCGGCGAATGTACAAGTATCTCCCCTGACTCATGGTAGTAATAGGAACAGTGGAGTTTTAGTCGGTAGAAGTCCGACATAACCCTCCGTTCTCCCGAGACGAAGGGTATCCATGAGAACTCCCCACAGAAAAAAAGGGTGATGTTACGAAAGTAAATGCGAGAATACAAAGAAACTACTTATTACCACCATGTCTGCTTATTATTAAAGATCACAAGAAACCATGCAGGATGAACGAAGCTAAACTAGGAATGTCCGGTGAAGGCTTAAACTAGACTACAGAGAAAACCAACACAACTACTTAATAGTAGTACTACCATATCTAATAGTACTGCATTCTGTTGACAAAAAACTGTTTCCGCTTTTAACATAGCTACGTTCCTACATGGAAGTTGTATTTTTAAAATATGTAGAAAGATGATGCTCGTACGTCATTAGGGCATTGACCGATTGAGACTACTTCTATTAGAGTGAGTTCTTTAAGCTGTGATCTGCAATGATCAAGAAGAGAGAGCAAACAAAGTAAGATTCTATATCGATGACTAGCTGGCCGTCCCGGCTTAGCACGGATAACAGTAAGTCCCTACCCTACCTACCCTACCTACCCTACCTACCCTACCTACCCTACCTACCCTACCTACCCTACCTACCCTACCTACCCTACCTACCCTACCTACCCTACCTACCCTACCTACCCTACCTACCCTACCTACCCTACCTACCCTACCTACCCTACCTACCCTACCTACCCTACCTACCCTACCTACCCTACCTACCCTACCTACCCTACCTACCCTACCTACCCTACCTACCCTACCTACCCTACCTACCCTACCTACCCTACCTACCCTACCTACCCTACCTACCCTACGTACCCTACCTACCCTACCTACCCTACCTACCCTACCTACCCTACCTACCCTACCTACCCTACCTACCCTACCTACCCTACCTACCCTACCTACCCTACCTACCCTACCTACCCTACCTACCCTTCCTACCCTACCTACCCTACCTACCCTACCTACCCTACCTACCCTACCTATCACAAATAAATTACGACCGATTCTCAGACCTACCGAATAAAACTTCATAAATACTTAGGTACATATAAAACTTCATAAAAATCGGTCAAGCCGTTTCGGAGGAGTATGGCATTCTAACACTGTGACACTAGAATTTTATTTATATTAGAAGAAAAAGATGGAAGAGTAACAAATGTATGGGACCGACATTATTTCATAAGCTATCGAAATGCTTAATGCTCTTATAAACAAAACCGAATCGTTTTACTTACCAATGGAAGCATTTTTATTGCTAAACTAGGTATATAAATAGATTCGTAAGCTAATTTTACCTGTGATAGCTACTTCCATTATGGGGAGGGTTTAATATGCAAATCTATGAGGTCGTTGTTTCATTATTGGTTAAGATATAAGAGTCCTTATTATAACCGATATATATAACCGAATCGGCCTATGTCAATCCTAAGGCTGCGTTTTCACCAGAGATGTGCGAGGATGCGTAGCGAGTGATGTGTTTGTAAAGAACCAATAGAATCGCTTCATTTACCTCGCCTCGGTCAGCACAGCTCTGGTGGAAACGGCTCAGCGGAGCTAGATTTTTGCGCATATAAAACAAGCGAGGGATGTGTGCGAAGGATGTGTTGCGAGGAATGTGTGTTGAGAAGGATGTGTTTTTTATTTTATTTTTATTTTATTTATTAAGGGATAATAAACAACTACAACATAAACATAACACCTACAATTAACAAAACTTAGGAATCAATGCTGCAGTCCACTACATTATCCGCAGATAAAACATATTTATTGAGCAGTGGTTGCCACTAGACGAGCATATCCAAAATTAACAAT
Organism: Lithophane semibrunnea; assembly: GCA_947363905.1. Classification (NCBI taxonomy): domain Eukaryota; kingdom Metazoa; phylum Arthropoda; class Insecta; order Lepidoptera; family Noctuidae; genus Lithophane; species Lithophane semibrunnea. Next base: position 12,608,001 of record OX376210.1, read on the forward strand.
TATTTTGAAATATATAAATAAATTACTAAAGTGAGCTATAGCTACAAAATCAAAACATAGCAGAAGCAAATTAATTTACTTAGATTAAATTATGCAATAAAGAAACAATATTATTACAATTACAATCAAGTTAAAATTTTAAAATTAAGATAACATTTTTATAATATTAGATTTAAATTTATTTTTCGAGCATGCAAATATATCAATCTCAATGAAATTTGAGTTATAGGATTCCAACATTCCATGAATAGGGCAGCGTAAGCCAGAGTTCGTACGACACGAATTTAGCGCGAACAGAGTACGTGCACGAACCTGACGCACATGAACCGTTCGGGGGACAGAATAACACAGCTTACTCGTTAGATCCATGGCGTCAAATTTATTATGAACAATATCATGAAGCACGTTGGCCTGCAGGTATTTGCGCCGGTTCTCCAAGCTAATGAGCTTGTACTTATCAAGGAGCTGGGAGTATGACAGATAAGTCTTAGTCCCATAACATCTGTAGCACATAGCACGAAGGTACTTGCGCTGGACCCTTTCTATTCCAACAACATACTTTTGGTAGAAGAGGTTCCAAATAGGGACCGCATATTCTAACTGAGAGCGAATTAGTGTCTTATACAGATAGAGATAGGTTGAGATACGCTTAAATTCTGTTGCGGCTCTCATCACAAACCCATACATTTTAAAAGCACTATTAACTATTGCCTCGATATACTGGTTCAAAGACAGTTTTACATCAAAGAGAACACCAAGATCCTTCACTATTGAAATATTATTTAAGGGGATACAGTTAAGGTTGTAATTAAAGTTGAGGATGAAATTATTCTTTGTAAAGTGTATATAGTTACACTTAGGGATACTAAGATGCAGCTTATTGTCAATACAGTAGGCAGTTAGTCTGTCTAGGTCATCCTGAAATGACTGACAGTCATCTATAGTACGTATAACTTTAAACGCCTTCAAGTCATCAGCGTACATCAAGAATTTGGACTCTTTAAAACACTTATTAATATCATTGATATATATAATGAATAAAAGCGGTCCCAGAATAGAGCCCTGTGGAACTCCGGAAGTAATATTGACAGAGACAGACTGGTGACCATTAACGACAGCCCTCTGCGACCGGTTTTCGAGATACGACACGAACCAACGCAACAAGTTTCCACGTATTCCATTGTAAGCGATTTTGTTCAGGAGAATTTCATGATCGACCTTGTCAAAAGCCTTCTTGAAATCTGTGTAGACTGCATCAATCTGCAAGCGCCTATCAGCATTTTCAAAGAGGTGACTAGCAAATATTAACAGATTAGACGTCGTAGATCGGCGCTTTACAAACCCATGCTGTTCAGGAATGATAATATTATGAAGAAGAGGGTAAATCTCGTTGTAAACAAGTCTTTCAAAAAGCTTTGACAAGGTCGGCAGAATCGATATGGGTCTATATTGTTCGACGTCATGCTTTGAACCACCCTTATGCACTGGGGTAATGTTAGCTCGCTTCCACACCACGGGAAACACACCTTCATGCAGACATCTATTAAAAAGGATATAGATCGGCTCACAAATACCATTAGCCGTAGCCTTAAAAAAGGCCGCCGGAAGACCGTCAGGTCCTGCCCCCTTAGAGGGGTCCAACCGTTTCAACTCGCTTAGTATTTTTGATTTATTAATATGCAAAGCACTAATTAAGCTACCATTCTCTGCGCACTGCTGCGGTGGACCCCACGTGGCGAGGGTTGGTGACGCGAGCTCAAATACGGACAAGAAAAAGTCCGAAAACATATTGCAGACAACTTCAGGATCACTTGACTTGACACTCTGGTACTGCATCATGGATGGGATACCTGATTTGCTTTTACGGTTGGAGATATAGGACCAAAAATGCTTTATGTTACTAGAGAGACTATCTTCCACTGAGTTAATATAACTGGAATAACAGGTTTTACACATATGCTTGAAGATTGACCTATATTCGGAGAAGGTGTTATAGTCTTTGACGTTGCTATATTTTTTCCACTTTATCCAATGACGTTGCTTCTTTTTAAAAAATTTAACTAATTGTGGCGTAAACCAGATTGGGAAGTCAAGTGATCTAGTTCTTGCGGGGGGGACTAGCGGGCTAATTATGTCACTCAACATACTATAGAAAGCCTCCACGGCCTCTTCCGATGACAAATTATTGAACAGCGCGGACCAATTGACCTCATCAATGTGCTTGTTGATGAGATCGTAATTAGCTTTACGGAAATTATATTTATTAACCGGTTTCCTCTTCATCATTTGTGTAGTTAGGCTAACATGTGCAGTTATGTGTTGCGAGGTTTGCGCATACTGTACCAGCCAGTCCATCCATCCTCGCACCACACATTTCCATCGCACATCTCTGGTGGAAACGCAGCCTTATGAAGTCTTTGTAGAAATACGAAACAATTTGAAAACGATCGTCACTTGTCCGGTAATATGATTAAACGCATTCATTTGTTTCAAGAACCATTTTGTGACAACTCGTATTTTTGATCTCAAATTGTCAACATACAGAAACTTACCTTATTTATAACTTATAATTCTGTTTACCTTTTTTTGCCTTTTGGATGGTGGAATATCATCAAATAATTTTCTCGCTCTGGGCGGAGCGGGAGGACGTGTCAGACTTTTACTGACTAAAACCCACCCGTGTTTCTTCAGTTGCCTATTGCCAAGATCCCGGTATCCCTTTCGGACTTTCCCGCAACCCTGGAATTCTGTTTACCTGAGAATAGATTCCAGGAAGAATCCACAGCTCGGTTGCATATATCCAAACCGGATACGGATACAGGATAGACACGACCTTTCCAGAACTACTTTCTTTTTAGAACACAACAGTTGAATGAATGAATATTCTCAGTATCTTCGTGAACAAAATTGACAGTACTAATATAAAAATCAATGTCAACAAGCAATCATAGAGTTGGGAAGCACTCGATGTACTTTATACAAAGTGTGGATGAGTAACGGTTTTCTCAGACACGATATAGGTCAAGAGTGGATGGTTGTCCCATCAGCGTGTCCCAGTTGGAGTCCGTTTGCTTCGAAGATTCTGGGAAGGAACTAGGGACAATGTACTGCTTTTGGTACGCTGAGACTTATGACCCTACCCTACCTCAAATTGCTTAGCATGATCCTCCGTTATGCTGAAAATACTGCAGCATTAATTTTGAAATAAATATATGATGTTTGGCGAAAGAACGATTAAATAAAATTTTCTCTATAGAAAAAAAATCCAAAGTTACGTCCAAACCGAACTATAAACTGCTGGTATTTAAAAAATATTTCAAATTAGATCATGAAACTTTGCATAATAACTGAACTAAAGCAGGTCTTATGTTTTTTTTTTGTAATTACCATTATTTTCACCGTAAAAAGCAATTACCTAAACTATTCGAGGCTTGAAAACCGCCAGCACCCCACTCCGTCTCGCTCTCACTCAGGCCGCGAGTAGTATGGTGCGAGCGAGATAAAATTTGAGGTAGGGTAGAGCCTTAAGTATGTTTGTGTTTTGATGATTGGACAGTCATTTCGGGATAGTGAAACGTCTTTTGTCGTAAAGGAGTTTTTCAGGAACTTCTACGCTTGCCGGGGTTGGACCATCTTTACTTACCGAGACTCCTCCGTGCGTCGGAAAGCATGCTAAGCGGTTGGTCCTGTGTGGATCCATGACAGTCGTAACGGGTCTTCAAAGGCCCGAAAGTCTGACAACCAGTATACCAAGGGGTATCGTATTACCAAATTTCTGGGTTTTGGAGGTCGGATAGGCAGTAGCTCCATGTAAAATACTGGTATTCAGCTGCATCCGGTTAGATTGGAAGCCGACCCCAATATAGTTGGGAAAAGGCGAGACAGATAGATTTTTCGTCGTTTTCCCGGATTCCCAGAGTCTTCGTCAGTGTCATGTCATCAATTTGAAGTCTTCATATAACGACTTTACGTCCCCGAGGTAAGCAATGTTTGCTGGATTCTATCGCAAGCGATGTTGTTCCAAGCTTTGAAGAAAGGAATTCCAAATGGCAAAATCATGGAGTTTACAAATACTAACCTTATTCCCGACACAATCATAAACACTACCAGAAGAGATGAAATTTGCAAACACACCCCTTTGCAAAAAAAACGGGCGGTTTTGATGTTTGTACATTATTGGTAATCATTTAGTTGTAAAGAGGTTTTAATAGCCAAACTATGTTACTGGCACTTAATAAAGAGTCTGGGTAAGAAAAAAAGTTAATTCCAAATTCGAAAGTTTTGTTTAAAACTCAGCACAAAGTTTATTGTTCTGAGGTTTAAAAACAATAATAATCCCGTTTTCCGTTTGTCACTTTTACTAACATTTTGCAGGTTTGCGGTTAGAAGGTTATATCCTGGCAACTAAAACTAACTTGCCGTTATTTTTAGTAGAATAATTTATTTTTGTCGCATAATCCAGCCTTATTGTGACTTAAAATTGATTCTTTGTGTCGATAGTAATGGCAGAAAAAGCAATAAGAGCTAGTAAAATTGTAGCGCTGCTGGAAGAGGGCTGTAGCCAAAAAACTATATTCTTATTGATTATAACAAATTACTAGTCATTTATCCAAAGACATAGTAAAAATATTAATATTATCCATACAAAAGCCAATGACTGTTAAAGTGCCCGTTTTTTTTTGCAAAGGGCTGTACTTACCTCATTCCCGACCATCAACACTACCAGAAGACATGAGCTTGAAAATAGTTTACAAAAAACCGAAGGATTAATCTCCCATCTTATAAACGTGCGACGCCAACTTTCCTCGCTAGCTTTACGGCCAGCCTTATAATTGAAATCGTAAGGACAGGTTCAAACTCATTTAGTTCTTCTCGTACTGCACTAATAAGACATTTTATTGTTCAAGTTTCAGTTAAGTCAGGGCTGCCAACTCCTTCATCTAAAAGATTCTTTTACAGGTTTTTTCTTCGACTTTACAATAGGGAATATGCATGTGATTCAAATATGGGTCAAATATTTTTTTTTATAAACTATGTTACTTCAGAATTATGCCTCCATCAATATTTTTGAATAAAATTTCTTTTTGAGCGAGAAATTAATTTTTAAAAAGGCCCAAAAAACTGTGGGTAAGTAATTCAAATACTTGAAAAGGCTAAGAGCGGATGTGACGTAACGATCCGGGGTAACAATCAAAATGTCAATGTCAAGTCAATCAACAAGTGTCAAGTCAATGTCAAACGCTCATAGAAAAAGGAGTGTTTGACGTTGACTTGACAGTTGCTTATCTGTTTTCACATACTGTGACGTCACCACACCAAGCGCGTCAAATGGAGGGCGTTTAAATAGCCCGGATCGGTTGGATATTTTTAAACATTTTTTTAACTAATTTAAATTGCTCTTTGCCGTGGAATTTTGTTTTTACTATTATTTGACGTTGTAAACTATCGAATAAAAATATTAAAAAAAATACATGCATATTCCCTATTTCGATTACATTATAACTGGTGAAATGTGGTAGTACTATAGTTAAACTTCTACCTTAGCCCTTCCGGAATTACAATCGTAATGTTATGTAATGTCATGTTTACAATTTGGTAGCCTCTATGTTCTGATCTGCCTGTGACCTGAATTTTAAATTTATCACACTTGTGATATTTGGTCATTTCATCAACATCATCATCTGCCTAGCCTTTCCCAACTATGTTGAGGTCGGCTTCCAGTCTAACCGGATGCAGCGGAATACCAGTATTTTACATGGAGCGACTGCCTATATGACCTCCACCACCCATTAACCTATATTAACCTTTATATTTGGTGCTTTCATATCTGTATTTTTACCCGACTGCCAAGGAAGGGTTATGTTTTTTGCGCTTATCTTGTTCATCAAAATCTTATGAATGGGATAATACAATACTAATGATTGCAATACTATCTTGCAAGCCAGTACTTCTTGTTAGGTTAGGTACTCTCATTTATGAAATGTTGTCAACTGTTCAGCAGTATGTATAAAGATAATGCTTGTTTTTTGCAGTCGGGTTTTTAAATTACTTTTTTCTCCTAGAAATCATGAAGTCATAAGTTCATTACATTCATCTAACTAAGCAATCGGTTTTAACATCGACCACATCGTCATTCAAATTGTGGTTAACCGCAAGATTATACTAGAATTAAAACTTAACAGCTTTCGAAATGCTAAACTACATCACACCGTTAACGAGAAAAACGTCTGTGACTCCAAAAATTATTGACAAAAGCAAAATTGGCAAAGGACACGGGAAAATAGACAAAGTCACAGTTTTGTGATTGTTTATCTGTCATTTTGTCTATTCTTCCGTCGACAAAATCGTGCAGGAGATAGATTTCAAAGTCAAACTCAAGATCGTTTATTGAAATTAGACTCAATGTGTATTTATTCAATGTCAGTTTTAGAACAGCACTCTGAAACACCCCTCAGACTAATGGAAAATAGTACAACTCTCTAGCTACATACATAAAAGTAGGACCAACGGCTTAACGTGCTTTCCGAGGCACGGGGGTATCACACCGCCAACTTCCAAACTCCGGGCTGTTACTACGAAATTCCTAATGGAAAAATCCAATCACACTTGGCCCGACCCGGGAATCGAACCCAGGACCCCACGCTCTGCAGTCGCGCTTGCGACCACGAGACCAACGGGATCCCGACGCCGGGGACGGGGGCCTGATCTCTCTCCGGTCGTATCGGATTGCCGTCCCATCGGACTATGAGAGTGAGGGAAGAGAGAGTGCACTTGTGTCTGCGCAAACACTTGTGCACTATAATATCTCCCGCGCCGAAGGCTAGTCTCCGTTGAGATTGGCCGCCGTGGCCGAAAATACGGTCTGGAGGACTATTATTATTACATAAAAGTGCAAAATTCATACATAATTATTATAAATTGAAGTCGCTTTACGTGTTTGTCTGTGTGACCGCGTTGTTCTTCGTCACTACTTAACGGATTGTCATGCGGTTTTCACCATCATTTAGAGAATTTATTCCGGAAGGTTTATTTATACAGGTGGATTTTTGACATGGGGCAGTAAAGGTGCGTTTCATTTCCTATGAAATGTATGGGAAAAGGATTTTTGCGATTTCTGATTTTTCTAGTACTCAAACCTCCGTTGGTCCGACAGAGCTTTTTAATCCTTAAACTAAACCTGATTGATTGGCACAAAAAAAAGATTTTGTGAAAATGAGCCATTTTCTTGCTGACCCAACATTTTTTTTTTTCTAATAAACTATTACATTTAAGGCACCTACCCTTACCGCCCCGTCTCAAAAATCCTCGCTATATGTATAATGTTTTGTCAAGACGTAAAAACCATGTGAAGCAGGGGCGGATCGCTAGTTTTAATTATAAAAACTCCATGGACAACCTTGTTCACATGTTCTCGGCGCCGCCAAACGATCAGTTATAAATGCGTTAATTTCTATTCGTTCAAAGTTAATGTAGAGTTTGAGCCAAGTTCTTGGCATAACAGTTTGATTCGCTGATAAAAGTGTGGAGACTTTAATGGGTGACTACTGCCAAGTTTTATCGCGTGAAATGAACTCTTGCTAGTAAGGTTGTTAGTGATGAATGTGTACTCTTTTTGATATTCTTTTTGTTCTAAAGATACCTCTAAAGCTACGGTTTCCTAGAAGACTGGTGGCCGCCACATAACGGCCGCAGTGACGGCAGTCATGAAAATGATGGCAACGCTCTCTAGGAAAACACCAACTTACTTTCATAAATAACGTTTCAGTGGCGACATTGGCGGTAAATTGCGGATACTATGTGGCAATCGCTGCTCTTCTAGGAAACCCAGGTCGTTACTAAAACCTTTAGAGCTATGTGTTAGCTGTAACTTTGCCAACCTTCACGATATATTTTTGTAATGAAGATCCACAACGATACGTCTGCAGCTGGTCTGCATTAATCTAGAAAATAACCGTTCCAATACAAAAAAGCCTCTAACAAAACTCCTTGTAAGTCTTATACGAAGATCCGCTATACTATAACCATAATCCATCCACTTTTTCACAAACTTGGCTCATGCACTGCCGTAGGTCCTGCCATACAGGTTCGGTAACATCTTTAGATTGAAACCTATATGATTACACATTTTCACTTAACAGCTAAGTAGGTTTACGAGCGATCGATAAAACAACGAGTGTTTTTATCAAGTTAAGGCGAAAGCGTCAGGGTAGGCCGCGAAACTAAAATTTTCTTACGTTTTTTTTGCAATTTGCAGGTCAGTATCAGGTTGTATGATCTGAATACATACGATTCCCAACTATAACAAATATGTATTTATCCTAACCAATATTATATATGCGAAAGTGAGATTGTTTGTTTGTTACGCATTCAAGCTAAAACGGCTGAACGGATTTGGACAGATTTGGATTGGAGGGACCTTTTATCCCGATATTCCCATGGGATCGAGACTTATGCGGGTGAAACCACGTGTCGGTGCTAGTACAATTATCATTTTTTCGTTTATTTATTTTGTATCTTATATATTTACATTTTTAAATATTTTTATAAAAACAGGACGCAGAGAAACTCTCCAGCACTCACTCACTGTTCCCTGTTTGTCTCTGCGTCCAGCGCTCGGTGTGGTAACACGTCGCGTTCTGGTTTGCAATTGGTCAATCGTCATCCTGAAGATGCCTCGTTGAGAGGTGAAACACGTGTCGATTTCTTACAGGGTTTTTATGACTCTTGAAGAATAGTCAAGCGGAATAGGTTACTAAATATATCAGCGTCTATTGTATTTTATAATGGATTTCCGCAAAGTCACGCCTCAATCAATTAACTATTATTAAATTCGTCAATTCAACTCTCTGTCCAGCCAATCCAGAGTCTGATTTGAAGGATATCAGTGATATCACAGGTTGTAGGCACTTATCAAGCTTATCTCTGACGTTGGTAACACATCGGCAAACCCTTTGGTGCTGCAGGTGTCTATTGGCGACGGCGGAAACTACTTTCCAGTAGAGCCGTTGGATTTGTCTACCTATAAAATAATGTAGTATGTAAACAAGTCATAGATATACATTCATAGTACAACTACAGGGTGTAAGGGTAAACGCCGTTGTCACTCAAACTGTAGTTGAGTGTAGTTGACTTAAATATAAAAATAAATGACCGAATCACAACAAAAAAAACATTATTTTCATTAAAAGAATATAAAAAGTTTCTTTCCGATACCGTCCGCACATTCATGGATATGCGCCCGAGGTCGCCGCTCCTCCTACCTACCTATACAAGACATGAATAAATACACAATAGGGGTCGCGCTCGCTGAAACAAAACACATTTCTACCGTGGTCATGCTACGCGTGCTGTAATATGTAATAGTATTACGCGATATAAATTTTGATTGGCCCGGACATCAAGCAATAGAAAAAATTGACAAACTTACTTTGCTTGAATATGAGGCTTTTGTCTGCTCTGTATGTGTGTATTAGTATTAATTTTTTGTAATGTGCGTTTTGTTTGTGCAGAATAAACAATTTTTCTTTCATTTCTTTCCTTCCATACAAAACTTGAATACCTAAACCCAATTGTATGGGATAGCTGATTATTTTTTACACGCTGTTTAATCCTTACATTCCTTAAAATCATTTAATCCTTTCCCGACAATTATCCCTCCCCACCTTATCACATGGAACCATAAAAAATCAACTCTTAATAATTATAATCTCACTATCTGACAGTAACTTTATCCAAGACGAGGCCTTTTAACATTCTCCACTTATCTGGCAGTTTTACAAACTGCCCGGTGAGGCTTTGACGGCAAAGTGTAGATAAATTTTAGGATCACTTGGAAGCTTGGGACGCGCGATATCTTTATGCGGGTGACTTTAAAACTTTTGCTAAGTGGGGAGTGGGGATGGCCACTGAATGTTGGTCTATTAAGGATTAAAGACTTTGGTTGAAAATTCATTTTGATGACTCCTTGGTGTTTTGTCTTAGGGCCCGAACACACACCACAACAACACCACGTAGACGGGCCCTAATTTGTCTGAAAATGAAAAAATCTAGTCACACGAACTACATTTTGGTTTCCAAAATCAACCGTATGGGCGATACCGACCACATCAAGGTGACGTCGCAGCTACAAGGCAACCACAATGTTGCGTCGACGCGACAACACTGTCATAGCATGAGTCGATCTGAATCTGCAAACACTAGCCACATTCCACAATGCAACCACATCACAACTACTAGTGACAACGCAGCCACATCGAAATTTTTATAGTTACCACAACGCAACTGCAACAATCTGCAGCGACACTGTTTACACGTAACCACTGCTTGCATAAATTTTGTCGCTGCGATGTGGTGTGGTTGTGGTACGTGTGTTCTGGCCCTTGGGAAGTGGTTTAAAATGTTCTACACAAGTTGACAATTAGTAGGTACAAAATTATGAGAACTTAGACGCGATTTCACCAAACTATTCTTAATGTAGCGTTGGAAATCGTAGCGTTGGAAGGCTCTCCACATAGTGGACCGATGACCTGGTGAAGGCCGCGGGAATGCGCTGGATGCGAGAAGCACAGAACCGGTCAAAGTGGCGGTGCTTGGGGGAGCCTATGTCCAGCAGTGGACGTCTTTCGGCTGAAATGATGATGATGATGATTAAGAAACGTTCTGTTAAAAATGGACGTCAAAAAGGTTTAAGTTCTATTGCAGTGATTACGTTTAACGCCTTGTTAAGAAAATTAGCCATTCGTTAGTACGTGGTGAAACACTCACTACGCCTAACGGGCCGTTATTTAAGTGATTGGACGTTAAAACTAACTAACAGATTAAGGTGAAACTATACTTAATCAGACATTCAAATAAACCTAAATAATTGCGGACGCTTTTAACGTGCTTTCTACATTGTTCTCACATGTATAATTTCAACATGAATGATGTAACACATATATTGTAACAATATTTTGATTTAAAAGACTGTCCGTGGAGTTTGTTGCCCGTTCTTTTCCATAGGTAGGTACCTACTACGCTTTGGAATGGGCATCTAGCTTCATATTTCTGACTGACCGACTCCTTGACAATTCAAAAGTGCCTGTAAATGGTTTAATTGAAATAAATGCTGAGTTTGAGTTTGAGTTTGACTTTTTTACTGTCCGTTCAACCGATTTTGACTTCTATTGCGTTGGTAGCATGACAAATGACAGCTGCAATAGACAGTTGGTATTGCATATCCTTTTTTGCTTTTAATAACATCCTTATGCCTACGGTATAGAAGTCAAAATCGATTGAAGGAACTGTAATAAGGTTTGTTTAAATGTCTAATCTTATTCCAAATGGAATATAGCACTAAGGGGTTGATTGTGAATGTTTACAAATTGAATCAACAGATTTTTACTACAAAATTATAATCATAAAAGAAAGTAACGTAAAAGTCTCGTAATGTTCTGTGACCAACCAGAAGCAAGTCGACCGTCGACCCCTCTATGTCTTTGCGTGTCTCAGGGAAGTAAAGTCAATTGCCTTATAATTTGCGACAAAATTTGTGAGAAAAGAAAGGAAACTTCCTTCCGTATCAAAATAGAGACAAGAGATATCTTTTAACTAATCTTATTATCTAGAAACGAAACACAGCCACAGTAAATTATATAGGTAACAGTATTATTATCTTCATAGGCTGAAACGACGCGCTTCGAAATCTCAGTTTACACGCAACAGTATAGAGTGCGCAGCAATTACGCACGGGCGCGGAAGGTTAGAGCAGTGGTGGCCCAGTGGTAACGGCCACGACTTACGAGTTGTAGGTCGTAGGTTCGAACCCTGACAGGCGCTTTAGTTTGTGTAAATTATTTCATCGCCACTGCTCTCAAAACGGTGAAGGAAAAAATCGTGAGGAAACCGGCATGTCTTAGAACCTAAAAAATCGAAGACATGTGACATCTACCAACCTGCACTGGGCCCGCGTGGTGGATTACGGCCCGCTCCCTCTCACAGAGGGGAGGCCTGTGTCCCAGCAGTGGGAACACTATAGGCTGATTATGCTGCGGAAGGTTTATCTACCAAGCGACTGTAGGTAATTATGTCAAGATCCCTGCCGAGATATAATACTGCTACTTTATTATACTGTGACATAGCTGATAATACAAAAACATAACGTTAACCTAACATATTCAGTGGACTTCCAAGACTGAGTAATAATGGGGGCTTAAAACAGCCACTTTGGCAGAATCATTACAGGAAAATATTATGAAACATCGTAAAATGTCACAAACTGACTATTCATAATATGATCTGCGTGCGAGACAGTTTTCTATGGAGATTCGTAAAATGGTCCACACATTATGAATTTGTGTCAAATTAGAGGAATTGCTAATGACAGCTGGAAATTCAGGAAATGAATTACTTTTAGAGGAATTGCTAATGTCGCCGGTTTAGGCCCTGGGCCGACATCTGCGGTACGCTACTCAAGGGGGAGGAAATATCTCTATAGACGTCATATTAAACATGATGGAACTGTTAATAATAAAGGATAATATCACCATGACATGGTAAAATGTCTGCCTTTAAGACGATTTTTCTTTGCAAAATAATAATTATAATTTGGGATATTTGGGGAACCGTCTTGAACGGTTTGGGATGATAATGTATTCAAAGGGCTTGTAAGTTACCAGCAACAAACTGAATACTGTTACACATCACGCCTGTAATCCCCTAAGGGTCAGGCAGAGGTGTACCCCACATTTCGCCAGATCAGATAACTTTAAGTCCCATGTAATAGGAGCCTATTGCCATCAACCGGGCACAAATCCAGGCTCCGAGGTGATATTCAGAAATTCCTGTTGAAAAAATGCAATATTAATCCGACTCGGGAATCGAACCCAGGACCTCATGCTCAGCAGTAGCGCTTGCGCCTACTAGACCAATGAGGTAGTCCAGACTTACGCGGTTGAAACCGCGGGGCGCAGCTAGTCCATACTAATATTATAAATTCGAAAGTAGTAACTCTGTCTGTCTGTATGTTACCTCTTCACGCCTAAATCACTGAACGGATTTCGATAAAATTTGGCAAGGAGATAGATGGCATATCGGGGAAGGACATAAGCTAGCGAGCGCAAGCTAGTCTATATATCTGCAGCCACTTTGCTGTGTTTTGGTTTGTAAACTACCATTCAGAGACATTAACCTTTACAAAGTAGGCTAGGTGACGAGCATAATTGTCTTCGGTATTTTGTAAACATTGTACGCGAATTTATATGTTACTAGCTGCGCCCCGCGGTTTTACCCACATAAGTCTTGATCCCGTGGGAATATTGGGATAGAAGGTATTCTATGTTTACCCATGTGCCAAATTTCATTCAAATCCATTCAGCCGATAGCGTGAAAGCGTAACACAAACAAACTCACCTTCGCATTTATAATATTAAGTTAGATTTCTTTTTCAGTCTTAAGACGTGTGCTAATAATATTGGCTGTATTACAGGCTAAGGTTACCGCTAAACATCAATCTCTCTATCAGGTACTGCAGTTTCGTCACATCTCGTAGATATGCAGGTACACCTCAAGTCACGTCACAAGTAATAAAATAATTAACAGAAAACATATAAAAATGGTTTGCGAAAGACATCGGCTGCCTTCAAAGCGTTGCATCGAACCCGCAGTTAAACATATGTTAGTTAAAACCTTTTTACTGCACCATGCCGTAATCTATGAAGAAAGTATTTTATGGTGTTACAAGTTGTTAAAATCTCTTTGATGTTAAAAGTTTTGCAATTTTGTGTTACGTTGATGTTATTTCATTTATTTGTACATTGAGTCACGATTTTTTTTATAGTTTTGGTATTTTATGCAATGTATGGCATAACGCTACCTTTAAAGCATAATCGGCCTTTAATGTTCCCACTGCTGGGACACAGGCATCCTCTCTGTGAGAGGGAGTGGGCTGTAATCTACCACGTGGGCCCTTGGTAGTGGTCACATGTCTTCGGATTTTTGGTTCTAGGGCTTACAGGTTTTACCGTTTTGGGAGCATTGGTGAAGAAATAATTTAAAAAAAATAAAGCGCCATTCAGGGTTCTAACCTACGACCTACAACTCGTAAGTCTTCAACTGCTTTCTAAAATATTACTTTACGATACCAAATGTTGTAACCCGTTATAAAAGTGGTTAAATAATAAAAAAAATCCCATACTTTCATCCCGTTATGGACGAACTTTCAATGATTATTACTACTAACAGTATTTTTTATTGTTTTAATTTTTGTAAACTGTTATAAAAGAAACAGCTTTTTACTGTTTCATTGATGTTATGTCACCATTTAAATACAAAAAAAATACATTCGCTTTCTTTTTTGAGTAAAAAAACTGAAAGACAGCGTAGAATATTATAAAGAGGTATGTGAGTTTGTATGTAGAAGGTAATCTTTGGAACTGCTGATTTGATTCCGATTTTTTTTCGGGAAAACGGGTACTCAAAAAAATAAAATACCAAGACAGAGCGCTGCGAACAATACAGTGAAACATGCCAAAATACACCTCCTCTCTGTGCACTCGCTCACACGCACACATTTCCAATCAAACTACACCTCACTAAGTGCACACATGTTTACGAAACCGGCCTCACGTCACTGTTGACAGCGCTCTGTTTTGGTCTGAGAATATGAAGCTCATAGAGGAAATTAATATCTAACTAATATTATAAACGCGAAGTTTGTAAGTATGGATGGATGGATGTTTGTTACTCTTTCACGCAAGAACTACTGAACCGATTTGGATGAAATTTGGCACACAGATAGTTTATAACCTGGATTAACACATAGGATACTTTTTATCCTGATATTCCTACGGGATCGAGACTTACGCGGGTGAAACCGCGGGGCGCAGCTAGTACCTACATATAGGGTAGTGAAGCTAGTATTGCCGAGTGTCATTCATAAGACATAATTTATGTTAAAGCAAGACTTTTCTCGCGGACAAAGTCGCGGGCCGTAGCTATAATATACTACAAAAAACTTGCTTTATATTTTTATATCTATTAAATTACCCTTAAGTTTCTAAACCCCCTAAAAGATTGCAAAACAGGAAAAGATAAACTAAGACGCCAAATGTGACTTTAAATGAATATCATCCCCTTCAATCAACATAATTCCTTACTTCCGCTACGTAAGGAACCCTAAATTCCCACAAAAATCACTCGTACGGAACCATAAGAAAATATTACACGTCTTGTGCGTTTTAGGGGAGAAAATTCAATGGACATCGTGCCTTGTTGCAATCTGTTTAAAGATTATTTTCAATTGAATTTGTTTCAGGAAATGCGTTTAAAGTTTGATAAAGGATTTTTTATGTTATTACTCCGAAGATAAGGTATAAATCACATTGAAATGCACTTATTTAATCATTCCTGGGATTGCACCTGTCGCTTCAATTTTAAATTACACACTCATTTACATAATTTATCGAAAATGTGATCATTTTAGACGTAAACAAATGTCGATCGCATCCACGCTGCATGACGAGTTTCTTGAAGGGAGAATCAGCAGAGGCACAGATATTATAATACTACGGCAGAGTGCATGAATCTGTTGGAAAACTGCCGAATATGCTGCTAATTCAATTAAGTGAAAACGTGAATCATTGGCGCCGATTCTCTTGTCACAAAATTCTCTAAACTAAACTAAAAATCACTAAAATTTGGTTTAGTCCTGTCAAACGACCAAACTTATTCTGAAATAGACTCTATCTGACACAAGTTAATTATAATTTAGTTTGACAGCACTAAGATGGCACTGAGATAAGTAAGATATTAGTTTAGTGAAAATGCTATTCTGAATTTGATGATTTAACCTAAAATTTTGTCTTATATCTAAAATCCTCTAACTAAATCTGACTATTTTTAATCGCGATTAAAAATGTGTGGGATAAAATTAGATCTCATGAACTAAAATTCAAACCAACACCTCGACTTCAGTTGCAAAACAGTACTGTATCTTTATTTTATTTTCTTTTGCTTATATCTCGAAAATGGTGTGTCTTATCGCAAAAATAATGAAAATTTCGTACCCCTTCAGGAGTATAATTCGACCTTTAGGATAAGCTGACCTCGCATTGTACGAAAATCCTATACAATGCGAGATCAGCATAAACTGGAAATGTGTAGCTTGATCTGTAGCCGCGTGTACAATAGGATTATTAAATTGATCGTGGCAGTGACACCTAGGTACTCTAATCTTGGACTAAATTAGTTTGTCATAGAATAAGAAAGATAATAAAATGTATTAAACCGAGGTTAAGGCACACAATACAGGGTCTAATTAACTTAACTACAGAATTAGCGCAACTACGAAAAATAAAACCACGCATTCCGCTGATTCGCTCTAAGTATTTAATTACTAGAAAAGTAAGTTTTGAAGCTTATTATCTACTACTTAAATATACCAACGTGCTAAAAATACTTTTAATCCGAAAGTAGGTGTTCCCAATACATAAATACAGCTATTTATACAATACAATAGTTACTTTTACAAAACGATGAAAAACTATCGCGATCGTGCTATTCTGACGTCATCGAGAGCTCATCGAAACCTGTTGATAGGAGCGTTAGAAATTGAGCGCCTATTTTGCCGAGAGTGTCAGATGCGTCGGTGGTGTAATGGTCAGCATAGTTGCCTTCCAAGCAGTTGATCCGGGTTCGATTCCCGGCCGACGCACATTTTGCAATTTTTTTTAAAGGTTTTTTTCATCGATTTATTTTAAACATAATAATTTGAAGTATGTTTGACGAAAACACGATTACATAAAATTGTCTCGATATAAAAAAAATCCAAAGTTACCTCAAAACCGCACTATAAATCGCTGATATTCAAAAAATACATCAAATTAGATCATGAAACTTTGCATAATAACTGAACTAACTATAAAGCAAGTCATATATATTTCTTTTTATTAGGTACCATTATTTTCACCGTAAAAAGCAATTACCTAAACTATTCGAGGCTTGGAGCCGCCAGCACCCCACTCCTTCTCGGTCTCACTCAGGCCGCGAATAGTATGGTGCAAGCGAGATGAAATTGAGCTGAGGCCCTTAATATGTACTTACTTACTTAAATTCCTTCCATCCTTGCATAACGTATGAAAATAATCATATTTCCTAAGTATACAATAACAACGACAAAGACTTATAATAATAGAATAGCACTCAGTAACTGGATACCACACATCAGTTCTCAAAACAATGCATAACTGTACAGGCGGCTTACACAAAGTAATTATTCTTCAGACATTATTGTTTATAAACATTCAGGCGGAAATATCAGATTCGATATTGTATTACTAATATCATAATTATATCTTTGCTAAGTTATTATTTTACTTCTAATGCTCGTATGAACAATGCTAAGTCATGTTACTCAATTTAAAATTGACTTTTATAATAACGTTACATACATCACGCCTGTAATCTCCGAAGGATTAGGCAGAGGTGTATTTATAGTAACACCCACATTTCGCCAGTTATGATTAAGGGCCACTACACTACACTACCTCAGCTCATACTCACTTTTTATCTCGCTCGCACTATACTACTCGCGGCCTGAGTGAGAGCGAGATGGAGTGGGGTGCTGGCTCCAAGTCTCGAATAGTTTAGGTACTTAATTGCTTTTTTTCTACCTAGCCTTTTCCTACTATGCATGGATAGTATATCTGACCACCACCCTGTTACTGGGATATAACTACTTACAGATTACAGTAATGTTTACTTAAATCCATCGACTGCATATCTGATGACCCTTTTACTAGGATTTACTGGCAGGGTTATTAGGTATTTGTCAACAATTCATTAAGGGGATGTAGGAGAAGTCATTTACAGCCACTTATGCCTCCTATGCAAAATATGTCAACCATTTTCGAGTACCTAATTTGACATTTAATATTTTTATTTCATTCAGTTTAGTACACTTTAAAATTTTTACCTACTGTAGCGGCAATAAACAATTATCTTCTGTAGCTTCATAAATGCTAATATTATCGTTGATTTATCGCATCACTAGAGCTATTGACGTAATTTAAAGTCGCCGTTTTCCTCAATCAAAAGAGAAGTCTTTATCTTTTTACTCAGAATATCGGATAATATGTCGCACATTCGATAAACGACCTACACCAAGATTTGACCTTTCATATCACCAATTACTTATCTAAATCATTGAAACATTTAGGATTTTTATATTTTACTAAATTCGTATTAAACGTATTATCCACTAGCTTCCGCCCGCGGCTTCGCCTGCGTGGTATGTCGATAAAAAGTAGCCTATGTCCTTCCCTAGGGTGTCATCTGTCTCCTTGCGAAATTTTGTCGAAATGCGTTCAGGGGTTTAGGCGTGAAAAGGTAACATACAAAGAGACAGACAGAGTTACATTCGAATTTATAATATTAAAGTATGGATTTGTAGAATTAAGCCCACAGGAAGCTGATGTCATCTATCTTCTTGTAGTTATCCTACGACATCCGCGGGTGTCGTTTCACTGGGGGATACCCAATTACCCAGTACAGTCATTGAATTGGACCCAACGAACTTTAGACATCTTAAAGATGAACTTATCAGTCTGCAACCATTCTACCTACACATTCCTGTCTATTACAGAATTCAATCTGCCTAGCCTTTTCCCAAATATATTGGTGTCAGCTTCCAGTGTATCCAGATGCAGCTGAATACCAGTATTTTACATGGAGCGATTGCCTATCTGACCTCCACAACCCAGTAACTGGGTAATAACGTTACCCCTTGGTAAGACTGGTTGTCAGACTTTCGGGCTTCTGACGACCCGTAACGACTGTCAAAGATCCACAAATGACAGCCGGGACCAACGGCTTAACGTGCTTTCCGAGCACGGAGGAGTCTCGGTATGTAAAGATGGTCACCTATCCACGGACCAACCCCGGCAACCGTAGCTTAACCTGATGGATCGACCCGTGCGGCTGTTATTACTAAGCCACGAGCTCCTCCCTATTCCTCTATCTCTTACAGAATTATTCTGTAATAATAGTACTGTTGCTATGACTAAATTCATTCATGTCTGATAGAATACCTCTCTGCATGTACCAATTGTAAACAATTGTTGATAGGTTCCATAGTCATAAATTAACTTGGCGAGGACTGCATTGTGCTGTTTTGAGTCAGCTGGGTCAAGGACATCATCGAATGAGATAAGTTATAGAATCAAGCGTTACTTTGCGGAAATCCATGAGACAGTACAATGTTACCGTGCATTTCCACTGGCGAAACATTTGCGACAAAACATGTTGAAATCTCTATCTTCTGTCAATGTTCCATACAATTTTTGACAGGAACTAGAGATTTAAACATGTTTTGTTGTAATGTTTCGCCAGTGCAAACGCATGGTTATGTATACAGGATGTCAGGGTAAACACCGTTGTCGCTCAAACCATGGGTAGTTGACTTAATTAAATATAAAAATAAATGACAGCGTAACAACAAAAATAACGTTATTTTCATTATTTAAAAAGTTTATATCCGACACCGTGCTCGCTAGCTAAACAGCTAACTGACTGAGGAAGGGGTCAGGACAGGCAGAAAATGTAGCTATTCTGATGCAACTTGCATCCCAAACCTATACCTACCTACTCTGATTTAGGTTTGTGTTGCATGCTAGGTAAATTGCGATTGAAATATTATTATACACTAGCTGCGCCCCGCGGTTTCACCCGCGTAAGTCTCGATCCCGTGGGAATATCGGGACAAAACATATCCTATGTATTAATCCAGGTTATAAACTATATATTTGCCAAATTTCATCCAAATCCATTCAGTAGTTTTTACGTGAAAGAGTAACAAACACCCATCCATCCATCCATCCATACTTACAAACTTTCGCTTTTTTTATAATACTAGCTGCGCCCCGCGGTTTCACCCACGTAAGTCTCGATCCCGTGGGAATATCGGGATAAAAAGTCCATCAATAAACTGCCACTGCGTTGGCAAAGATGCATTGTCTGCATGGGTGATTACTTCGATTAATACAAATAAAAAATACATGAAAAAAATTCGTTTAAATTTTTTCATACAAAACGGCAATTTCATAGGTAAAGACCTAATTTAGGTCTTTACCTATGAAATTGCCCTTCTTAAAGAAATCAGCTGGACGGGAGGCAACAAATTCTTCAAAGGCATTTTGTACTGCCTCTCGGGTATTGAATTTTTTTCCCGCCAAGAAGTTATCCAAATTCTGGAAAAAGTAGTAGTCTGTAGGCGCAAGGTCTGGTGAGTAGGGCGGATGACGGAGAGCTTCCAACCCCAGTTCTTGCAACTTGGAGACCGTCTGCTGTGCAGTATGAGGTCGCGCGTTGTCGTGCAGGAGCAACGGAGACGAGCGATTGACCAATGCTGGTTGGAGATGTGCCAGCTTCTCCATCATTGTGTTCAGTTCTTCACAGTACACATCTGCAGTAATGCTCACCCCGTTTGGTAAGAAGCTGTGATGAATCACACCGGCGCTAGACCACCAAACAGTGACCATCACTTTTCTAGGGGTAAGTTTTCGTTTAGAGCATTGTTTAGGTACTGAACAAGGATCCAACCAAGTTGCTGAGCGCTTGCGGTTATCAAACAGAATCCATTTTTCATCGCAGGTAACAATGCGGTTCAAAATTCCTTCATTTGTGTGTCTGTTGAGCAGTGCAAGCCACGCCTCGACGCGTACTTCGCGCTGGCGATCATTGAGTTCGTGGGGCACCCATTTGTCAAGCTTTATTACCTTGCCAATTTGACGCAAATGGACCAATATTGTTTTGACGCTAACGTCGAAAGCTGCTGCTAATTCAGCCGTAGATTGTGTATCATCAGCTTCCACAATCGCCTTTAATTCGTTATTGTTGACCAAAGTTTTCGGACGACCGCGAGGTTCATTTTTCAGGCCGAAATTTTCAGAACGGAAGCGAGCAAACCAATAACAGGTGATGCGTTGGTTTGTAGTGTTAGCTCCGTAAACGTCGTTGATGTTGCGTGCCGCTTGTGCCGCGTTGCTGCCACGACGGTACTCATATTCCATAATTACTCGAATTTTTAACGTATCCATGATGACGAAAAAGATTGAAATGCCATGAAAATGTAACACTAATCATTAAACAAATGACTTCTTTTGAAAAAAGAATTCCATGTTTTTAAAATAAAAGTAATTTGAAATTAGAATTCTTAGCCAAACAAAAATTATTTTATTTGAAATGACCAGTACTGCAGAACGGCAATTTCATAGGTAAAGACCTATTATTAGTAGGATTAATATAGTTAGATAAAAGTTTTCGAATAAGTATTCGCGTTGGTCTAGTGTTCCCCCAAGCCCTTCTGCTGTGCATAAGGTTCAGGGTTCGATCAAAGGGTCGGGCAAAGTGTTAAGGGTCTTACATACTGGCGCGATCCGTCGCGCGACGCGAATTTTAACAAAACAATTTCTGAGAAAACTTCACGGCGAACAATGCGGCGGCGGGCGTCGCCTCGCGCGACGAATCGCGCCGGTATGTAAGAGCCTTTAATGGGTTTTTCGATCTGGAATATCTCAGTAGCAGCCCGGAGTCTGGATTTGTGCCCCGTTGATGGCAATAGGCTCGCCCCCTATTACATGGGACTTAAACATAGCCGGCGAATTATAGGTGTAAGACATCTGTGCCTTACCCTTGGGGTAACACAGCCTATGTTATGGGTATTATTTGCATATTGTTTACGACATATTGTTATGCCAATGTAGTACTTAACGATTAACATTGAACTCAAGACAAACTAGGTTTAATATCCCTTAGTTTAACGACGGTTATTCTGCACAATACTCAGTCATTGTGCTAATTTCCCGACTGTAGGAGTAACATGACTTTATGTTTATGTTTACTATTGCTGATAATTAGTGATACTATAGCCACAGTAAAAATTAGTAACGGTATTATATCTTCATAAAAAACGGCCGAAACGACGCGCTTCGAAATCTCAGTGTATATCAGGTGCGCAACAGTATCGAGTGCGCGGCTGTTACGCACGGACATAGAAAGTTTATCTACCGAGTGGCCGTAGGTAATTATTTCAAGGGCACTGCTGAGATATAATACTACTTTATTATACTGTGCTTATGTTTACTTTCCCTGGTAATTAGTGACACTGTAGGTAATTAGATAAGGGGATAAACATGAATGAATGCGGTAATTCGTTTGTTTTTAGCTGAACAATGCATTTTTATGATTTTCTGGGAATTTGGCGCGAACACAATTTTTTTTTTAATACGAAAAAGGTTTCGTATTTATTTCTTGACACGTCCGACGTTGTCCTGTCAAAAATTCAATTAAAATTTTTCGTGTCTCTTTGGGTATTTCTATTTTTTTTTGAAGCCCTAATATTTCAACCCCAAACGCCTCTAACATATAAGTTCCCCTGAGTCATACTCATAGTTTCATAACATTATCCATCAAGTCTTCATGTCTTTAGTCACGTTAACACCCCATTCGGGAGGAAACAGTACAAATTCTGCTTAATTACCTTTCCACGTAGTACATAATAAAGATAAGTGATACGCATTTTATTATCAGTTATTTGCCTACATACATACATCATGTACAGTATCCAGTGAATGAGTTTACTCTCGGGTTTACCCAGGAACACATTGTTTCTTTAGTCTTCCCCTACTCTTATTGCTCTGAGGACCTAGACAAATTGACATTCTATCAGCGATAACGATGATGGAAAAGGAAAAAATGTATAGACATAAGCTATCGACAAACTTATGTCAATCCAATTGAAAGTCGTTGTAGAAATACGAAACGCTTTCGAAGCGATTGTCACTTGTCTAGGCCCTCTGATTCCTAATAAAAACGCTTTCGAAGCGACTGTCACTTGTCTAGGCCCTCTGATTCCTAATAAAAACGCTTTCGAAGCGATTGTCACTTGTCTAGGCCCTCTGATTCCTAATAAAAACGCTTTTGAAGCGATTGTCACTTGTCTAGGCCCTCTGATTCCTAATAAAAACGCTTTCGAAGCGACTGTCACTTGTCTAGGCCCTCTGATTCCTAATAAAAACGCTTTCGAAGCGACTGTCACTTGTCTAGGCCCTCTGATTCCTAATAAAAACGCTTTCGAAGCGATTGTCACTTGTCTAGGCCCTCTGATTCCTAATAAAAACGCTTTCGAAGCGATTGTCACTTGTCTAGGCCCTCTGATTCCTAATAAAAACGCTTTCGAAGCGATTGTCACTTGTCTAGGCCCTCTGATTCCTAATAAAAACGCTTTCGAAGCGATTGTCACTGTAATAAAAACTACATAATGTAGGTAGGTGTTTTGACACGAGGTCTGGAACTGTATTACCTACATTCTTGGATCGTTAGTCTGTGCGGGTAAACTTGCGTTCCTCAATTGTTTCGTGATGTGACACGGTCGCGGCCGGGCGATCGGAGATTCGACGAACATGCTCAATTTGTGACTAGCTAATTCGCTAACTCACTTTCAATCGTAATTGAAGGGGTTAAGGAAATTCGTAATCCATTGCTATACTCGTATACGTTTGAAAAATTCATCTGCTCAACAACTTAAATAAGGCGATGACCGTGTACTAAACTGTCAAATTGGAAGTCATTGCGATCAGTTGTCATTTTATGTGTGTTATGCATGTACCCTGCAGAATGTGAACACACCGAATTTTAAGATTAGTGAAATAGGGATTTATTTTGTCTACTTCACAACCTCATCTCATTCCGGTCAGTTGTTTTTCCCTTTGCACGCTAAATAGTAGAATTGACCTTCAGTTTAATATAATATGACCTGTGGCTATTTAAGGAACTACGGGTAAATATATTGAATCTAGTAATATCCTTAGCAAGCAGCGCTGTAATCAGGGCTCAAGATATATTTGGCGTTGTAGTATACGAATTGATTGGTTATCGATTTCTATGAAAAATTTAATTGGAAGCATCTGTTCGATAATCAATTAATTTATGATATTCGATTAAGTGATATGATTTTAATGATAAATAAAAAGAACCTAGATCTTCCGGAAGTTATTATGGCCTTAAAAAAAAATTGAATTGAAGATAATGAAAATAAATAATTGTTTTCTTAATATAATAATATCTGTTTGCCCTTCGTAAGGGGCGAATCAGTACACCAAAATAATAAAAAACGGGGCGAGTGGAACATTTTAATCAAAGGGGCAAGATCCAAGGGGCGAGCGGGGCCCACACCGTATTTACCTTGTCTTCTGTAGGTAGACATAAAATTATCGACTGCTTTCTTGGATATTGATAAACTAAACTAACTTCGTGTAATTTCGTGTTAGTTTAGTATTGGCTGTGTTGTTCCACGAGGCTCATAAGCTCTGAAGTTATCAGAATTGTGGCTATGGAATTGGCAATGGTAACATAACCATAATCAGCCTATAAAACGTGCCTCTCAAAACGGTGAATGAAAGCATCGTGAGGAAACACCGTGAAAAAATTCGAAGGCATGTGACGTCTACCAACCCGCACTGGGCCCTCGTGGTGGATTACAGCCCACTCCCTCTCACAGAAAGGAGGCCTGTGTCCCAGCAGTGGGAACATTATGGGCTGATTATGTATGCCCCTTATCTCAAGACCCATGCTGAGCTGTGAACTCCTAATCGAAATTTCTCTCACGCGGTATGTCAAGCATCCGATCTATCAATTCCCATATTAGAATGCAAACATTCATAGATTGTGTTAATAAACTAAATACCGGAAGCTTATCAACATACCTCACTTCACCTGCTTAAACTTTACTGTTACTTAAATACCTTTGATTTATCGTTAAATCTATCACTTTCTCTACCGACATCGACAGGTCAAGTAAACTTAAACCCTTAACAATTTTGTTCTAACTACCATTTTAACTAGACCCTTCCATTGATAAAATGTGGAGACCAGATTACGCTGGTATTGCAACAAAAGCTATATAAAACCAATATAATCTGGTCTTAAAGCGGGCGGATCAAGGTATACTGGCTACGCATACTAAACGGTATGTGTACCCAGTAAAACATGAACTCTGCATTGAGTTTGTTACGGTGACTTGATTAGTATTCTGTAGTAGTAATTCTATTGTTTGTCGGCGACTTTGTGTGTTCATATACATAACACAATAACTTCTACTTAATAAGGAACTTCCTTGTAATAGTGACAACTTTAATTCATAGAAATTAAGTAGCAGTAGCTCAATGGTTAAACAGTACAATAAAACTTATAATTACGCCTTCTTTACCCTAGGTGTTAAGCAGAGGTGTAGCTAGGGTGGAGCGTCAATTTTTTTTATTCATTTTCAATATTCAATAATACTACAATGTTGCATTGCACCCTCAATTACATACGGAACTTATTTTTAGCCCTCTACTGCCGCTTGAAGATTATGAAAAATCAATAATGAGCAATTTATAAAACATCGTCTAATAAAACATAAACTTTTTTTTATTGTTATTGTAACTCATAATACCCTAAATATGACTAATTTTATATAACAAAGGTCAATTTACTGATAAACGGCACACAAAGGTACGTTAATTCGGACGTCAATGTGAAGAAAATGAACAAATATTGCGGGTATCTTTGTAAGTTGAGTTTTAGATTTTAGTTAATATAATGAGTGTTTTAGTGTTAATAGTACGCTGAAATATAATAGTATTTTTATTTTTATAACATTCTGTATATGCTTAAAGATATGCCTAATTTCCTTAAATTGTGGCAACTTTGAGCTAAAGTAGAGGGCTAATATAAATGTCCAAAAAAATAAACAGAAATATATTCACTTATAATTTAGCCAAATGCAACTTTGTGCAGGTATTCAAAATCGATTCGATGTCTTTTTTTTTTCTCCATACATTGACGCTCCACCCTAGTGTACATATTCTACAGGAATTATATATAGCTGTATTGTATTTCAAGTACGTAGTGCCTCAGAAACTATTAGAATAGCCTATTCCTATCCGGTGTTCACACAGTGACATGCATGGAGTGCGTCTGCAGTAATAGCGGGCGAGCCTATTGCCATCAACCGGGCACAAATCCAGACTTCGGTACAAAAAACAAAACATACAGATGAATTGAGAACCTCCTCCGTTTTGAAAAGTCGGTTAAAAATTACAAGGAAGGAGGTGTGACAAATTTTCATGAGAAAACAGACTGTGACATCATATTTAATGGAGAGATACTCGAGATAGCCCAGATGTGAAACATGTGTGTACCGTCGTAAATTTTAAACCATTCATGAGTGTCAAGCAAATAATTAATCACGATTCTACCGCGAAAGACGATGGGAGAACCCCACTTATCATAAAGTCTATATTAGATCTTATATTCCAAATAAGGCGAGCAGACGTAATGACACTGCCCTGTTCTGTTTGGACACTGTCCATGCTTGATATAGTTAAGGGAAGGTCCCTGATTTATTTATTTATTTATTGGATCGCCAACAGAGGCTACACAGTTACATGCATGTTCCAATTATAGGCGACCACATCATTCACTTAACATCTAGGTAGGTACAAAAAGTTTGACAAGGACGTAAAAGTACACATTAAAATTAACCACAATACCATACACGAAAATTATAGAAAAGAAAGAATTGTACAAAATTAAAAGTAGAAAATAGAAAAGATAATACAAACAAATTCAAATAAAATAAACTACTAATACTAAAGAATATCCAAAAAACAACAGAACAAAAAAAAAAAAAAACGAAACAATTAATTAGATAGGACTTTTAGGTCTTTTTTAAACTTTGATAGTTAATAATGTTAATTAGATAGTAAAAAGTTAGATAGTAATTAGTTAGTTACTTAGTTAATGTGATAATAAAATTCTGTGGAAAGAACCTACGTCATGGCCTAAATACACATTGTTTTTTAGCAATGACTTCTCGTATATGACCACGATGGTTCCTTGCTAACTCAAACTCAAAGCATTTATTTCAATTAAACCATTTACAGGCACTTTTGAATTGTCAAGGAGTCGGTCAATCAGAAATATGAAGCTAGATGCCCATTCCAAAGCGTAGTAGGTACCTATGGAGAAGAACGGGCAAGAAACTCCACTGACACTCTTCTACTACGCTTACTTACGGTTACTTAACCGGACTGTCCTGCGGAGATGCTCTAAGTTAACTTAAAGCCTCCAGCCAGGGGCATAAAATTAAAACTAACTTAAACTAAGCGACTGCTCGCTAAGGGCAACCCCTGTGGGATACAAACCTCGGTTTAGGGCATCGTTGGTGGGAGGACCGCTAGTCGGGACAGGCCCGATCATGTTTGGATTATTTATCGGGGGAACTACTGGCTCAGCTTCGATGCGGGCTGGCGCTTCATCGAGCAAAGGTCGGGGAGGAGTGTAAGATAGGGGTCGCGATCGCGGAGGACCTCGACGGTGATGTAGGAATGATCTAAATGCACATAAACATCATTTGCTTAAATATTGGCCTTTTAAGAACGTCTAAAGTAAACAGGGAAAGACGAAATTGCCATGTATTATGTTCTTACCTCGTATCGGCTCGAGGTATACAGGAATAGTGGAAGCATCACTTACGGCAGTGTTATTATTTATTAATTTAAAAAAAAACACGATCCCTTCGATTGCACTTCTGCTATACTTGAATCGCTTTAACGTGGCAATAGAGGTCATTGCCCTTTCCCTAATATCACTCCATAGGAACCCAAACAATAAACTATGAAAAGTTTTTCGTTATTGGAACATGTTGAAGATCACGATAGATATTGTATCAGGACGTTAACGGACTTTATTTCGCTTTTTTAAATAAAGAATTCTAGAAAATGTGGATCAATGACCGCTATTGCCACGCTAAAGCGATTCGCCTTTAGAAAAAATCACAATACTAAACGAACTATTTAAAAACCACAAGGAAGCTTCATTTCATCGTCTTGGCATGATCTCTAGACATAGCGACACCAATGGGCAGAAAGCTCTAGTTAATCAAAGCAGTACTAAAATCTGTTAATCAAGATATTATCTACCTAATGACAGGTCATAATAAAAACACTTCAGTGTCAAGACCACACGCAAGGCGTCATAATCACAAGGCAAGCAATGTTCTGAGGAACCATAAATAGTAGAAAGTAATAACAATTGAAAGTTAACGTACCAAGACTAATACGACGCCCGTACTTAATATCTACATAATAAAGTCTTTAATTTTTCACGAGAAAGTCAATCTTTATACAGATTGTTTAACGCCGAAAAATATAGGCAGGGTTCCTTGGGTGAACGGCGAAATAAACAACGAAGGTACAGATAAATATTTATATGTATAAAGATCATTTTATTGCATAACTGTGTAGTTATGCAATAAAATGATTAAATTATTATTTTTTAAATAAAAACTGATGTTGTTCTTATTTTAAACATAAATTTATAGGCTCCACAGTCTAACCATGATGAAGAAAATATAAATACTAAAGTAGTAGAAAAAGATTTAAGTAATCAATGAACTGAGTTCGCAGAGAACTTATATGTAGCAGCAGTATATAATGTATGGTGATCATTCTTCCCCGGACGAAGATTTTACAAAAGGATAATAGTCTACAAGACAGAACAGTTCTTCTTCTAATATAAATCTCAGAATTAAGAATTGAATTGGTTGTGAAGTCAAAAATCTTGGAGCATGGAACTGGTCAATGTCAATAAATTCAAATCAAATCAAATTTATTCGTAAATGTAGGTTTCAATACAATAGGATGTTATAAGATGGTCAGTTCACTACATTTTACTCGAGAGCATACAAATAATAATAAAGTTAATGGTGTCGAAACAACAGACACACATTTAAAATATTCTAATAACTCAATTACTTACACACTAACACACAATTCTTTACGTACTAACACACAATTACCAAGGTCAAAAAAAAAATTTTCAAAATTTAATTTATTTATTTATTTAAGTTTTCTTGCACAACATTACAGAATGTAATCCTAAGGCGTTGCACAGAACAAAATACAAATTATAAAGTGACACACATAGGTAGGTTGGATATAATACAAATCAAAAAACATAAAATATAAACACTAGAAGTAACAAAATTAGAAAAACATAATAACACTTATATAATTGCAACCAAAAGAAAAAAAAAATAACCTTATAATCTTTCATCCATCTTCTCACAAAAAATTAAACATTCACGACACACATCTATCCATTTCCCAGCAAACAAGTCACATTCCGGTGTTGAAGTCAGAAGAGCATTGAGCATGGAAAGGGCCCGAACGAGGGGCGAGTTAGCTCGCGACACTGTGCGTGCTGACGGTACGGCTAGTAGCCGGTGACTTCGAGGCCTGAGTTGTTGTTTGGGCACAACAGGGACAAAGTACTTACGCCTTACTTCGAGAGAATTAAAATTTAGTACACCGAGTAAAAATTTTGTAGGATAAAGGAAGGGGTAGTAACCGAAGAGCTTTTTATATAAGAATCTAAGGAAGGTCTAAGGAAGGTCTAAGGAAGGTCTTCTATTTTAATGGTAATATTTTAAGCTAAATGTCAGTGGTGTCCTCCATAAACTCAATTGTGGAGTCGTAACATTTTTGAATTAAAAATTGTTTCAGTTTCTTTTTAAACATATTATTATTGGAATTTTATTGAAAATGACTGCCAATGAAAATGAGCCATACGATAAATACTTTTACGTAGGAGGGCTGTTTTACTGCGATCAACACAAAGAATGTTCGAATCCCTTTTTCTTAACCGTGGATCAGCTGGGGCTCTTATTTTGAAAAGCTGTGGGTTGGTCTTAACAAACACTGCCACCTCAAAGATATATAATGACGGCAACGTTAGAAGCTTCAAGGATTTAAAATATGGCTTACAACTGTCCCTTGAATGTAGATTACATAAAGCGCGTGCACATTTTTTTTGTGCGATGAAAACGTAATCTTTGTCTGTCGAGTTACCCCAAAACCACATGCTCGAAATTGTACCGTGACATGAAATCATTGTATGATCAACTATCAAGTGATAATTTGTAATTGTTACCAAGCGCCATGTAGATGTCCAATTGTCAATCATGCCCGAATGTTACTTATTCATTTTATTTTATACTTTTTGCTGTGCCCCATATGGTCCGTAATTGTACCTTAGGTTGAAACCATTGCGCATTGTAAGATATTTAAATAAAAATTATGACCGCCGATAGCTTGTGCCTGTTCCTGATACCGATGGGCTACTATTTTTATATTTCTAAATGTTTTTTTTAATATAAATGAAATGAAGGAAAAAGTAAATGATTTCGAAATCGATGACCTTATGACCGGTATTATAAAAAGATTGTAAAGGTAGAGTAATGCAAATTCCAATAACACAGCTAATCTGATGATGTCATTGTCACAACTATATAGCTTATTGATATATGTTTTAATGTGGCTTTTTAACTAACTTCAGAACGCATTCTCGCTTCCTTGCATTGGGGGAATTACCCAGATGATGGCCCAGCTACTTAGAGTTGATCACCACATCTGCTTGATGATCTAGTATGATTATAACTCTCGATTTTCTTACTGTTAGTCACTTTGGACTTACCTTCGAATTGGTCAACAAAGTCCTTTCACCTCGGAACTATCACAACATTTGCACCTACCAGGGCCGCAGCTACCGTACAACTCGATTCCTATCGGCTTCCCTTCTGGAATTCGAAACAAAACCACTCTATCGTCATTGAAAAATGACACAGTCAGTAGTGTTTAAAATGCCTTTTAAGTAATCACACTATAGGTATTTAATACACCATATAATTAAAACTATACAAAACGCCTACATTCAATGTTTTGTCTTTGTTGTCTCCCAACAGCAAAAAAAAATTCTCTAAAATAACTCGGCGGCGCGGCTGGCTTATCGCTCCTTCAAAAATCAAGGCGTCATGACGTCACTTCGGTCACGTGACACCCCGGTTTTATACGCTTCGAGCAAGCCGATCAAATACGAGTTATTGTACCTAAAGCGATCTAAACTTGCGTTCGCGTGAACGAGATGCCGCGATATCGGTTCGGTAGTTTTCGTTGAATTTCGTAATGCGTTCGGCTCGGAGTTCGGACAGGACGCTATTGTGTGGTTGCTGTTTGACGTAATCGCATTATAATTTGTTTACACTTGCAGTTAATTTGCATTTTGTTCGTATTATTTATTGAATACATTAGTTTATCAGTTCGAGAATCGTAGTAGTAGTATTAGTTTGTTGGTATAAAACAGTGATTAAAGTGTTTTGACTTTAGTGAAAGTGTACGTTGTAATTATGTATTTGGGGTAAGTAGGTAGATAGTTAATAAGTTGAAATTTCTTAATAGATTTGAAAAGTTATTAGTACTATCAGTAGGATTAGGATGGCGGCAATAATTCGTCAAGGACTTTCTAATTAACTACAATGTCTTTTGGCCCGCGTGCGGCCCGTCTGGTAGCTTAGTGGTAGCCTATACATTGTTGTTTAGGATTATTTTCTTTGTGAGGAAACATGCTTTCCAAGGTTAAGTTTTGAAATTAAGAAACACAATTACGTTAGGCCGTGCTCGCTCAGATATAAGTATAAATTACAAACGACGTGATAGTTTTTTCAAACATTCTAATGTTTCCCTTTACGATAAATATGAATAGCTGACTGGCAGTTGTAAATAAAATAAAATGTATTGTTTCCCTTGTTTACTTTTCTCAGATTCTAGTAGTTTATGTAATAAAGGGGTTTTTACATTCATAATCTGACGATTTTTCGCTAATTCGTTTGAAGCTCTACACCCGCGCGGCCAATTCCCTCTAGTGGCCGTGAGCGAAAACTCTGAATTGTAAAATGCTACTCCCTAAAAATTTCTCGTTAAACGCGCCCTCTGTTTAATTATTTGTGAATTTTTTGAATGGAGATATCTCGTTCTTGTACTGACAAAATGCATTGCTTTTCTGATATTTTCGTTAGATGGCGTTGCGCTATTAGGAGCGTAATCACTTGTTGAACTGTGTGAGTGTGCGTGGTTTGTGAAAGCGGGCTTTTTGAATGTGAGTTTATAAATAAGTTTGAGAAAAGTAAATCAAAATAGGAATTTAATGAAACGGTTTATTGATACCGTTCTTTTGTTAGGTAAACAAACAAGAAGTAGGTTTTCGCGGCCACAAGGAAGGTCCGAAGTGACATCATAACAAGTATTATTAACCGACTCCTTCAAAAAGGAGGAGGTTCTCAATTCGTCAGTAGTTTTTTTTTTTTTTTTTTTTTTTTTTTTCTTTTTTTTTTGCTCCGGGTTCCCACCCCCGAAAAATCACCCTTCGCCACTGGCACCTACAGCGTAATGTTTTGCCCCTAGACTAAAATTAATTATTTTTATAAAGAACCCTCTTGCAGTTACCTCCCAATTTAAATGAAGACCACACATCGCCCACGTCTCTCTGACAGCGTTTCTTCACACTCGTGATTTAACATAATTCGTTCACTCATTACACGGCTATTCGCTCCCAAATTGTCTGTTATATGCGTCTTATGGTAATTTGGACCACCTTGAGAGCTTCGCAGTTGAAAATTTGCAAAATATTCTTTAAAATGTTGAACATTTTTTGTCGGTGGGAGTAATTTTCCTGTCGGTTTACCTTATGTGTACCTGTGGGTTTTGATGTGATGTCTGCATTACGTTGATTTATTTGTTTGTCTTTTGCTTATGAACTGCAGCAGAGATGACACTATACGCATATATATCGTCATTTTGACTTTTCTCTATTTTGGTATAGCTCGTATCTACGAATGAAAGTGAAAGAGTGATTTCACCACATCATTCCATTCAGTCTTTACGACGACTTCCTGATTGCTAATCTGACCGCATTTAACTATACTGATCTTATAAATATATGACGGCGCATTGCTAGCGCCATCTGTTAAGATATACGACGGAACTAGATTTGACAACTGTCAGTCTGGTGGAGCGTCGAGGCGATGGTCAGTGCGGCCATGTTGAACGTCTGCTTTTCGAACGTCAACGGCGAGCGCACCAGGTATCCGACGAATCGCTTTTGTTCCGAGTAATCTTGACCCTTTTTGATTCAAAAAATAATTAAAACCGATTGATTAAGAGATTTCCTAATTACTAGTGAATCGATTTTAGTGAAATTCTGTAAGGAAGATATTTTGTGTGATTAATAACTTTCGATTGTGACTTGAGTGATTCTTTGTTGGTTCCTACCCAAAGTACCATTTATTGAACATGGCCGATTTTGATGAAAACGGGCGCCTGCCTATATATATACTATACTCTTTTTCGTCTATTAGTGTATAAAAAGACAGGTGTATAACACCTTGACCAGAATTACAAGAAGAACAACAATACCATTATTTTCATTCTTGACATTATCAACAATTGTACTCTCATAAACCGTTACATTTTTTCTGGAATTCCATCGCTGTCGTGGATTCATAGCTCATCGAGGGCCATTCTCAGTACCGTATGTGTGAACGTCTATTTGTGCGTATGTCGGTGTGTATTTATGAACACATGGGCCGAAACCTTTCTCGGAAGTCGGGTAAAACCCAATCGCTTTTGTTTTTAAATTGTTTCGTTCCGTTTCGATTTCTTCCACATAGATTTGCCCGTGTTTTGATGGAGTTATTTATGGGATCCTTGGGTGGGATAACCCATGGGCATATGGATCTATGACCGGCAGATGGAATTGATTTGGATTCTGAACTACCGATGATCAATTCTGGTAGACGGTCTAATACGTAATATAATACAGTTTTCATGGCATATATAATAGTTTTCATGGCTCCATGCCTCTTTTCTTAAATACTTTCTACTTCGATATTAGTAAATGTAATAGTAAATACAATCTAACTAATATTATAAACGCGAAAGTTTGTAAGTATTATATGGATGGATGGATGGATGTTTGTTACTCTTTCACGTAAAAACTACTAAATGGATTTAGATAAAATTTGGCAAACAGATAGTTTATAGCCTGGATTAACACATAGGATTCTTTTTATCCCGATATTCCCACGGGATCGACACTTACGCGGGTGTAATCTCGGGTCGCAGCTAGTATAATAGAATATAGCTTAGCGTATGAGACGAGCCCGTCCCTCTCAGTAACGTTTCCGCAGATGCTAGGAAGGTACTTTATATTAACTGAACTCTTCCTATTATTGTTGTAAGATACTGTTTATCCCACATTTTGCAAGCCGGCCATATGTGTAGACAAATTGACGCAATAATTAATTGAATGTGACGTACTCTATGAAGCCCCCGCTAAGAAACATAGAGTAATTCTACTTCCCACACAAGGAAATATCGAGAGACAAAAACAAAATAACCATATGTGATGAAAAAGACATCGGAACATGTCCATATTCCAAATTCTGCGCGTGAGAGGGCCACACATTTAACTAATGCAGAAGGTTTATTCAAAATCAAAAATCTAAATATTTAATTTTACATACACCTACATGGGCAGTTATGAAACGTCAGAAGCTAGGTGCACGGTTCCAATTGGTCGTTTCATATGGAGAAAAACCGGTCAGAAACTCTGCATGACCACGAAACATTCTCTCTGATAGATGATGAAAAGAGATGTTTAAAAAACAGTTACCGATCTTAAATGATTTTATTCCTTTATCTAGGTTTGCACTGTAAACACTTAACACGTCGTTTTTATTTAAAAAAATAGACAAAGTCAGTGTTTCCTATCCGACTACTCTGAGAAGAAATACTAAAACAAACTCAGAAGTCACAGTGTATTTTAAAGTCCAAAGATAATAGCGATCCACAGAACAGCGCAAGCGCCAATTGACCTCGCATATCAACCCGCGTAGCCGAAAGCACTTGCATCATCAATGTAGCAGCATGCTGTTCCATATTATTGCACAGAATATGGTGATCCTTCTGTCCTTTCTCTGTTATCTTCGGTAACCTGACGTCATAAGCAGGCACGCGTCACCTGCTCCCGCGCACGTTCGCCCGATGTTCTCCGATGAAATCCGAAGTCACCGCTCGCCCAAGTCAATGAGTGGCTCGGCCTTCTTTTTATCTTTCTCAATGATTCCTGTTAACAGGCACGTAAGTGCATTTGGAACGTTCGCGTTATGAAATACTTTCGGTCCTTGTCATTTCTATATAGATGAAGCGAGACCGCGCGATGGACGATAGAATGTTAAATTAGGTAAGTATCTAAAACATGTTTATGAATAAGAGGAATCTCCATTGATACATTCGTATACATTCGATTTTGAATCCTGACCTAAAACTTTAAATTAAATTACATAACATAACACCACGCCGGTTGGCCCGAAGGGATAGGCATAGGTGTACCTTACACCCACATTTCTCCAGTTATGTTTAAGGCCCAAGGGGGCAAAGGTATCGCCATCAACCAAATTAAAAAACCGGCCAAGTGCGAGTCGGACTCGCGCACGAAGGGTTCCGTATCTATAAAAACGGCAAAAAAATCACGTTTGTTGTATGAGAGCCTTAAATATTTATTTTATTTGTTGTTATAGCGGCAATAGAAATACATCATTTGTGAAAATTTCAACTGTCTAACTATTACGGTTCATGAGATACAGCCTGGTGACAGACGGACAGATAGACAGCGGAGTCTTAGTAATAATTATAGAGTCCCGTTTTACCCTTTGGGTACGCAACACTAAAAATGTACCATTTTCGCTGTCCTGAAAGGGAAGCTTACTTCTGCATCATGAATAACTCTTGCAAATGAAATAACATAGGTGTTTCCGGGAGGTTATTGACCTCCCCAGGGTGATTGCAAACTTTTTACCCGTTTTAAACCACGCCTAGTGACATGGTCAGTTATGTTTGGTTTGTCATTAGGAACACAGAGTAGGCATAGGTCAATGTACTGTGTTTTTGTCGTAGCCTAAGTACCTAATTGTCAGTGATTGTGAACGGCGATCTCAGAGCGAGGCCCCATTAGTGCGTTGCGCTGCGTTGCGTCGTCGCTGCGTCGTTTTCCATACTTTTTTATGACATGCCCCATGTCCTAACCTCGCATTTAGCGATTAATATCACATTTTATAAGTTCCGGTCACTTCTTAACTTAAAACAAGCGCGCCGCAGACGCAGGTGTGGCATACAATGGGTTGATCCGTTGCGACGACGCAACGCAACGCACTAATGGGGCATCACCCTTACTTAGATTGCTAACAGAACTTTTAACTTACTAACAATCGGGGGCGATTTGGGGTATCTAATAATTAAGGGGCCGAGTAGATGCACTTAGGTAATTAGGGGCGAGAAGAGCCCAAACCATTATTATGGTTATTTATTACCCGTATAGAGCCTATTTTTTAAGACTAATCTGTATAATTCCGCAGTGCTGGCCCAGTGGTAACGGCCGCGACTTAAGAGTCGTAGGTTCGAACCCTGATAGGCGCTTTACTTTGTGTAAATAATTTCATCACCACTGCTCTCAAAATGGTGAAGGAAAACATCGTGAGGAAACCGGCATGTCCTACAACCAAAAATTCGAAGACATGTGACATCTACCAACCCGCACTGGGCCCGCGTGGCGGATTACGGCCCACTCCCTCTCACAGAGAGGAGGCGTGTGTCCCAGCAATGGGAACATTATTGGCTGATTATGCTATGTATCATTTTGACAGTTCAACAGCATTCATTGAGATGATTTGTTAAGCAGATTTTTTTTCGAACATAATGAAGCATTCCATTACACATTTTGTTTCAAACGGATTCCGATTCTGAGTGATCGTGTATACGTAATTAGGGTGCGGTTGTGGGGTCAAGTCTGGATAAGTACTGCTGACCTCGCATTGTACGGAAATCCTTTACAATGTGAGATCAGCATAAACTGGAACTGTATAGCTTGATGTGTATCCATTTGTACCTAGCAATGTGACTTTTTCAATACATAATGTATTCATTTTTGACTTTGTCTTCGACGTTACTGATATCGATGAAGGAAGAACATCGTGAGGAAACTGGAACTTTATAGTCAACTAGCTGCGCCCCACGGTTAAACCCGTGTAATTCTCGATCCCGTGGAAATATAGGGAAAGAAAATATCCTTTGTCCTACTCCAAGTCATGGTCTACCCCTGCGCCAAATTTCATCCAAATCCGTTCAGCCGTTTTAGCGTGAAAACGTAACAAACCAACTCACTTTTGCATTTATAATATTAGTTAGGATTTATGTCTTGCGCAGTCGCATAAAAAGAGCAACCATTAAGCTGGTAGACCACGATGAAAATAGATTATTACTATATTCTGCCCGCGACTTCGCCTGGGTGGACCATTTACAGGCATAAAAATAAAATAAAATATCCTATGTAAGTATCCTATGCAGATTATAAACTATCCGAGTGCCAGATTTCATCCAAATCCGTTCACCCGTTTTTGCGTAGTTGAGTACCAAACATACAAACGTTCACATTTATAAATGTTAGTAGGATTGAACAGGAGGATGCTATTAATCCGACAGGTTGTAACAACAGGTTGGACCTACTGATCCAGATACAAAGCTAGGGAGATTAATACGCAGTTTGTTTATGCCAAGAGTGAAGAGAAATGGGTCAGCGTGACATTAGGGGCGAGGACCAATGACACGTGCTGGCGCGACAGACTGCGCGCCCGCAAGAATGACAATTATTGCGCAATGTCACGCTACACGTACGTGCAATTTTTTCTAGAGATCGCGCATCGACAAGCGTTGTTTGGGACGCCCCCCAGCTAGGTGGATCGACGACTTTAAGAAAGTGGCTAGGACAGACTGGATGCGGAAGGCGGAGGACAGGGTGTTGTGGCGCAGCCTGTGAGAGGCCTATATCCAGCAGTGGACTGCGATAGGCACAGTTGACTTTCTAGTCATCTTCGACCTTATCGGAGACCGACCCCAGAAATCTAGGTACAATCTACCCCTCTTATTCATAAACGTTTCTTAAAGTTAAAGAGTCGTATAAACGTCGAAAATGTATGGTTAAACAGTTGCTAATTCATAACTTAACTTTAAGCAGCGTATGTATAAGGCGGTAAAAGTATAAACTACTAGCTTCCGCCCACGGCTTCGCCCGCGCGGTATGTCGATAAAAAGTAGCCTATGTCCTTCCCCAGGGTACCATCTATCTCCTTGCCCTCCGTTCTTCCCAGACGAAATC